>VYXH01011165.1:110600-212056 GCA_013397275.1 Burhinus bistriatus | reverse complement strand
CCCAAATATCTGACCTATCAAGGGGAACCAAGGTCACGTACAGGATTTGCAGAGCCTCAGAAATCACTTTATGAAGCCTATTGTGCATTTGTTCCTGTGCTAGATGATGTTACCCTTAGTAGTGATGACATTAGCCTTGGTAGTGAATTCTGAAGACCTTGTAACTGTGTTCTTTGCATGATGTGTAATTAGGAAGGGGGCGGCGGGGGGGAAAGTGAGAGCTATTCAAGTAAAGGGTACTTTCGGAGCAGCAATTTCTTATCTTTTCATGCCCCCATAACTCCATAAAAACATCTCAAAATAATAATTAGATAATTTCTACCCCTAAAAGGGAAAATAAGAAGGGTGTTTTAAGTGTTTGCAGAAGTAAGTTGAGTAGATTTTTGGCATGCAGTGTTCAGAAAGTGAGTATCTTTATTGTGAATTGTCTCATTTGCTCTTATTTGTTGTATAGGTACTGGTTGATGCTCCTTGTTCAAATGACAGAAGTTGGCTGTTCTCTTCTGATATTCAGCAAGCTACACTTAGGCTAATACAAAGGAAAGAGTTATCTTCTTTACAATTCCAGCTGATAAGGTGAGAAGTGCAAAGGAAAGCTGTTAAAGGAGCTTTTCGTAATTAATAAAATGACAGGGGGGCAGTAACCAAAATCAAGTTTCACCACATGAAAAGAATGTGAAGAATATGTTGGTGCAATTGCTGTTTAGAATAGAGTTAATCTAGGTTAATGTGAATATGGAAATTTGTATGGGATAATATAAGCACTGAGGCCCAGATCTTCTGCTACTGTACTGCTGTACAGTCCTGTTAACTCACTTATTCACATATATGTCCATTTTCAGATGGCTCGGAACAGTCTGGTACCATATCAAAATATTTTCAGTGGTGTTGTGGTTTAACCCCAGCCAGCAACTAGAACCATGCAGCCACTCACTCACTTCCCTCACCACTCCCCAGTAGGGTAAGGAGAAAAGGAGGGGAAAGGGAAAAAACTGGTGGGTTGTGTTAAAGACACTTTAATAGAACAATAATAGAAAAGGAAAATAGCAACAATAATAATAATGATAAAAGAATATACAAAATAAAGTGATACAACACAAGCCGCTCTCACCACCCAGTGATCGGTTGCCCAGCCCATCCTGAGAAGTGATTGCGTATTCCTGTCCTCTGGCCAACCCCCATTTATATACTGAGCATGACATCTATGGTATGGAATATTCTGTTGGCCAGGTTGTTCTGTCTATACTCCCACTCAGCTTCTATGGGAAGCTGAAGAAGTCCTTGACTAATGTAAAACATCACCTGGCAACAATTAAAACAATATACATTATCAGCATCATTCTCACACCAAACCCAAAATGCAACAGATACTAGGAAGAAAATTAACTCTCTCTCAGCTGAAACCAGGACAAACGAACACAGCTAAAGTGGTTTCAGATACATTCCTCAGCTGAAGCAAAAACATGCATATGATTTTTAATAGTTTTTTTAACTGTCTGTGAAAATAGTCTATAAACCTGCCAAGCTCGGCATTCTTTCCCAAACTCCTTTTGCTGCTGCTGTTGTTCTTTCACAGAACTATCCCTTATAGTTCTTTATTACTGTCCTTTTGATAACTGAGCTGTAAGTCAGGACTGCTTACCAACCATTGCTTAGGTCACTAGTTAGTACTGCTTCAGAATTTGTTCTCTGGGCTGTTTATATGAAGAGATTGAGTCTACTATAGCACGTTCTAACATGCTGCTTGAATTTATTTGTAGCACAGAAAGACTATTGATCCGAATTGATAGGGTAAAAAAGTAAAAGAATGTGGAGTTTGGTGAGGGAGCAAGGATTGTTTGTTTATTTTTCAAGAACATCCACCCAATAATCCAAATCAAGGTTGCCATGTATTAGTTTTTAATGATACTGGCCATAGGCTGGCATTTGTGTAGCATTTCAGACTTTACAGTTTTTCTTACTGGGGGGAAAAAAAAGTGAATTCCCAATAATACCTTCTAGACTTGAGTGTTTTTTGCGAAGTAACAGTTACATCTGAAGTCCATCTGTCAAAGCGAATTGAGGGAAAAATAACATATTATAAAAAAGAAAAAGAAAGTTTTTATGGAAAGTTCCCATTGCAGCAGTTCAAGATAGTTTTGCATGACTTCCAGTTGAAAAAGGCCCAGCAGAAACCTATGATTTATAACAGAAATATGAGTATCTTATTGCAGTAATGCATCATGTCACCCATTTCCTTTGAAGAAATCAATCACATTTAAAACACTGACCTGTTTCAGTTTTCCCTTTTCAATATTTGACATATGAAATCCAGTTTGTGAACCCCTGCCAAAAGAAAGCATATATCATGCAGAAAAATTTTAAGAATTTACATAAATCACTCCAGATTGTAATCCTGAAGTGGAGAACTCATGACAGCAGGAACCTTGTTTTAAAAAAAAGTACACATTCCTGACAGTCCAAATCAGATTTAATTGAATTATTCCTAAATCAAGAAGATAACTTTGCTTCTGTTGAAAGTATAGCTTACTATAGCAACAGCAGTAAGAATTAGATTTATAAGGACATAATATTTTTGATATCTAAGTTTCAGTAAAAGGATGGTAATTTCAATTTTGTTTCTCAATGTAGGTCTGAGTAGTTCTGTAGATTGACCAATCATTGTTATGTGCGCTGGATATTTTTTTTTTTTTGTCTTTTAATAGATTTTGGAGCATATGAAATAAATGGTTAGGTAACAGATTTAGAGATTACAAGCTTTATCAAGCACAATATTTGACATATACTTAGTAAATGATATAGCTGTCCCCTGTATTTTTATTGTTTCTTTTATCTGATCACTTTAGAGTGATTTTCCAATAATAATGACATCTCAGATCCTGTGTGAAAGGGAAAAAGGAAATGAAAAAATAAGACCAGGAAAGGCTAAATGATTCATGCAAGTGCCTTAGAAGTTTGGCAAAACTAAAATTGTGGAATGCTACCATATTCAAGTCCTCGTTTTATGGCTAGGCTGCATAATTATAAATTAAAAATTGAGTCTGAATCCTGTCATTGATACTTCAGTAATATTCAGGAAGGCTGAACCTACATTAATCCAGCTGTACTGCATTTTATGTAAGTCAACTCATATAAAGCTTCTTCTGACTTGCCTGTTCAGGTTACCTGGTGCTTTATGCTCCTGGGCATTTCTCACCTTGGTTCCTGTATCTGTAAAACAAAAACAAATATAAAGCTGAATCCCAGCAATTTTGTTAAGAGTAGTATGAGAAACATTGTGTGATTTGAAAATGAAGCTTAAAGTATAAGGACCAAGCATTATTTCAGTTTAACAGTAGTATTAAGTATAAGGATAAATCACAAATGAGAAGCATGAAATACAAAGGGGAGTTCTATTTTCATTTCTATCAAGTGACACTCAGCCCAAAATTTGGGGTTCCCTCTTTCTTAGTTAAGTAAGTGTTTCACTTGTAATCTTATAATCTGATTTTCTGGGTTTGGTCATCTTGTGCTTTTTATTCTTTGGTTTTGTTTGTTGGGGTTTTTTGTTTTGTTTTGGGTTTGGGGTTTTTTTTTAGCAGATCAGCGTGAGGGGGAAGCTGGGAACATCAGAGAGGAAGTAAAGGAAGGAAAAGTGTTTTTTGCAATACACTTTAATTTATTAAGTACATAGAGGCTTCAGAGAATGAAGATCTGAAAGAAGTATTGAAATTGATGCAATGATCTTCCTATTCCAGTCTGCATAAAATCTGAAATGTAAATAAGTGGCATAAATGCTGAACAGCAGATTTTATAAGCAGTGAGGGCACCACTGATTTGAACGAAATTGAGATTGTAATGATTGTTAATAACAAAACCAAAGCATCCCTGCTGAGTGCTATAATCCAAGAACACACTGCAAATCTTGTTATTATTTGAAGTGTTCATACAGAAAACAAATTTCAAAGTAAGGAAGGAATGTTCATTTCCTGATACTGAATATTAGCACAAAATGCAGTGGTTCCCATAAGTGAATTTGCCAATGTTATCAGTTCTCAGATAGAAATTAAATTTTGGTTTAAGCTCGAGTGCATAATGACTTAGTGGTGAAACTGTTACGGATGTTATAATTATTCCTAGATGAGTTACTGCAGCTGAAAGAAACTGTGTTAGGGTTCAGCTGAAAATAAATCCAACAGGATACAATTTAGAAAATGCAGCAAAGACATTCAGACTATTGTAACTCTTCTATACACAACATCTCTCAGTAATGAAACAGCTCTAATCAGTGTTTAATTGAGTTCTGGTCCACAGGAGCTTAAACTAACTTTAAAGGATACATATTGGCTGACTTTCACCTTTTTCTCCCTAGTAGTTAGCTACAAGGGAGATTGTTTTGAATACCAACGTCATCCATGCACAAAGTTAAGAGATTTGGAGGAGTTCGAGGTGCATGAGAAGTTTGAAGGACCTTGAATATTCTGTGCTTTGGATTACTGGGGGCAACCACGCCAAGCTGTGTGGAGCAGCTGACATGCTGGAGGGAAGGGATGCCATCCAGAGGGACCTGGACAGGCTTGAGAGGTGGACCCGTGCAAACCTCATCAAGTTCAACAAGGCCAAGTGCAAGGTCCTGCACGTGGGTCAGGGCAATCCCATGCATAAATACAGGCTGGACGGAGAATGGACTGAGAGCAGCCCTGAGGAGAGGGACTTGGGGGTGTTGGTGGATGAGAAGCTCAACATGACCTGGCAATGTGCGCTTGCAGCCCAGAAGGCCAACCGCATCCTGGGCTGCATCAAAAGAAATGTGGCCAGCAGGTCAAGGGAAGTGATTCTGCCCCTCTACTCCACTCTTGTGAGACCCCACCTGGAATACTGTGTCCAGCTCTGGAGCCCCCAGCATAAGAAGGACATGGACTTGTTGGAGCGAGTCCAGAGGAGGGCCACAAAGATGATCAGAGGGCTGGAGCACCTCTGCTATGAGGACAGACTGAGAGAGTTGGGGTTGTTCAACCTAGAGAAGAGAAGGCTCTGGGCAGACCTTATAGTGGCCTTCCAGTATCTGAAGGGGGCCTACAGGAAAGATGGGGAGGGACTCTATCAGGGAGTATAGTGATAGGACGAGGGGTAACAGTTTTAAACTGAAAGAAGTTAGATTTAGATTAGATAGATTGGAACTAGATGATCTTTAAGGCCCCTTCCAACCCAAACCGTTCTATGATTCTATGAAACAAGCCATACAAAATCCTCATTTTCCTAGTTGATCTCTTTTGAGTTGTATGTATTCTCATTTTTCAAAACTCAGGATGAAGAATTAAACTTGCATGGAGAAATACAGGAAACTTTATTCTTCCTAGCTAATGAAATGCTTCAATCCCTGTTTTGCTTATAATTATAATGATTTTTAAGGAGCTGTGTCTGATTCTGTGTAACATACGTATCTTCTCTTACAAACTCTATGCAAGTGGAGTGCAATACTGAGATAAAATGAATGTTTCCCTCTGTACAAAGAACTTTTTTCCTTTGGATATCAATCATAACATGGTATTTGAAATTGCTGATCTTTTTCAAGAAAAGGTTACCAGAAGTTTTGGGTTGGATTTTTTTCTTTGTTATTGAATAGTTTGGGAGTTAGAAGGGTTGTGCACGTGCTTTTACTTGGAAGGAGAAATAAAAAAACCCTCAACCCAAATATTCTGAACCTATTTTTCTGAATGAAAGCATACTTAAACCATTAGTTAATGTCACATGTAAGTAACCAGATGTTGTGCAAGCAGCTTCATAAAGCTTTTGATTTTTGTTTACCTTGCTGCTTCAGTCCTGGGCTTCACTGGAGCAGAGACTGCTGATGATGCAGCCACTTTGCATGAGAGTTTACCAATCTGCACACCTGGGAAGTAAAATGAGATTGACATTTTCCCTTAAGTCATCAGGTAGAATTGACAACCTGAGTCTCTAGAGGCTAATCTACATGCTACTGGATCCACTTTATATTCTCCAGTCCAGACCTTTGAAAATGTATCCTACTTAGAATAAATGTTAAAACTTTGTTGAAAATGTTAGACACAAATATAACAAACCTTAAGTTACAAGCTGCTCTGTTTTCTCTGGTATGTGAAAATTAGTGACATGGTTTCGTAGAATACATACAGTCATAGATTTATTTGTTTAAAGGAAGTCTTTTTCGCATAGTGTGTAGTAAATACTGTGATTTACTGAAAAATCCTGATATTACTCCTCCTGCATTCGGTGTCACCTCTGTATTTTCACTGAAATGTAGAGTTTTACACGTGTACCTAGGAGAGGAATTATGTGGGGTTTTTTATTGTTGTACAGTGAAGGCAAAAACTGTTTTTTATAGATAAACCACCATATAGTTTGAGTACCAGCATATGGTACCACTGTAATGTTTCTGCTTTGATTAAGACAAGAGCCTTTATAGTACATGGGCATGTAATGATGGATTAAAAAGGAAAATATTCGCAATTAGCTAGTTGTCCTGTCCAGGCAAAGTGATTCAGTTTTGTTTGTGATTTGCTACTGATGAAAACAATATCAGCCTGTAACGTTCATTACAACTGCAAGGAGAGCCAGTGTCTTGAGATTTTAAAAAAATTTACCATCATAGAGGTTGCTGGACATAGCGTGGGCTGGACTCCTGTGCAGGAGGTCCCTGGGTGAAGTTTAGGGGCATTGTGGAGTGACTGGAGGGAATTCTGAACCACGGTACTGGCGGGGCAGAGGTAAGCTGAGGAGGGAAGTGAAGTGTATGCCATTTTCTGTGGAGAAGGGAAAGAAGGCATATAGGACAGTGGAGAAAATCACTGTTCTTCAGCACTTTCCATGGAATTTTTCCCTTTGCTCCTCTGTAGCGGACCATTTAATCCACTTGTTATCCATAACCATCTAGCCAATTAGCTCCACGGGGAATTTTTCAGAATTGCAACTGTTGGACCAAGTTCTGTGGGTTATGTGGATGATCCCTTTTTAGCCGCTTTCCATCTTGGAGAAGCTGAATAGTTTATGCAGGCTGCTGGCCCCAAGCTCCAAATTGGCTGTGCTGTTCAGGGTGCCTTGCTGGGCAAACTGTGTTCCCTCACTGCATCCTTGCCTCTCCGGATGAAAACGGTTAGGTAGTTGCTTACTGGACAGGGAGCCTTTATTTTTTATTCTAATTTTGTGTGTTTAAATGTGGCACGTTTGTATTATGCCATGCCCTGAAACACTGTTCATTATGTTGCAGAGGTATGAGTCATTTTACTGAGTTTCTTTAGGCTCCTGGTTCGTTTGAATTTCTTCACAAAGAGTGAGTGCTGTGGCCATTGTTGTGGCTCTGTTTTGTCTTCCATCAGAGATATTAAAATAAATAGTTTCTGATTTTAAGTACTGCCTGTTCCTTAAGCCTTTGGCAGTGCCTTGTAAGTAACTTACGGATCAAGTTCCGTATGATATGTTGCTAAACAAAGTTCATTGAATTAAAAAATAAATGCATGAATAAACAAATAAGCTACCCAACAGCTGGGTAGCTGTTTTGGTATCACGAATTTAAATTCTGACACAAATTTTGCTTTAATTTCACCTTCAGTCCTTTCTCTGTATATGTGTGGTTCATAAGCTGTAAGGAAAAATGCTAGCTCTAAAGCTGTGTGGCAAAGTCTGTAGTGGGCTTCAAAGGTCTTCTGTTCTCCCTTCTCTAGCTGAGAAGGTCCTGCATGGGCTATATATGTTTTTCTTCCTGCAAATAGTAAGTTTAAGCTGGGAAGAGGGATGGACCTCTGAGAATGTATAAGGTAAGAAGGTAAATCTAAGATGACTAAAACGACAGAAGGATTGAAGGTTTGTCACAGCAGAAGCAGACTACCTCTGGCTGCTGGAGGCTAGCCACCTAGAAACAGCCTTGCTGTTAGTGATACTGAGCGTGCAGAAACGCAGCGTGTGAGGCAGCTGCAACGTTGAGGGGGGAAGCAAAATTCTTGAGCGTTGTGTTGGCACTTGTGGCTCTTAAAACTGAGAACGGGAAATAAACCAATCTGTTACCATTACAAGGGCACTGCAGTTCTGGTATTGTGAAGGATATCTCATAGCCCTGTGTTCACAGGATGAGTATTTCAGAAGACACCATGCATTAGAGGAGAAGGCTCAGTAATGTTAAACTGAAGATTCGGGCTTTACTTTAGAAGAATTTAAAATTGTTTGCTATAGAAATGTTATTTATCAGCGTTTTCAGGCAAATTTTGGCTAGAGCAGAACAGGGTGGGTTTTGGGTGTTTGTGGTGTTTGGTTTTGGGTTTTTTTTGGTGGCTGGCTGTGCTTTTATTTATAGTTCAATGTAATGCTGGAAAAAAAGCAGTTCATTTCATGTTACTCCCATTGCTACTGTGTTATTCTGAACTGCAGTGTCTCGCCACAGTAGCAAAGCTTACTTAGGAGCAGAGGGAGTATGTGCTTGGGGTACCCAGAGAATACTTGAACTAGGGTCTCTGTCTCCTGTGCACCTCTGTCACCACCCATCACAAAGTATTAAAAAAATTGATATTTTGATACAGGGGTAATGTCCTTATCATTTTGACTTGGTTTGGAGAAAAAAGAAGTAAAACCTTTTAACATCCAGGCCATAGGACCACGATGTATCTGGACTCCTGTAAGAGGAAGAAGGAAATGTGTGGTGTCTTTAGTCAATGAAAAGAATAGGATTGAGGATAAAAGCAAATGCATCTTGAGATGCTCTTTGTTTCTTGAATAGCCTACAAAAGGGTTGGCAGTGTTTATTCTGATCAGGCATTATCTTGCACATTGAGCAGAAATACATCCCAGTTGCCAAAAGATGGCACTGTTGAAGTGTTGTATTATTTTAAAATTGCCCTAAAATATATGTAATCTTTTTACTTTAATACTGAAAATGGTTGAATGATTAACATGATTAATACTGACCCTTGCAATGGCATGCAACATAAACCCAAGCACAGGAGGAGTAGGCTGGACATGCAGGTGCTAGCTATACTATGAAATATGTATTTATTGTCTGCCTATTTTTAAAAGAATGTTTGAGACACCAAGACTTCTGGAATGAAAAACTGTAAACCTATCATGCTTAATTTTCTGTAACTGAAAAATCCTCTTTTTGGGTTCTTGCTAACTATGCTGTAGTTGCATGTAAGATTTTTTTTTTCATTTTAGAGTTGTCGTGTGGCTCTTGAGTGATCTTTTTTCCATGAGATATTAAATAACACTGCCCTGTTTTCCCCAATTTATTTTTTGCATCTTCTCCATTGTTAGATTTAAATTCAATCTTGAGAAATAAACTAAATAAAACTGCTTTAAAATAGTATATTTCTTTTGAAAATCTTATCCAATACTCCTGTTATACGACCAGTTAGGATATATTACTCTAATGAATCTTCTCTACCTCTGACTTCCATAGTACAATACTTGTCATTGAACCTGTATCCAAGTACACACCCTGCAAAAATATAAAGTACTCCAAATTTTTTTTTTTTTTTTTTTGGTAAAACCTCATTTAGAATGAGGACAGGAGCAATCTGATGTGTTAAATTGTTTTAGAATACTTCCTGAATGGGCTGGGCATCAACCAGCCTTTTGACTGGATTACAGATTTGTGTTGTGCTTATGTGCTGGAAAGATTTAAGTGTGGATTTGGTGGCTATAAAGTGGTAATGTCAGTAGTTTAAAGCAAGTGTGGAAAAGCATCAGGCAAGTTTCTAAAGAATGATGTGCCAGTGAATCTCACTCTATTCTGCAGTTTTCCTGTTATTGTAATTGCAAGTGACTGACGATTTAAAAATATCATTAAAATTTTGGACTATTTGATGTCACTAAAGTCTCCTAAAGTGTGGTATGCTGATACGTACTGAAGTTGTGTTCAGAATCCCAGAAGAGAGCTGTCTTTTTTTTTTTTCCCCTTAGTTTAGCATGTATGTTGTCTTGTAACAAATACGCAGTAGTATTTGCAAATTCTATAGTGTAATTACTACTTTTGCATACTGTTTTATATCATCTTCTGGAAGAACTAACCTTGGAGATCTTGTATACAGGCCTTACATGGTAAATAAGGCATATTAATGGATTGTTGTGCATTTCACCAATTTCAGTCTTTTCTGCTATGCCTTGATTGTCTTATGGCGCTAACGCAATAACGTCATACTTGTGCAGTGGTGTAGTATGATAACATGCAACATAAAAGCTTGAGTTACATGTCAGCTGCCTACAGTGGTGGTGCTTGTTTAGGATCTTGATTGCAAGTACTAAGGGGTTGTCATGTTACTGAAAGAGAAATGGATATAGGGAAAGGTTAACACATCATGAGGCTCCAGAAAAAGTTTCCTGTGCTTTTAATGTGTATTCCTAAGTTTCTCCATATGAAGCTTGAAACTTTGCAGTACTAGTGCCTGTAACATATACAATTAATTATGGCAAATGTGTGTACCTGAATTTAAAATTATGAAATTAAGTATAGCTGTACTTAATCTAGACTTAAACTAAAAGTTTTAGTTCTTTAATAAATATGAAGATCATCTGTACCACTAAGAGGAAAAATAACTGCAGTTTAATTACCCTTAAGTAATGTATTTTATTTTTAAACAATGTAATAAGAGGAAGGTGAAAAAAAATTTTAGGGTCTTCTGACCTAGCATCTGTCTTAATCATTCTAGATTTGGAGCCCATTTTTGGAAGTTATGAAGTACCTTATAACAGGCACCAAATCTCGGAGTTGAGCTAAGAGTTGAGCTTTAAGTAAGGATTTGGGGGATAATCAAGATGCCTAATGTAAGAGGAATCTTACATTCTCTAGATGGTAGAGTCATAGCAGCACTGATGGGTTCTGCTAGATGTCTGTAAGTTAGGCTCCAGCTCTTACCTATCCGTTGGATAAGCTTGTTTCCCTCCATTGATTATAGAGGAAGACTAGTTTCTTAAATTTGTTTGAACAAATTCTCTTATGAATAAATTCTCTGTTATGCCTATGATGAGGGGACCAAACTCCCTGAATCTGCTTAGCCCAGCACAGTATCACCCTGTGACTTTGAGCCCAGCACTTCTTCACTTTGAATTTTGCAGCTCAGTGCAGGTTTATCAAAAGCCAAGCACGGCTTAATCAGGGATGGCGGTCGGTTGACTTTGAACACAGCCACTGAAACAACTGTTGCTGAACTTGACAAGATGGATAGATACATTGATTAACCTTGCAGAGTAAAGTAATCCTTCTTAGATATTTTAATTCATGACTTAAGTTCAGAATAAAGACAACTGCACTGAGCAGCCTGACCTTTTTGGGTCGTGGGCCAGTAAGATTCCCAAGCTAAGGAGGCTTAGAGTTAGGGGCGTTTTGATGTGAGATTTTCAGGATTGTATTCAGAAGCCTGCGTTGCTTTTTCCTCTGAATCACTGCCCCAGTGACTCAGTTATAGGAGCATGATGTCTTTGAAAGTGTTGACTTGAATGGTTGTTACTTTATATATAGTAAGAAAAGGACACTTGTCAAGTGTCCAGGCTCTTAACCCTGTAAGCTGTAGCTGTATCTACTTTTTTGGTATTCACCTTTACCTTTTACCTTTTCCACTTTTACATGGGAAAAATATTTTCTCACTTGTTTAAATGTTCATGTAGTATCTGGCTTATAGGTAGAAAAGCAGTTGCCATTATCTGCTTCTATGAGTACAGTTATCAGGTATGCTAAAAGTACATCTTGATTGTCATGCAAAGAGCACTTTCACATTTCCAAGCCAACTAGCTGCCCTCTCATGGCTCGGTATTCTGTATGCATAAAAAGGTGTAGCTGGAGGGGGACATTCTATGACAATGAGTAAAGTAGATGGTTTCTTATAATGCTGTGAAGATCAGCTCAACTTTAAGCGCCCATTTAGAGGTTTCTTATAATGCTGTGAAGATCAGCTCAACTTTAAGCGCCCATTTAGACATCAGCTTTGTTTTCTGTGAGCTCTGCTGTGAAAGCTAGAAAGCAAGCAACCATTACATGAGGAAAAAAATGCTTTTATGTTTTCCAGAACTGGTATGAGGCCAAGGAGACAGGTGATCGGTGTGCAGTTTTCTTCCTGGCTTGTTGTTCATGAGAAGGGAAGGTTGTATATTCCTGCTGTCCTTTATGATAGCTACCTTCCATACATATGGGGTCACTGTGGTTGCTCAGACAGGCCAGAGAGCAGCAGCATATGCCCTGCCCTTTTAAATGGACGGCTGCAGCCACAGCAGGATGGCTGCAAACAAGGAAGGTAGCTGGAGAGACAGTGGAGACGGCTTAGGGCCTCAGGGCCAGTACTGATGCTTTTGTAGCCTGCTAAGGAGTATATGTGTCTTGGAACATGGAGGGGAAGAAGGATGAATATCTGGACCTAGGCAATTCAAATGCATGCTGGTAACTGCAGAATTTTAGAAAATAAGTTCTGAAAGGGACATTAGGATGACACCTGCTCTGTTTTACTGTCTCAAGGTGGCGTTGTAAATGTCGTCCCATATCAACGTGCGTCTAAAACGTTCTTAAACATTTTTGCAGACTCTAAAAAGCTACTCAGAGGTCTGAGATAAGCTTGCAGTTTTGTGATAGCTTTAGCTAATTTTGGAAGTATCCTAGAATGAGTCCATTAGGCCCAGTTAAACTGAAAGTCTTCAGACTACCTAAGTACTCTGTAGCCTGTTCTTTACCTGTAACAGGCTGAACTTGAACTGCTCAATCACTTAGGCTAAATGTGCTAGCCATCTGCTCACTCTCCGTCTTTTTACTGAAGACTGATACAGCAAAGGTATTAAACACTGATTTTTCTTTGAGTATCATCTGTTAAGAGAGCTCTGTTCTCTTATGCCAACTAAAATTGGAGTAGTATAGACTCCAGTAAAATACGTAATTGGCTTGCTGATTAACGTAACCAAAAGTCATAGAAGAAATGAGCAAGATAATGTATACACTCCCCAGAGAAAGAGATTGGGTATAATACGCAGGAGTTTTCACCCAGGAAGGTGAATAGAGTTGTATTATCTCTGTCTGAAACAGTCATTTGTCCTGGTGTTGCCTTATTATTTTGGACAGGACTTTCAGAGTAGCTTTGATCTGTGATCTGCTTTGATCCTGCTTGTGATGAGCCTTTTCTTTATTGATTCTTTTCCTGAAAAGGCCCAATCCTGTTAAAAGGACTTGTCTTTTTTCCCCTTGTATTTTCTTCTTTCCTTTCTCAACTGTTTTTGTTCAGATATCACACTTAGCAAGTCCTCAGCTTGTCTCTGGAATTGCTGTTTCAATGGCATTGTGTTTGTTTATCTGGGCTTGGAATCAGGCTCGCTGCCTTTGGGGGCTGCTCACTTCATATGGTTTGAGGATATGGGGTTTTTTTTCTTTTTTTTTATTTATTTTTATTTTTCCCTGTAGATTTTTTTTTTTTTCTGGGTCAATGCAGTATTGTCAGTAATATCTACCAATCTAAGATTATTTAGTGTCTTTCCACACAGCATGACTGTGTGTCATTGTGCTCCAGGAGTCCGTGCTTCCAGTATCTGCCCTGCCCTCACGTACCTGTTAAACTCCCAGTGACACACTTGCAGTCCCCTGAGCACCTACCCTGTTGTGTCTCTGATATTCACAAGCTGAGTAACAGCAGTCACCTGTTCAGATATTGTTTTTAAACAAAAGAAGTTTTGTTTAGGGAACAATTGTATTTTAATGTGGTATTTGCTTCAGCTCAATACTAGCCTCGTTTTCCAGAAGCAGTGAGGTGATCTGTTTGAATACTAGTTTACAACTCAGTCTTTGAGCCATTACATCCTTGAAGGCTCCGAAGTGTATGATTAAAAGGGATTACCTTAAGAGAGCATTTTAATAGCAAATGAACTTTTAGTTCAGCTTTGTCTTTCAGTTATGTGGTGGCACCAGATTTGAAGAATGCTGTTCTGTGCTGCAGGATTTGGGGTTTTTCTCCTTGCTCTTTGGATTTGCAATAGGTGAATGTGGATTGCATATCTCATTTCTATACTCTCATAGGTTGTATTTTATCTGTCTGAAAAAGGACCTTGCAGATCTGCTTTAATGGAAAGTAAACAGTCTGTTTAAACTCTGTTTCAGTGGGGAAGTGAAAAAGAACCTCTGTTCTGTTCATCCACCAGTAGCCTTGAAGCTTTCAGGAAACTTGAAATCTTAGGCTGCTATTTTGCCTTTTTTTAGTCAAAATTTGTCAACAGGTTAATAGGTGAAGGGCACATAAACAGACAATATGATCCGATAAGTCATATTTCCTTAGGAGAACAGGCTGAAAAGTAGTAGCTCAGTGAAACCCCACAGTTCTCTAACCTGCTAAATAAGCTGCAGAATTTGCAGAAATGTTTGTAAAATTACAGCCCAGTAATTAGTTCAGACTGTTGCTGCAACTGGACATTCTGATATCTGTTCACACAAGCAGCTAGCTAAGTACTAGCATTTTTGGTGTGGTGTAATCCATTTTGTATGCACACTTGCAGCATTTTCACAGTTGTGCTGCACATATAAATGTATGAAATATGGATGCTGCTTTCTACTTGTCATTGTTCTATTAAAAAAATAGCTTCAGTTAACTGAGAGTACATTAATAAATGAGAAAGCAAAATGTATTGCAGGTAGTTTCCTGAACTATCAATTATATACTGTTAAGATGGTTTCATTATATTATTTTTCTGATATGTATTTGTACCTATTTATAACTCTAGATTTAGAAGTCTTATGTGTCTGCCCCCCCCCCCAAGTATGTAACTTCTTATGTTGAAAAATTATTTTTTTGTTGTTGTTATTTGCAGGTCTGCTATTAAAGCATTGCGTCCTGGTGGATCTCTGGTCTATTCTACGTGCACTCTCTCAAAGGCAGAAAACAGCGATGTAATAAATCTCATTCTAAACTCCTGCAGTAGTGTTGTACCTGTAGACATAAGTGAAATAGCCAAAGCTGTTTCTCAGGAATTCACTTTTCTCAATGGTACACAACAGCATGAACTTCTGGTTCTCCCAGGGAAAGGGAGAGCATGGGGGCCAATGTACGTAGCTAAATTACAGAAAATGTAGTCCATCCGATGCCTGTAATTTTTTTGTAAGGGATATGTGATAAATTAATATTTATATCTAATATAGTATGTCCATGTGAACATGTCCAAGGCAACTGAATTTAGAGCATTGCAGTTTTGTATCAGCTGCTGCCTAATAAAAAGGAAGCTAGACACTTAGTTTAGCTTAAAATACTGAATGTGTCTTCTAATGCAGAATTCTGATGAAGTCCTTAAGAAGTCAAGGGAACTTTGTATTATTTTCAAGGTGATGCTCTTAAATGGATCTGTATCCAAGAATAGAGGCCTAATGTGGTGGTTTTTTTGCACTAGTTTTTGTTTTTTTAATTACTAATTTGGTTTTAATACAGTACATTTTAAAATAAATGGTTTCAATGGTCTGAAGTCATGGAAATCCTGCATTATCTCTCAAAAGCATACAGAAATCTGTTTTCCTGTAAGAACTGATTTGTATGCAGAGTTTGTCATCTTAAGCATCTTTTGTTTACAGTTGCAAAGCTCAGCAGCTATATCAACACCAGCTTTTTCTTTTTTCATATTTTTATATTTTTGAGCTTGTGAAAATGTAAATTGAAAGAGTAAATTACATTGAAATGTCCTTAAAACAGTAGATTTAGATGTGTTTAGCTTTGGTACTCAGTTTGTGGCATAACACAGTATATCCAGCAGAGTCCAGAGCACATATCTGAAACAGAAGAATGATTAGTAACTGCAATAATAGCACAGTATTTAAAGAGTTTTGTTACATAATTATAGTCATGATGAGCAAAATGGACACTTTGGAGAATGGCTTATCCGCCAAGTTAAGACATGTTATGTGAATTCATGATGTCATGTCTGTCATGTAAGGAGAGTCCCAGTGAGAACATGTACTGATGTTTCTACGTTGTCTCAATTCTGCTGGACAATGCTATGGATAAATGTATAGACATATGTGCACATGTTCGTGCATGTGCACATGCAAACTGTGTCTTCCGACGTACTGCCTGTGGGTTAGGTGTACAAATTTATAATCCAGCAGTGCTTGAATTATGCCTATGAATGGGTCATGTAATGGTGTATATGTTAGGTTGGATGCTTGTTGTGAAGCAGAAGGGAGCTCTCTGAGCTCAGAGGAGTCTTTTCGCTGATTGAAGCTTATAATACTGTTTTTTTTAAGGAATGGTGTTTTAAAGAACAGAGTTTTCTTTCTGGTAGATGAGTTGCTTGTGTGAGACTGTGTATATTTCATATTTTTTGTGTGTACATCTCTCTATATATATGTAATTATAAGTTTTTTGCGACCACAAACATGATTTGTTAATGCAGATTTGATTTTTTTTTTTTTTTCCTGAATACAAAAGAATATCAGCATGTAAATACCGGAAAAAATACCAACTTGGTGATTCTGCAACTCGTTAACAAGGCAGGAATAAAGTTTATTGCCTGAGGTCTTCTGTAAGGAGCTCCATGTAACCATGCTGGAGATGCAGTAGTTCTACATGAGATTCTCCAGTGATTCTGTTGGTGCGAGCTCAGAAATACTTGTTATAACTGTGACTGAAAGGCCTTTTGTCTCTGACAAATTCTGTTGGCTTTTCACTGCCTTTATTCTCTGCTCACTTTATTGCACTGGTGAGCCTCAACTCTGCATTCACACCAATTCTCTGTCAGTACACCCGTGGTCATGGAGTACTCAACGTTCATCCGCACTCTCAGCATTGTGGCTGCTGAGAAGGTCCTGTCCCTACTGTCTAGAGCAGTGAGAGGGCAGTGTTCAGAAGCACAGCAGCTGAACTGAAGAAAATCTTAATTACCTAAAGCAGATGCTGATTGTGAGCAGTAGCTTTGGTTCTTCAGGCTTCTATGACTAAGAGGAGGATAGGGTGAGCTGTTTACCCTCAGAATAGTGTCTTTCCACTACACCTTTTGCTGAAGGAAATAAATGCATAAGGTACTCTGCCCTTTTGGTGGGTGAGCTTCCACAGTTATCCTTTCCCTTGCTTTGTGATGAAAAATGTTTGAGGTGCCCCTGTAGTATTAAATTGTCAGCAGTCTCTCTGAAAACTTAAAAGGATATAAAGCGTATGCAACTTGAGGCACAGAAGTTACTAATGTATGCAGATGATACTGTGTTCCTATGAAAAGACCTAACAGCATCTGTCCCAGAAACATTAAATGTAATATCCAGATTTGGAGTCATCTCAGGCTACTGGATGAAATAACAATACCCTTGTCAAAATGCTTTCCATCGTTTTTATTTGCCCTGTGGATATTGAAATGGAAAGCCAAGAATGTAACTTACTCAAGGATGGAATTAAAATACGTGGTTAAACTGAATGGTTGAGGAGAACGTGGGCTAAGTAATCACAGAAAGAACAAAGGGATCCTTGAAAACTGAACTTTGCTCAATCTCAGCATATGGGCAGGTCCCTGCGAACCGCATTGCATTAGACCTAAATTATGCAGCAAGGCCTCCTGATGGATGTAAAAGCTGCACTAAGTTCTGCATAACCCTTCACTCATGTCCTGGAGTTTCTTTTCAACTAGTCTAAAAATGCACCAAAAAGGGAGGAAAAAATGAGGCTAATTAGTAAGTGATATTTATTTTGCTTTGTAGCAGGTGAATGCTAGTCCAGAGTGCTGCAGAGTGTTTTTTGTTCTGTTCTAATCAGTTCTGGCTGGTGACAGAGATCTGGTAAGCACATGCGGAGGGAGAGGGGATGAGAAGGGAAAAGCAGAAAGGATGGGGGGCATGCCTGTAGAGGTAAGGGGCAAGATTTGCACGTGTGGGGAAGCAGCTTCCACTCAAGGGTACTTCTTGAAATGGTTTCATGTCCGTACAGGTACTTCTTAGATACTTCTGATGTCTAAGACAACTTCTGCTCACCTTTAGGACAAGGCTGCAACGTTTTCCCTTTTTACACCTTTTTCCCAAGGAATTGTAATTTAATTCCTCTGCTACATCCTGCCTCCTTTCATGAACAACACTGATGGAAATGGGGTAGCAAACAAATCAGCCTCTCTCACTTAGAGGAAATTGCAGCCCCAGGAAAAAGGCAGGTGAGCAAGCTGAGGGGCAGAAAATGACCATTTTTGTTGTATTGTGGAGTAGCCAGAAAAATCTGCATGATCTCTAATGAAGGCAATTAAGACAGTGTTTGTGCAACTACTCACAATCATATTATGCATAGCACACATCAATGCCGGTATAGCCTGGAGGCAGCAGAGATAACTTGAGCTCAAACACTATCATGCTTTTCTGCCATTCCCTTTTCAAACATACAAAAAGTTAATTTCCCTGTTAGTTTCTGGGGAGGCTGGCACAATACAATATGAAGGCCTTCTATAAAGGCTACTTCAGTATTTGCCAAATTTTGTCCTTTATTCAGTGACATCTGACACAATTCAATTATGGCTTGTCAAAAGCATTCTCCACTGTGGAACAGAGTGGAAAAACAGATTACATACAAATGGCTGTGGACTGTTACAGTCAACTAGTGGACTAACGAACTCTCGGCTTTCTTAGTAAGATGTGCAAAGAAAAGGTGAAGTACGCTGAAAGAGGGTTAAAATGAACACGTCAAGACTCTAGCAGTAGAAGAAAAATGTGAAATATTGGAGAAAAGATGCCATGGTTTTTAGCATGGAAGAACAGCAATGCTGCACCCTGTGTAGGAAAAGGTCTGTGAGTGTCTGGGCAATGGGGTGAGGAGAGTTCCTTTTGGGGGACAGTTGGGGGAGAGCCACAGTTACCTGGCTGGGGTGCGAGGATCCCCTTAGTTCATTTGGCTGTCTTAGGAGAAAAATGTCTTTTGAGGACATCAATCATAAAAACTGTGGGGGGCTTGCTTTAAATTTGCACGGTATTTAAATTAGCTGTGAGCACTTAAATAGAGCATGCCTACCAGTTTCCTGCAAAACGAATGCCTGTATTGGTGCAGTGTTCCTATGAGAAAAATTGATTTGATGGGAGGAAATTTTGAGAATCTGATCTGACTTAAACAGTCTGTTCGGCCATAGACTATGGTCTGCTGGTAAGATGATTTAACTTTATTTAATATTGGCTATAAATGAGACTCTTCCTTCCAGGGGAAACTTGAACAACAAGTATTGGTGTAGTCTCTTAACTTCCAGGTAAAAACTCAGGTAAAAGTGAAACTTTCGAATTCTCAGTTTGTCAAACTTGGATCAGAGAGCACAGGGTATACACAGTCACTAGTCTTAGTTTTTAGATGGTGCTGCTGTGTCCCCAGCACATGATTTTTTACTAAAGATAGGTTTTATAAGATAGTTCATAGCAATCATGAAACATTTGTCAGAAAATGCTTTCATTGGCTGATCTTCCTGGCTGTCTCCTAAGAT
This sequence comes from Burhinus bistriatus, assembly GCA_013397275.1. Taxonomy (NCBI): domain Eukaryota; kingdom Metazoa; phylum Chordata; class Aves; order Charadriiformes; family Burhinidae; genus Burhinus; species Burhinus bistriatus. The sequence goes on along the minus strand of VYXH01011165.1, from coordinate 192,679 downwards.
TTGAGGTCAAGGCCTAATGGCCTTGGAAGGTTTTATTTTCTTAGTAGTTGTACATAGTTTTCAACAGGGGCAAGTATGATAGAGCTCCCGTGGCTCCATTTAAAAAAATGTGTTTCAAGTGGTACCAAAATAAAATGCCTGGATCAAAAAGTCACAACTACTCCTGAGAGAAAGGGATGGAACATAAACGTAGATTTCATGTCAGTCTCTGTTTTCCACTGAAGAATTTCTGCTCCCTACAGCAGTGTTTAAGGTGGCCGCTTATCTAAATGCTTCCTCGCTGTTTCACTTTGTAATCGCATGGCAGTATGGATGTGGCAGTACCGTCGCCACTTACCAGCGTGTGATGGTGGTGTAACCCTTCATGGTCACAGAGGAAAAGGAAATGGATCTGCTACCCTAAAACCACAGGTAATAATAAATTCTATAGTAAGAAGTGCTCCAAAAGTTGTTGCAGAACTAAGTCTTTTGTTCAAGAAGAGGGAAGCACTAGAAGGCAGCACAGCTACCCAAATTTGAATAAGGCTAGCGCTTCACCTGATTAAGGACATTCTTACCTTGTTTTTTCCAAAATGATGCTTTCCTGATGTATGGCTTTCATCTTTAATGACCGTAACAGTTTGACCTGACCTTACTTCTGACAAGGCAAATCAAATAAAGCAGTCAAAACAGGCAAGAGGCTTGTTACACGCAACATCAGAGTAACTCTCACAGTGATCGGGAAAAGATTTGGGTTAACTGTCGCTGTGTCTTGGTCACCCATGCTATTCTGGTGTAATACTTGTATAGCAGCACCTGCGTCTGGGATGGGCCCTGACACGCCTCCTCTGGATTCTCCCTTTGTATCGAGTAACTTTCTTTGCTACTGGGGAGATCTCTAGAGGCACATGTCTTGCTTCAGTGAGTTTGGCACAGACTAACAAGGTGAACCTTCCATCTCTGAATAGGTGTTCTTGTAGCATCTTAACCTGCTCGAGGTCCCTTGATTTGAAGGCACCTAAAAACTTAGTATATGCACTTTTTCCCTTTTTTAATGTACTCACTGCTTATTAAACACCCTACCCTAAAAGAGGAGGGAGGCTGGTGCTCTCTGCCCTAACTAAAACAGGGTAAAGCCCAGAAGTGCAATAAGACAGTAGGGAGTGGATGAGCAAAGAGCAACATGAAAGTTAAGAGCAGAATGAGAGCTTCATTTTTTAATTATTTCAGCCTGATTGAGAACTCTAAGACAAGCATGTATGTATTACTGAGAATTAAATGGTGGTTTCTAGACCAAACATTTCATTAGATGTTGCCCAGAAATAACTGTGGCCCCAAACTCCTCATTCTATCTGGCTGACAAAATAAGGATTGCCTGTATCAAGAGGTTTGGCATTATGTGTGCCTTATGAACATGTTATTGAAAAGGGTCTCTCATATCACCAGTTCCAATTCCCTGCTTTGGTAAGTCTCCAATATGCCTGCCATAAACTGCTAAAACTTTACCTCAAAGATTTCAGGTTTCTTGTCTCCACTGGAACACAGTTCTGGAATTATGTTACTCAAAATTCAGAGACCTAAATTATAAGTTCACCTCCCTGCCTGCTTCTGGTGTTCACCATCACACCAATGACAAATGTGCAGCTGCTACTGCCTGCATTTGGATGTGGTGGGCTATGAAAAGCAGGGAAATGCATAACTGCTAGTGTTCTTTAAAAGTATTTTTCCAATTGTCCTAAGTGAAATAAGAGGAAATTCAGAACGATATATCATGTTTTTTTGGTAGGGTTTTTTGCCTTGTTGATTTATTTTCTAGGAAAAATCTAGCTTGGCCGAGTGTGTGATTAAGTAGCTGATGGAATAATTCTTTACAGGGAGGAGAAGATGCCAGAACATTTGAGTGGTGTAAAACTAGACTGCACAGAGGATTAGAAAAGGTACAGGGAGGAACAATTTTGTGTTGGCAGGAAGTAGACTTAATAGTACTTTTTTATCTGTAATTTTTATGATTCTATGGCTAACCAGGGAAACATTTAATGTTCCCAATACAGCAACTGAAGGTAGAAGAAGGAAGATTGACATACCCAGCACTATTATAATTCATTTCATTACTTCACACAGGGCATTTATATTGTCACGCCCATAAAGCGCCAGTGTGTGTACTTATAGCCAATTCATCTTTATATACTGCTTCTGATCCCATTGAATTGAATGGCAAAACTCCCATCAATTTTAATGGCAGTGGGATATGGCCCATTTTGTAGATATACAATGTATATTTCCTGCACACGCTATTTTTTGTGTATAATGTGCCTCTCATCTGAGGTTCGGAGAATGTTTTATAAAGCGGCTAAGTCACAACCATTGATGTAGTCTCCAGCTGATGAGATAAAGTGATCTGTCTTCAAAACAAGATTTAAAGATTGACATTTATCTATCTATCCCTGTATTTATTTATTTATTTTAGGCATGGTCTCCATGTGTAAAGCACTGTCTTTGGAAAATTTGCCCAAATATATTGCAGGAGGTAACTATGTTAGAAATAGATGTTACACTTGCAAGGTTAAAATTATGCTTCAGTGTGTGGAATATAGGAATCATCAAAGAAAATTGAAGGCAGCACGGATCAGTGGCTTAGTACATTACACAGCAGTCTGCAGCACCAGAGGCTACGAAAGGTCCCTTTTGGAAAGCATCTGTTTGGATAGTAACTCGCTCAATTAGCAAGGTACAAAAAGAAAAAAAAAAAGTTAATTATTGTTTCTTGATTGTTCTTATTGAGAAACTTTTTAAACAGTGGTAAGGTCTCTGTTTCTTCCAGAACCCATCATCCTTGACCCTATTTAAAGAAAATGTGCAATGTATGAGCCATATTTTAGTAACCATAAACCCTGCTGGTTATGCATTGAAAGACCTAGATTCATAGAAGCATTCAGCATGCGTGTACTGGAAATGGAATTGCTTGACAGGCTGATGTCTGCGCTCGAGAAGCTTTGTTTCTTCACAATAATGTATGCTGGAGAGCAGTCACATTCCCAGCTTAATGAGAGAACAGGGTTTGTAGAGGGCCCAAATGGGAAGTTTGCAGTTTAACTAAAACTCCTAGAGTGTAGTTGTGAGTTATGTGCCAGTAGAGACTAAATAATTAGTAGACTACACTGCAGGTGATGGATCACCTAGCCTTACTGTACAATACACTCTTCCACTGAGTGCTTGCTGCAGTCATGGGTCCTGGAATTGGATTGTGCAAAGACTTATGAACTCTTTCCTTGACTGGATGTACGCAAGTGTATATCGTACACTTGCGTTTAGTTAGTGCCATCACATTGAAGAGTATCTCTTTATGAATGTGTTGACTTAAGTAGCTGTGCTGTGGTGGGGTGACAGTAATTGAACAAAACCCACCATTCTGAAGGACATTAGCATCATCTAAACGTATAAGCAGTCCACTTGCATCCAGTCCCTTACAGCCACTCTTGTAAAAAGAGTAGGTATCTAAGACATATATGAATTAACTGCTTTTAGTTGGTTGGTTTTCACCATCTTGGTATTTTCGGAGGTTTGTTTGGTTTTGGGTTTTTTTTGTTAATATGTAAGTAGTCCTTTTTTTTAATTATAGGTACAAAGTTGACTTGAACTATAGGGTGGGATTTATGTTCCTATGTGGCTCTCGAGAGAATGCAGACCTTGAATTCAAGTGGTGAAAACACAGAGTCAGTGCTGAAACCAGTTTCATGTAGAGCTATATGTCAAGTACTGAACTGTGCACCATAAAACCATTCATTTTAAAGCACCTACAATCAATCAGTATGGCTTTGTGAAGGGGATGGTGTTGTGGCTATAGTACTGGCCTGAAGTTCAGGAGGTCAGAGTTCAGTTCCTAGTTTTTCTGTTGATTTCCATTGGGCAATTTGCTTCTGATGTGATTTTTAGAAGCAATTAGCATAGGCCTAACTCTGCTATCAAAATCAAAAATGCCTATTAACTTATCTGAAAACAGAGTTAAGACTTATTGAAGCACGTTTGCTGGTTTGTCCTCAAAATCTCCAGGTCTCATTTTTCCACCTCTCTACTGAGAATTATGTGTTCTACTCATAGAAATGATGTGAGGATAAATTCATGGATACGTGTCAGCCACAGAGGTCTTAGAGCAGCAAAAGTCAAGCTTGGCCCAGTAGCATTTGTTTACTTTGTAAAGGTCTGACTAACTCCACCAATTTCCAGAAGCTGACTAATCTAGCAAGTTATTTTTTAAATTATGAGGCTACTTTTTAATGAGAGAATTCATTATTTTTGCTGAGAATGTACAATCCTTTAATAGCAGAAGGTGAGGATGAGGAAAGCTTTTTGCCACAAATTTTCTTCCCATGTCGTCTCTTAAAAGACAGTCTTGCAACCACAGCAGTTGTTGGTAGCCTGCAAGTTGTTTCTGCCCTCCCTAGCAGATGTTACAATGGCAGTTGGCAGTGTACTGTGAACTCTATAGATGTCAAAGATTAAAATAAGTGAAAGTTGTTAAACAAAAAAGATATAAAATGTTCTTTCTTAGACAAAACCCATAAATGTCTGGGCTTCTGACAAAAGCCTGTCTCCCTTACATTTTCTTTTTGCAGAATACAAAATGCTCTAACTTCTAAACTCAACTTTGCTTTAGTCTGAGATATGCTGCTGCTTTTTTAAATTATTGATGCTTGACTCAAGAAACACAAAGGGCATGTTTTATTTTTCTTGAAGTTTCATCGTACAAATTGGCTTCCAATGCAGAAGAGAAATGGATTTGGAAAAGCATTTACAGTTGTGTGGGATTGCGGAGGCAAGGGATGTCAAAAGGGGACGTTATCAAAGTTCAGTCTTTGAAGGCTACTCCACTGCTTAAAGGAACGCAACGTTTTCTGTCTTTTGGAGTTGGTTTGCAGCAGCAGCATTTCTTTAGAATGGGGAAATAGATGCTAGTTCTGACAAGAGAGGATGTCTGAGGAGGAACAGAAGAAGAGATGTGTTGAGCTAAAGAGAGAAATAAAATTATCAGACTTTATGCTAGATTTAATTGCTATTGTTAAAGAAGTATACAGGGGCTATGATTAGAATGCGTATTACACATACTGGTAAATAGAAAAATATGCGTGAGATGGGTTTTAAACCCCAAATTTCCCGTGCTGGCACCAACTGTTTGAAAGAACGAATAAAAAGAAAATTAAGCTAATTATCGTAATTATCGTAATGAGTGGAATACCAATTTGTCAGTTATTTCCAGGTGTTTTCATGTGACAGAAAACTCGAATCACTAGCTTAAAGTGGAAAAAAAGAGTCTCGGTAACAAAACAGAACTCTGAACTGCTGGGTTTGTCCCGTTTCTGTGGTCTGATTTGCATAAATTTGTAGATACGGAGCTTCTCATACTATGCAAACAGTGAGATCTTTATCATTAAAACTTTGGAAACTCCAAGTTCAGGAAATTGAAATGCTGCATTTCAACTGGAAGCTTGTTTTCACAAGATGTTTCTGAGAACGAGGGCGTAATAAGCTGTGACTCAGAAGAGGCAGAATTATCGTCACTGTGACCAATTTTGGATGAGTTGTTTTAACCTCATGCGTTGGGCCGTCTCTTGGAGAGCTATATGGAAGACAACATGGCAGAGCTGCTCTTTTCCAGCTCTACTGAATGGATCCATGCTTTTCTCTGAAGTGTTTGACAGTGACTCTGCAGAGATTCAAGATGGCACTAGCTTGGACTGTATTGGCTTTCATTGATGCCCGAAGGAAATATCTGTGTTTCTGTGAAAAATGGTCCAAACAATATTTAAAAAACAAACAAACAAACTAAAACAAAAACAAACAAAGCCAAACCAAATTTCCCACTATACACACATGCACAGCCTTTTAGTTTAGACTCTTCTGCCTGAAAGATACTTACAGATAGCTAGAGTATGATTACGTTCATGGGATCAGAGATAAGGAAGTGAAAGCTGATTAAATGCATTGGGGTGTGTTTTGTTTTGTCTGTTTTGTTGAACCTGTTGGATTATTGATTTCTTTTATATATTTTGAATAAGCAGAACATTTGGAAGGAAAAAAAGCCCTTATGCTAGGGAGAAATGTCTTAAGAATCTTAAGACTTCAAAAAGTTTTTTGTTTTTTTGTTTTGTGGGACTTTTTTGGGTTTAGTTTTTGGGTTTTTTGCTAAAGAAAAGAAGGTGGCAAAATTGCAGTTTCTGAAATAGGCTATAAAACAAGGAGAGTATGAAAAGCTTTCTAGGAAAGCACATCCTTTGTTGAATCCTGCATTAAAAGGAAAATGAGAACTCTGTCTTTCACTCTTTATATGATACCTTTAGTCTGTCTGAAATGGAGTAAGGTTAACAGTGGTTAAGTGACCTATATGTCAAAGTCATATCCACTTCCTTGGAGACTTAGGCTTTCGAAATCATTTCAGCACTTTGAAAATGTTAACTTAAAGCTCAAAATGGACTGAGTTTCAGTTAGTTCTATGAGGCAGCTCTTCCTCCGGCTGTCTTGGTTACTTCAGGTACATAACTGCTATTGCTGATGATGAATGGGACAGTGCATTTGATCTGCCACAGGGGATTTTAATGAAAACATTGTGTAGACTTGTTTTGGAAAAGAAAACGTGACATTTTGTTGGAATACCTGCAACTGGTTTATGCTATTTAATTGATTATTGTTCTGGTGAATAAAGCAGGACCAAGCATGAATGGCTGTGAAATTTTGCAGGAGCAGCAGTGGTGCAGGCAGAACTTAGAAATGCCATCATACCAGCTCATCTCTAACAGCCTATATGTTTATGTTTGTTTAACTCAAATTATGTGACAGGGTATTGCAAAGAGGATACCTTTAGGAAGAGAGGACAGCATGCAAATGCCTGATTTTGATGTAACAAAGATAATTTGAGACTGCAAATCGTTGCTTGGGCTAAGTATGTTTCAAAGAGTCCAGCTGATGTCTGCATTCAGGTTCCAAAATGTATTTAGACCCAAGAAGATTAAAGTTTAGGCCTGGGTACAGCTAAGCCCATATGAGCACACAAATAGGTCTCACTTTCAAAAGAATGTAAGATCCGTAAGAAAAGCCCTGTCCCTTTGGCTAGCAACTTTCTCCTCCTGTTCTTCGGCCAAGCAAAGTGCAGCCCAGCAGAACTGTCGCTCGCTCCACCAGGGCATCTCCACTGCTCTCCCTGGAGCGAGCACACGGGAAGCTCAGCCGTCCTGAGTCCCCTCGCTCCCTTTGCTGCTGCTTCTCACTACTCTGCAGCACGTTGCACTTGTGCAGCACCCTCCACTGTTTTGTTTCTTTCTAGCTGGAATTTTAGGGGAGGTGAAAGCAAACCTGTAAGAACTGTAGGAGAGGCAAAAGCAACTCTGGATGGAGGTGAGCAGGTTGGTTTGGTGGGAGAAGGAAGAGAATGAGTGCTTAAAGCAGTTACATTATCATCCAAAATAAATTAATTTGATCAGAAGCACTGGCAAGTGTTACTTCTATGGTTTTAGGGCTGCTGTAAAGCATATTAAGTAACGCTCTCTTGCATTTTTTTTTCCCAGCAGTCATTTTTTGCCGTACTGAGGGGCAAGGCATTGGACTAGCTATGTGTCTAGTCAGTGAAGTATGGCTCTTTTCAGGAGTTCTCACAATGGGATGTCTCGCTTTAGAAGCTCCTCCCCTAAAAAAAGGCAGCATTTAAAGGAAATGAAATGATCCTTAAAAACTAGTTTTAGTATTGAATTTATAGTAATATCATGATCCCAGGCTGCTTTTGGTTTTCAAATTTCTGTGGGTAAGAAATAAACGTGAAGATTTTCCTTCAAAATGGCAATGATACTTCCGAATCAGCAAAATGTATACCTGATCTTTGCTCTTCTTTCTTTGGTGTACTCACTTTTTGAAATTATTGTTTTAGAGCACTGATAAATCTGAAAAAGCCAGCCCTAAGCACAGACAGTTTGGCAGTGGCCTATCCTGGAGGAAGAAGTTAGCAAATATAACAAGTGATGTTAGAGTTTCACTGTGTTAACACCTCCTTACATTTTATGCAGTATGTTCGTTCAGTGAGCCTAATGACGTGAGAGTGAGATCTGAATCTTTCCCCTTTCTGTCTTCTGTAGTGGCAAGTTTATGATGAATTCTCTGAGCTTTTGCTCTCGTACTCAGATCAGGATGTGCATAACCGATGTTAACATTTTGTCTCTCAGAGGCTTTAGCTGGGAGTATTTTTCTGTCCTATGATATCTAAATATTATTCAGTTGAATAACTGATTTTCTCACCTCTCCCAAAAGGTATGATTATGCTTACAATGAAGTGCAAAGTCTATTTTGAATGCCAACCTAGTAAGTTTACCGGAGGATGGGAAAACAGTAAAAATTTCAAGAATCCATGCAAACTGGAGTAAAAGTGAGGTTTGGTATCAGTTCATTGACTTAATTTATATTGGATCTGAGCTATTGCAACCTTTACTGTAGAAGAACTGGCTCAGCTATTATCACATTTGGATATAGAGTCGGTTCTAGTCTCGCTTAGTTTCACTTCTGTATTTCCAGGAAGGATGAGTCTGTTGAGCCTTGCATACAGCCCTGTCAACTCATTTCAACTCATAGCTATTTCCCAGGACCAATATTATAACACATTTATCTCGCAAACCTACTCCATTAAAGGATGTCAATACATATGTTAGACTTAAAGACTTCCTAACTGCTCTTACCTTGTACCAGTCCCTGTTGTTCTGAGTCTACACGCTGAAAACATTATCTCCTGTCTATGTCAGGAGGTCCTTTGCTCTGTATTATTTCCCTACAGACCCATTGTACTTTGCATGCCACATTTCCCCTATCAACGTTGGCAGGTATGCTTGCAGGCTTATAAAGGATTTGTTAAGAAATTATCTTGAGACCCTTGTGTCTGATGCAAATATAAGTAAGTCAGCTTCAGTTTTCCTGTTACAAAGGAGATAGCATAAAGGCAGTGCTTGAAAAATGGAGGAAAATACATAGCTCATTTATATGTTAAGGAAGCGTTCTGGTTTGAGGTAAAATAGGACCAATTTTGTTCAGTAGTTTTACTTTTTAGTTAGGCCTCTTCTAACTACGGAAATTAACAGTATATTTTGCAGAAACTGTTTGCTCTCAGAGGGGTAAGACCCATGTTTATAGTTGATACCAAGGAAAGGTATGCAGAGAGGCTCTTGCTTATCCTTATTGCTGTAACAACCAAGGCCCCATTGGAGGGTCGGAAGCGGAAAAGCGTAGAGGGGTCACACACCTGCAGGGAGGAGCGGACAGGACAGGTGACCCCAAACTGACCAACAGGGTATTCCATCCCATCTGCCTCATGCTCAGTATAAAAGCTGAGGGATCAAAGGGTCAGCCCTCTTTCTTCAATGGCTGGCATCCAAGGAGGACTCTGTTTGTCTGCCTTTGTTCCTGATCCTGAATCCAGATCTGGAATCCAGTTCCCGTCTGTCACTGAGTCCAGTCTGGAACTTCCCCAGTGCCTGCCAGTGATGTGATCGTCATCCTGGGAGCTTGATATGCTTTTGTATATATTTCATTATTTTCTTTTTATTTTATTATGAATATTTCATTAAAGTAGTTTAATTCCTTCTAAACTCCTAAGTCTCTCTCTCTCTCCTGCCTCCCTTCAAAGAGAGGCAGGAGAGGGCACCTGTCATTCCACCTGATTGGGCCAATTCAGCCCAAACCATGACAGCAAAACAAGCCTTGCCAGGACTGTAGCCACTGGGACCGTGACAAGGCAGCAAAACTCTGGAGCAAATCTTTAATTGGGTATAAATTCTCTCTGGGGACAGATGCTCCACCGGCATAAATTCTCACAATTTCAGCAGAGCAGTGGTAGCCGATACCAGCTAGGAATCTGCTCCGTTCTTTGAGATGGAAAGGCTTTCTGGAAGTTTTCACTTGCAAGATCCAGGCTTTCACATCGCATTGGCTTAGCAATTAGTTTAGGACTATAATCCCTAGATGGTCTGGGGGGACAAGCTTAACCAAACGTAAGTAGTGTGCTTTGAGTGAAAAAAAAAAAAACTCTAAAGGTTGCCTCCTTCTCAGAGGAAAGGGAATGGTGTCCCTTGGTTTCCCCCACAAACATAAACTTTCTGAAGACACGAACATACTTATAGCAGCTACTGGGGATTTGTCTGGCTATTCAAAAAGTGGCTGAAGTGGGGGTACACAAAAAGTAAGAACGTGGAAGATGGGGCTTGACGAAGGGAAGAGACATAAGACCACAATTAACAAGCTACTGTCTTGCTTCCCTTTTTAAACATAGAGTTCTCTCTAACTTACAGTGTAGGCAAGCCTAGTCCTATCCTACCTAAAATTTTCTGGCTTTATTCTCAGAGTAGAAGAGACTTGCATACTATCTGTTTGGTGAAAACTACTGTACATAATTTTATGCAGTGCATGCAAACAAAAGTGAAGTTTTCTCTCTAGTCCTGTTTGAATTCCTGGAGCTGTAAATGAGACTTCCTCAACATTTAGTGTTTAGAATGGTCATAAGTTGCACCTAGATAGATAGATAGATAGATAGATATGTTTACTGGTATCTATATTCATGGGAAGAGTGTATTAAAATGTAGTGACACAGAAGTAATTTTCACTTCAATTTCAGAGAATAGAACAAATCCATCTTCTATTGGTCATACTTCTACATTGCCTCAGAGAATGGGATTTGAATTGTTCAAATGAAATCAGAATGTTGTGGCCTTGACCTGAATAGAAACAAGAATAAAAAAGACATTTATCTAGAAGATGCCCATGTAATCTGTGGGGCTTCTAGGGCTGTTCATTTGTAAGCATTGTTAATTCAGTAGCAATAACCTCCTATATTAGTGCAGCTGAGTGTCAATATTAACACATGGTATTATATGCATTAAAAGTGCTACGTTTGCCATGTCTGGGGTTTTTTTCCTCCTAACACGCATGATCAGTTTCAGGTATAGCACTCTAAAATTTATATTACATTCAGCCAATCCAGATCTCATTATGTTAGGCAAACACTGTACAGGAAGAAAGTGGATCACATAAATGCCACTAATATTATTCATGAACTTTCCTACTGCAGTAGGTTGCCAATAGGCTACAAATATTCTCTTAATAATGACTTTGTTTAAGTTCTGGTATTGTATTTCTGTATTTTTGCATTACTGTTTAAGAGGTTTTGATTCATTTCTTCAGATAAAATTAAATGCTTTCCTGTTACTGTTTGTTCTCTACCATTGATGATAATGTACCTCCTTTCCACGTTCCTGAGGGTCTCTGGATGATAATCTGTATCACAGACTGGAACCTCAAATTGCTGTAGCTTTTCATAGAATAGAGATTTCTTTTTTGTGGCTTTTCTTTTTGTTTTTTTTGGGGTTTTTTTAGTGTGCTTTGAATAAGCCAAAATTTATGCCCATTCAATACTGTTTCAGCTACTGTAGTTTAATTACCTGTTCTCTTCTGATGTAAAGCTGTTTGCATACTGGTAGTTGCTGTTGGGCATTGTGTTGCAAAACAGCCCAAAATATAGGAATAGAAATATATACATTATTTAGTGCATGTATAAAATATAAAATTATAATAGATATAACATGTAAAATATATAAGAAAAAACCTATATAATATTGCATACAGCATGCATATGGTCTAGGACAACTGCAAGTAAGTCTTCTGGAGGACTTATATTAATGGAAAAGCTCTAATCTTAAATTGGACCATGCTGTAGTATTTAATAAAGATATTACCTGTGACATTAATTTCTGTAGAATAGTTTAACACAATTTTAAAACAAGATTCTGTCTGAAAATTCCACAGGTTTTCACAATAGTTCTGTATAAATCCATGGCTTTTCTATGGCATTTTATTGTTTCAATTATTCTTTTTTTAGGCTACACAAAACCTTCCCATAAAGAAGTACAGTATCTTCTACTCGTGGTTTGCTGAACTCCTAGAGAAACCTATGGTATAAAATACAGAAGGAATATGTTCTTGACAAGAGCAGGTCTGTGTTTATTGAGCATTGTTAATTACCTGAAAAGATCACTTCTGCATATTTATTCAAGAAAGCTCTTCTATTGGTTATGGTATGTGTATGTTGAATGTCTTTCCTGGTCTGTCGTGAAAAACATCAAGAGGGTGGCGATGTACAGCCTGCTAGTGGGTTTGAGCTTCAAAAAAGAAAGCATAGTGAAATGGAGCGATGGGAAAGTTGATGAGTGCTCTGAGTTCTTTTTAGTGAGCCTACTGCAGCTAATTCACAAATCTTTTTCCTCTTCTCTCACTCTGCTGTCTGTTTATGGAGGAGCAGGGGCCAGCAGGAGAGCTGGCGGATCTTTGGGGCATTGCATTATCTCCACTTTGTTTCACTCTCTTTCTGTTCTGACTAGTCTGGGGCCCTTCTGGTATGCTTCATCATTCACATGGCCACAAGGTCTTGAGGGGTTTGCTAGTGATGGTGACATTACTCACCACATTACATCTGTGCATACTGGCTTCAGAAGTTGCTAGCAAGAGAGCAATTTTTCTGAAGAGCTGACCTCTTGCTTGACCATAAAATTACACCACTGTTTCTTGTTTTTTTTCCTTCCATCTGCTGTGGAAGGAAAGGTGAGTAATGGGCTCTGGAGGGGACAGCAGATCAGATGACTTGCTACTGGTTTTTTTATTTGTTGACCACAAGGTTTATTTATTGACCGGGTAAATTTATTTTTTTGTTTGTTTATTTCAAACAGGTGAAATGATGTGTGATTCTGATTCACTTGGCCAAAGCAAATCTCTGGGACTGACAACATACTTTTAATGGATTCCTCCAGACACGATTAGGCCAACATAATGTAAGCAGTGCTTGAACTGATATTTACACTCACATATGAATATTCAGTGATGTATTATTTTTGGTGGTACACGTTGTTTTGTGTACCTGGTGGGCCTGCTTGTCAGATAATACCAATACATTGATTGGTACAAAATGGCACTAATTAGAGAAATCTGAAAGGTCTAGAGGGTCAGAGATGTGCTGCCTGTTGTTGGTGTTTATTTCTTTTGACTAGGCTGAGATGTGTGAACTGCATTTTTTCTAACTTGGTGGTTAAGGTGTAACAGCCTTCATTTTAATACAAAATTGCTATTGGTGCTGAATTTCTGTAGTCTCGTTTCTATCCTCTCATGTTTGTCATTTCTGTTCAGTGAAGTTATTAAAACTTGTGTGTTCTGGATATGAATAAAAAAATAAAAATTAGTATTAGTACATTCACTCTTTACTACCAGAAATCCACATTTTTTTTTCACAGCAGATTACAGCGCAGAATATTCTGAGTTACAGCTTTATTTACCTTCATCCAAGAATTTTACAGCAAAGAGGCTGTTAATAAATGTAAGTCAAAAGGGAAACACCAACCAAAATATGGAAACATTCAGCCTCAGTCCCAGGTAAGCTCGTTTCAGGTTTAATGCAAATTCTCTGATGTATGAACAGGTAACTGAGACATAGAGGAGAGTTGAAAGTGGTGATGTGGGGGAAAACCCAAGCATCCAGATACGGTTTATCTGCCTTATTTCCTGAGCTGCATTACATCGCTCTCATTCTCTTGCTGTGCTGACTGACCACAAAATGGCTACAGATTTCCATCTTCAGTCCTGTCTCAGGTTTATCAGGCAAGCAATCCAAGCAGGGCAGGGGAGGGGCATTCTGTAGCCTCGATTATGGCATGAAAGACTGCACAGGATAAAGCTATAAGACACGAACTGAAGTCAATGCAGCCCAGAGGACGGTCTGGGTGTGTTGCAGTGTTCAGAAAAAACATTCTGCTTTCTCCACACAAAAGAAGAGCTGCCTTTACATTCCCATGGGAGGCTGTTGTACCTGAAAACCTTTGTATCTAGTAAAATTGCATATTCTCAGTATAAGCGAGCAGGTTTTGAGGTCAAACCATTTACTGTATTTACACAGAGGGTTTTCTAGGGCAATAACTACCTCATCCACCTTTTCTTGCATTTCTGCAAGGTCTGACATCATTGGGTTCTGGTCCACAGCTATGCTCCTAAATATAGATTGTGAAATATCCATGTAGTGAAATATACATAATAGATTCATGTTAATGTGGAGCGAGGAGAGCATTGCTGTAATTGGCTTTTTTTTTTCTTGTATTTGCACCTAAATAATCACATTGCTCAGATGAATTTGTGTAGAAAAAAAAAATCTTTATACCTGTAGTTAAGAAGGCAACCTAACGAATCCTGATATCCAAGCCATTTGAATCAGATTTCAGTAGACAAGGCAATTTTTTATACCATGACAACTGTCAGCCTAATAGAAGATTTCCCTTTCCTTTCAAAGGCGATGCTATTATTTTTGCTAAAGGAAAGGAGAGCCTTCCAAGATTTTAAGTTCTCAATATATGAAAAAGGTCTTGAATCTCAAAGCGAAGTGTGATTTCATAAAGTTATTTTTTTTATAAAGTTATTTTTTTTATAAAGTTATTTTTTGATGTGGCTTAAAGTCGTGTTTTCTCCTAGGCATCATATCTCTGAATTCAGCACAGCCAGGAACTCAGCCTCTGTTGAACATGAGGCCCTCTATATGTTTAAGCTACTGACTGATGCTCTGCTTCTTAATTACATGGGTGAGTACAAAAGAACCAAGAGTTTTCTGTTATATTCAAAGGCCTGAGAGAGACTTCACACAGAACAAAGGCCATTTGCCAACACTTGAAGTAACATGCATTTTCATGAATATTGGATTTATTGTTTCCATTTTAAATATTTTGTCTATGTCAAGCAAGTGCAAAAAGTGTTAGAAAGGAGCTTCAGCAAGGAGTAAAAAACAGGAAAATTTGGAGTCCAGCCATTAGGATTGAGACAAGGAAGAGATGACCTTGCGGTTCAAAGCTACTGTGAGAGGTAGGGAAGAGTTTTGAGCAGCAAGAGTATAAACAAGGAGAGAGAGATGAGAATTTCCATTTAAGAGACCAGAGAGCAAGTAGAATTTTAATCTTGCGAGAATGATCTAATACAGACTATCACTCAAAAAATGGAGAAATGCAGACTAAGATGTATGATTTGTCCTGCTAAAGAAGTATGTATCTGCAAGACTGTCCATTCTGCCTTTTAAAGGATGTGTCTCCCATGTCCAGTTCTACACGTTTATGGCTTTGATTAAATATCCTTGTCCTTTTTACAGCTGTTAGCCACAAACCAGACCTGCTGTATAATGGGTTGAGACATTGTCATTGAGTTTGTTGTTGATTATCCAAGGCTTAACAGAAATAGTCAGGCTTCAAACTGATATCTCAAGCTTATTCCTAGGAACAGCGTGTTTTTTCTCCACCTTACCTTATCTTCCCCACCATTTTTATTCAAGTAGCCTGTCCTATCGTAAGTCAAGACCGTAAGGTAAAATCTTTTTGAGAAAGGGAAACTGTTTCAGGAGAGACTCATGCAAATGGCTGCACTCTACGTTCCCTTGAGGTAGGACCATGTCTTAGGCTTTTGTGGCACAGTACAAGACTCTTCTCCTACAGATCTTGCGACTTAGCAAACCAGATGGTCTCGTGCAGCACCTCTGTGTGCCAGGGAAAAGAAAGCTTGAATGGTTCTAGGAAACTAGAGCTCTTTGCTGATGCACAGGCTTTGAAGCTTTGACATCATAAATACAGTTGGGTGGGTGGATGGATTCCAATCCACTGCAGAGCTGCAGGAGAATGCAGCAGTGTTAGCTGATTGCATTAGCAACATGCCCTCGTGTTGAAGGGTTGAAATAGTAGTGAATGGTTGTAGTTGGAAAAGGCTTGCTCAAAAGACATAGACCATGTAAAGCACCCAGGTCTCAGTGAAGAAGGGTTCACACCTTTGTCTGTGTTGCCAATCAGCACTGTTTAACAGAAGCAGATGTGTGCAGCAGCACAGTTGGGGCTGAGGACCCAGCACTGTGTATTTCAACAGTTTACTCTGGGTCAACTGTAGCTTGGTGCTGTGAATTTGGTGGCCATTAGTGGTTGCAGAACGTTGGGTGGACTTTTGGAGCGCACGGTCTAATTGAGTTTCATCCAAAAGGAATCCAGTTTTCACACTCCAAACCCACTCCATAATGTGAAACAAAAGTGTGATGAGACAGAGTTGCTCCAAATGCACAATCCTGATCCAAAGCAAAATACTGATGTACCTGTATTTCATACTTACCCCATGAATACATGAGGAACCAAGCAACTGAGAAAGACAGGTATTATGTGATCCTCCTTCCATTTAATGGCAAGCCATCCCATCCTGGATGAATTTAGCAGTGCTAAACTCTGCTAGGTGGCAGGGAGACTGGCTGGTCCTCCCAACTGTGCCATCTCAGTTCACTTCTGCCTGCCCTTTGCTCCCATCCTTAGCCTAAAGCTGTCGGTATTTTGAGTTAGTTAGACTTCAAGAAAAAAAAAAGAGTGAGTTAAGCCTTCTTACATGTTTTTTAAAAAAATCACTTGAATACTGGTTTCTTGGTGGATTTTCAGATCTTCAAAGTTCATGTTTTCAAGCTTTACACTGCACATGTTATAGTACAAATTCCACTAGCATTTTCTGTGGATCGTTGATCCTTCACGTTTAGGAAGATGAAAGTAATTAGCTGAACGGTTGTTCTCTAAATATAGTGAAGCCTTTTAAGTAAGGGCATAGAAAGAATTAACCTTTTCTCCCTCCCCACACACCCAGAGATTTGAACAATTGATTTTACATAGGTAACAAAGTCTAGTAGCAGTATGATGCATACACTTCAGTTCTGCAGCTTATTTCACATGCTCTCGCAAACCAATGCTTAGGCACGTTATCAATAAAGCATGGGTGACACTTCTGGTAATTGGCATAAACATGGAGTCTGTGAGACTGTTTTATGCCTTTAGTTTTTTTTTTTTTTTTTTAAGGAGAACCGACTTCGAAAGCCCAAAGGATAACTATTAAATTGGAACATACATAAAGATACAGTCCCTTTAAAGAACATTTCCAGCAAGAATCTCATCCTTTTTCTGGGGCTGCCAAATCACCTGAACCACCTCAGTCTGTTGGGTTGTTATGTCTACCAGTAACTAAAAAATATGGAGATACTGCAAAATTCATTCCAACTACTAGATGTTACGTGTCTTGGTAACGGATTTCGGAAGATATTTAATGCTGTGTAGTCATTAAAGTCCCTTGGCTCAGCTCACCTTTTGCCACTAATTCTACATCAAGGTAATCCAACAGTTTGTAGTGTGTTGTTCCTGATCCATTCTGATGTAAGGGAGAAGACAAAGAGGCCTCCTGGTCTATATTTTATAATAAGAACCATGGAAAATGGTGTTCTGTGTGATCAATTAGAATAGCTGTCACTTTTCTCTGAGGCTTCAATTTTGAAAACTGTACGCAAAAACTTAGGAACCCAGATTCTGAGTATAGCGTCTGTGGCATGAAATGGGGAGAGCATGGATATGCACAGCTATTCCCCACATCAAGGTCTGTTTCCTATAATTTTCTACTGTATTCTGAACTAAGGATGAAAAACCAAATTAGGAAATGGGATAATTAGTTTTGAGGAATAGTTGCTTACAGGCTTTGAGGTAATTTTGAAATCAGTATGCTGTACTCAAGCATGATAATGGATAATTCATTTGCTAAATTAGAATAAGAACTTACTACTAAAACTTGTCAGAAAATTTGTAAATGGAAGCCAAGAAGTCAAAAGACATTGAAAGCAGTCATGTCTGTCTAACAAAAGATATGTGTGCACGTCCTGCTTTTAAAACTCACGAGCATAAATGTGTAAATTAAAACACTCAAAATGGTAGAAACGTCCACCACTGAAGGAATCACCCTTTAATACAGGAATGTGCAATACAAGTTATAGAATCTTACTTCATGAATCTTGACAACTAGTTATTCTGCATAATTAACTGAATTTTGAATACATTGCATCAGAGGTATAGACCACAACTCGAGATAAGGTTTCCATCTGAGCTGAAGCTCTTCACGTAATTTTTTTATATACATATGTATATGCTTCATATACAATCTATGATTAAACTTATGTACTTTGCCTTTCAGAAAATCAAAGACATAATGTGTGATCCAGAAATGGCTGAATCAAGGAAACAACTACATTGACTTTAGGCATCTACTTTGATGTATAAATATTGGGTTTTGGTACTTTTGAAAATAAAAGCTTGTCCTCTGTCTTTTGGTACTCTATGGTTGTCATTCCCTTCATCAGAACTGTAAGTCTTTGCTAATTTGCAGTGGTGAATGAAAAAACTTGTACATTAATGAATTTTGTGCACTAGCAAGCAAACCATTTTACAAGGATGGCTATTGCTTCAGTAAACATATTCTGTTTCTCTTTTTTGTCAGTGTTAGCCTATCTTTAATTATTTATGATGCTTCATAGTCTACTAGTGAATGTTCTCTCCTATGTCTGCAGAAATAATGAAACAATAATAAGAAGAATCTTGACTAGAGCATATGCCCTATCTTTGAAAGGTGAGAACAGTCCACAAATGCTGTTTTCTTCAAATAATAAGTGGTACTATTTAAGAAAGTGCTTATAAACAAATGTCTTACAGGACTCTTATGCAACATCATTTTAAAGGTTCTGTTCTTGTCAGAGAATTAAGCTAAAAACCATCTGCTTTCTGTCTTAGAAACATTGGACTAAATCCAAATCAGAATATAGTAGCCTCGCTTACACTGAACTAGATTGGCTTTAATACTAATTGGAATACCAAGTACCTGTAATTGCCTCCCTGAGCCTGTGAGAAGGGGACAACATGAAGTCCTCCAGTCTTTCCCTGCTGGCTACAGCTCTTCTCTGAGAGATGCCCAAGGGCAGAAGCCAAAGTAGAACAATTACTATAGGCTTTTTTTGCCCTACACCGCCTCGCAGTCTTCCCAGTGTTCTTCCTTCTCTTGTCTGTATCCCCCCTGCCTGTGACCTTGTCTTCTCTTATGGCCACCTGTGGAAAATTTACCTTCTCCTCCTTCAAGCTCATGTGGTTACATCCCTCACCAACACTTACAGCGTTCTTTCCCAAATTATTCATTGCTCCTTTCCTAAACCTCATGATCCCTGCCACTCTCGTTTAACCCTTTCTTCCCATTGACATCTGCTGGTTTTCCGTACTCCCTCACTGTTCCTGTACAAAGTCTTAGTGTAGTGTGAGACTGCACACTGCTGCTCAAAGCAGTAACTGCAGAAAAGCTGCTTGTCTCAAGTCTGTAGGACAATGTCACCCCAATGCTGACGTGAGCTCCCTGTACTGTTTTCAAAGGCAGAATGGGGAAATTGCTTCTGCAAGGAATGTAAGACAGATGGCTGTTAAGTACAGCAAGTACTTACTTGCTGGAGGGAAATAAAACCTGTGCCTATTGCACTCTGACAGATTGGTTTGAAAGGGTTCCATGCAGTTTATAATCTCCAGCCTGGTAAAAAGGAACTTATTTAGCATCAATGACTTCCCTCATTTAATCCTAACTCTTTCAGCAGGAAGAGAAGACGTAAGATTATAAGCAGTCACTATAAGCAACTGTTTTAGGCATCTTAAATCAATGTATCTGTAGGCTATGTGGAAGCTGCAGGATGAGGAAATACCGGGTGTGAGAGACAGTTGTACCTGTCCGTGATCAAAAAGGTCAGAAGAAAGAGCTTGTCAGCCAGGTAGCCAATAAACATAAATTTTGCCTTGTGTGGATCAATATAAGGTCGTGTGTTCATATCCGATTACCTTAGATGGATTAAGATACTGGAAATTATTAAGATAATAAAAGACAGGTTTGGCATCATGATGGTATTTCTTTGTCCTTGAAACTCTGTGGTTGGAGAGGTTCCCATTTGTAGATGCCAGGTTGTTCTTGAAACCTGGTTGCTGAAATGAGGGAAGATTTCTACCCTAACTGGTAATTTTCCTATTAGGATTTCTTTGGTAGGTCTCTATCCTGTTTTTATATATATGTTTCTTCTTTTGTATTATTTTCATTTTCAGTCTGTATCCACTTTCTCTCTTCATGTTTTGTTAATGACCAATTACTAGCACAGTAGAAATAAAGCTTCCCTAGCATGGCTCTAAAATCTTTTTGGTTTTACCAGCCAGCACATCTGGGCATGGTCAGAGTTACTGATATTTTTGCAGTAATCCCCTTGGAATTGGAAATGTAAAAGTGGGAAGACAGATTTTACTGAATGTCAGCTAAAGTATCCATCTTTCCCCATTCACATATCAGTTTTGTGGAGTGAAAAAAGTCTCTAATAGTCTGTTTCTTCATTAAAATTAGTCTGTGGTTTAATAATTTTTCTACTTTTTTCACCCTTATGACAAGGAATCCATTAGGCTCTCATCCTTGCCTTTGCACTGTTCTGTTACAACGGTTTCCAAGAAATAGCACTTCCTCCTTTCCACAGCACCTGAAAAGAAACCCTGTTCTGGAGGGCTTAGGCTTTGCCTCCGTTTACTTGATGGTAAATGCCGAACAACTGCAAAGGAGTCAGTCTTGTCACTCTAAATCTGTACTGGTGCATAAAGCTGGTCACTAAAGCCCAAGTTTGCCATTTAGTCTTTTGGGGTATATAACTGTGAAAATTTCATTGTCAGGACATGATTCTCCTGGATGATCTTTCTTAGCCAATTATTTCAGGCTACAGCTATTATAATTGATCTTGCTGTATGAGTTTATTGTCTGATGCTTTTTTTCATCATTGCTTTTTTTGTTGTTCTTGTGAGCATGTCTTTAAGATAAATTCTTTTCATTTCTTTTGGAGTTATACCTAGGTCTTTGCTTTTTCAGTCTATATGCAGTCTGTATTTTGAATACATATTTTTTTTTCTTTATATGTTATTTACTAATGTCTTATTGTAGGAATAAAGATGTTTAGTTTGAGCTTTGTCCCCTTCTGATTGAACCCCTGCTGTAATATCTAGTGGGTTTCATATATATCTCTTCTCAGCACTAGGCCTGCATATTTACCATAAAAATGTTAATATTAAATATTGATTAAAACACACTACTGTCTGAAGCGTGTATGTCCTGACACAGTAATTTTCTAGTGCCTGCGTGTAAGTACTTCTGTTTTTTCTTTGCAGTCTTCTGCAGTGAAATCCTGATGGTCCCTTATGATTAATCATTTTAATTGCACCAAGATTTGCAACACAGCATTGCTTTAAAACCCACATGCAAATCGAGGTCTCTTGCTCTGCAGAGTCTCTTATAGAAACGTAGGCATTTGTGCCACTGAGTAATGGGGTAAAATCAAAATATCTAGTACAAATCAATATTAGATACAATCCAACATCACCTGCAGATATGCATTGCACTAGGAAAGTCAACATGAAATGAGTCACTCTTTCTTTGGGGCTTTCTCTCCCCTTGTGCATTGGACCAGCTCTGACCTCAGAGGAGGTGGTCGTGTTTCTTTGCCTGTTTGTTTGACTTTGAGATTGTTTTATCTACAATTAGAAAATAGAACTTACCATCATAAGCCCTAAATGTGTAAAGATGGGTAACCCCTCAGGGTAGAATTTAGCAGATTACAGTGGCTGAAGACAAGGAGGTTTGTCTTTCCAACAAAGGGATGGAAGTGACCAGAGCAACCTGTAACGGCTGTTTTAGTTTGGCTTTGGCTAAGAAATGAGAAGTATTCGTATCAGTTAAATGGTCAAAATGGCCTGAATCAATCTTAATGCAACTTTCATCTTGTTTTGCTGCAGGCAGACCCTGTGAGATGGTTTCAGTTCTCAGCATCAGTGGAGAACACAGAGCTGTCTCACTTTTCCTGGAAAACAAGAGGTCAGGCCGGGATGCTGACATAAAAACTCCTCTATGCCACTGCTCTCCAGACAGCAATCTGGTTTTCTTCTTTTGTCTTGCATACTCCACAAGGTAGTATAGCTTAGACAGGTTTTTTTGCTTTATGTTTGTTTTGGGTTTTTTTAGTAGCCATGCCTAGTGATTTACCTGATTCTAACTAATGCATTTGTAAGGTGCTAGCTATTGTAATGAACAGACAAAAGGCAACCAACAAAGTGTTATTGTTAGAGATGGGATGAGTCTTGGTATTTCTGTAAGCAAGTCTCCTTTGTTACTTCAGGCTATGGAATGAGTGTAGGAATTAACTTCATAGACATTCCAAAGTGTCTGTGTTGGTGATAAACTGATGTAGAAAGTGGGTGTTTTTTTGGTTTGTGGGTTTTATTTGTCGTTTGTTTGTTTGTTTGTTTTCCCTCCTAACTTCAGTGACCAAGGTTGACTAATTATCTGAAAAGTGATGGTTTCTGACCCTTCAAACTTCTGGACATTTTGCTTTTGTTTCCTTATTTTTAGCATGATTTTGGATGTTCTTCAGAACTACACAAGGGAGATCTGCTTTTAACACCCTCATTAAGCCTGTATTCTGTTGTTTGTTACTGGAAGTTTAAAAATAACAACCTTCAAAATACTTCCAAGTTCCCTAGGGAATGGAGCCTTGTTCTGGAGGCTGATAGCCAGATTGTGCTACCATGTATTATATAAATCAAGAATAACTCTGTTGATTGTAGGGCCATTACTCCACCATAACCAGGAGCAGAATGTGACCCTCAGTTTAATTTCTGAAATGGCTTCTGAATTTATTGGAGCTATGCATCTCTGCAGGACCTTTCATGGCTTTGCTGCAGTGGTAGCCTGATGTAAATCAGATTTCCTTGCAGCTGAGAACAGTGCTGATTATATATGAAGCTCTAATAATATTTGCTGGAGTTTTGTGTTCTTAGGACCATCTTAGGCATGCAAACAGCTTACCCTTCTGCCTGTGACCTGAAGAAAGAAGAAAGTATTTTACAATAGGTAATAAAGAGATTACATTAGATGAAGTTATTTTCAGTAGCTATATCAGGAAGACTGAGAGTCAATTATCCTGGTCAGGTTCATCTTTAGGACACAAGCAAAGAAGAGAGTTGAGGCATTTATACTGTACTAGCAAAAAAAGATTTAAAGATGCTGTGTTTGCACGGAGTACTTGGGCCTTATCAGCGGGAACAACTGGTAAGGTCACTGATCATATTTTGGGAGTTGGAGACTATTGCTTCAGTCTCTTTTGGGGTGCTCCTTGACCTCTTGGACTCTTACTCAGCAGAGTAAGCAGGCTGTGTGGCTTTCATCACCCATGGCAGTGAGTATTTCGTAGGAAGAATAGTGCTGAGGCTCCTCGTAGTATTTCTGGGTTCTGTTTTGTGAATTTCTCCTCTGTTGCAAAATCTGCTCTGTCTGATTTCAGACAGCTTTCCAGCATTGTTCTCTGCTTACCCTGCCTGCGCTCTTGCATTTGTATGTAAGTTGTATATATGCAATTTCCCTACAATAAGATGCTAGCTGCTTTTTTCTTTTTTTAAAAATAATACTTACAAGATGTAGAAGACTAGCTTTCCAAAAGCAGCTTTGCTATTTAAGAGCCCTGACTTTTTTTTTAAGTGAAACTTAGCATCCTGTAAGACAAAAGATATCGCTGTTTCTCTTGTGTTTCATCTGCAGAGGGAAATGTTGCTTGAAGAAAGGCCATATGCGATGGTATGTCATTCTGCTACGTATTTTTAAGTATTCACATACCCCCACTTATTGGAAAGAAAGATGTCTATTCTGAGAATGTGACAGCTGAATCAGTAACCTCTGCCTCTCACAATTATAAGAAACTGATGATCAGCTGGCGGATGGGACTGTGCAGCTGGAAGGTAAGACTTCTAAAGTTATGCTGATATAAATCCACTGAAAAGCTTACTCGACATGTGCCCCAGTTACTCTGTCTGCAAGACTTTGTCTATGTTTTGGCACCCTTTAGTTATCTTGTCAAGCAGCTGCTTCCTTCTCTGCATTCATCTGTGTTTTTACTGCATTTCTATATATTAAAATTTTGCCTATTGGAGCACTGAACTGTGTTTTCAATCAAAACGAGATGAGTGTTGGATTCCTATCTGACTGAATGATAGAAATACCAAATCCTTCCAGCATGCAGTGGTGTCAGAGAAATGTTATTATGTTTCAACTGTTTATGGCGTACCTGGAACCATGTATTGTTTTCCCTTTCTAGCCCTTTTCCTTCCTTTCTGGGGACTGTAACGCACTTACAAATTTGGCTGTTTATTGTGAGGGGATTTCAGTCAGATTTCACTTCCCCTCCACTTTGAGTTAATTCTGGCAGGTGAGTGCCTTTATATACTCACTTCTGGCACAAGTTGAAATGGTCTGATTATCCAAAGAATGAACCTAAAAAGTGTAATCATCACTTGATCTGCCGTTCTGTAGCAAGATTGTCTAGTAGCAAGTCAATATTTTATTTTGGTAGCATTGATTCACCAGAATTGCTTGCATTTTGGTAAGCTGTACATCTATTTCTTCTTCAGTCTCTCTACTCAACAACCACTTCATCTTAGCAGTAGTGGTTGAACTGCTAAGGTAACTGCTGCTGAAAAATAGGGAGACATAAGGAGCTAATCTGAAAAAAAAAGTAATAATGTAACAACCCTTAAAGAACTGGCATTACCTTTATGTGGAGCAGCACACTGGAGTTGGTGAGTATCAGTGGAGTCCATCTACATCTACACCTGATGGGGAGAAGTCATGGAGAGGAGCAGGATGTTTTTCTATTGAGATCCAGAACCTGAGTATGATTTATCCCTGCTTTGCTTCTGTACAGCCAAGCTGCTCTGTTAGCTGCACTTAGTGGTCTGTGCAGCATCCTGTAAATATGTTTTCCCTGTTCTGTTCCTAGCTGCTATAGATCAGAAGCTGTTTCACTGAACTTGTTACTTGAGTTGTGTAATACAGTGCAGTTGAGGAAAGAATTCTGCCTATTAAACAGTTTTTTTGGCTGTCAGCAACAAATTCCTATTTCTGGATGAATTCCTGCTCCCGTACTTATAAACTATGAGAAGGTGAGATGCTGCTATAGGTAAAGCCTAGAGAAGTATCCAGGTAAAATTACTCAGAGAAACAAATCTATCGTTTCTGGAGTTCTGTCATATAAGTCCCCAGAATCAATCTGCAACTTGAGTATGGATTTCTTTCAATACCTTTTGTAATTAACAAGTTTTGTTGAGAAAGAGTAAAGATTGCCCCAAACTTTCGGAGTTTCTCTGAAAATATTGTGCATGTGGCAGGGGAAAGAACAGTTTCTCCTGCCTTGGAGAGGGCTCCAGTATAGCTGGGGAAACAGGTTGCTGTCAGTGGGTTCACAGACTCCCTCCACTCCCAGTTCATTCTGAAAGCTGGGTGCCTTTGCATGCTCGTTTCTGGCAAATGTTAAGAGTCTCATTATTCTAAATCCCGGTCTTCTTGTTTGCAGCTGAATCACAAGGTGGCCCACTTCTCTTTCCAGTTTCTCCCGTTACTGAATTGTGGAATCTTGCTGAAGTTTTCTGCCCTTTTCTCACCACCGAGTTGTTCAGCTGACTCTCGGAGGGGAGCTGTTCCTCAGCTCAAGACAAATTGAATTGAAGTAAAACAAGAAAATTAGGAGATGGCTGTCTGACATTGAGGTGTTGGTAGAGTGCTTCAAACGTCTGGCATGACTATGCAGGGTTAAAAGACCTTACACTTTAAAACAGCTTACACTTTAAAACAATGGAATTTACATGCTTCAGAGGTTTCTTATCTCCTTATCTTGTCTGTGAGGAATTAATAAGTTAAAGGCATTCAGCTCAGAGTGGTGGCTTGGTTGCATGCCTTTTATTAAGTAGCTGAGGCGTGAGGAGACTGTAGCTTGTCATATTTACATAGACTGCAGCTTATTGGACATGAAGACTTTTCTTTTGATGCACTTTCTCTAATCCTCTGCACTCCAACTCATCCAGCAGGTCATAAAATGTACCTGTTCGTTGCAATAAAAATATTATGCTTTTATGTGCTGACTTATCCCCTGAGATCTCCAAACGCTTTGTAAACCTTTTGACTGAGCTATTGTGAAGGGAGAGTCTTTGTTCTTCTTTCCTATTTAAACAAATCGGGGAAGAAAGGAATGAAGTGATTCGGCCAAGGTTAGCGTGTAAATGCAAGGCCTAAAGCTGTATCTAACATACATTTATAATTATATATAGCAGTAACTCTTCCAAGATGTTTTAGGTGGTTTGTTTTTCATTTAACTTAAAAGACATTATCACTGACTTGATTTTATCACTTTTTTTTTTTTTTTTTTTTAAGGAAAGCTATAGGGACTTTTTCAAACAATTGGTTCCTAATCTTGCAAACTTAAACTTGCAGGCATAGCAGATTTTGTCTGATGCTAAACGTTATGCTCGCAAGCAATGGCTTCATTGCCATGTTTCCATAGAATGCTTTGACAGTTTGAGATCAAACAAAGGCTAATTTTACACTCTCAGAGTCCTTTCTATTTAGGAACCAAGCAAGCTATTTCAATAAAACATATAACTTCAAGTGCTATCGAAAAACATTTCTTAATACTATGGAAAGACATATAGGGTTGGTAGACACAAAAGTCTGAAATTCCATTCATTGTTTTATCCAACACTGCCTAATTTATTTTTTTCCTCCTTTTTGCCATGTTCAATGGCCCTGAGTCTCCTGGGGACTGGGAGCAATGTGTTCTTGGAACACAAGCGAACAAAAGAATTGTTCTGCAGATACCTGTAAGGAGATATCTGATCCATCAGGTCTTCTGAATTTTTTTGTAGATAAGTGTCTTTGTAGTAGCCCTATCGATCTTCAGGAGTTTACCTCTTCCAATAGCTAAAGGTGCTGTTGGGGGACGTGGGGTGTGTGGGTGGTTTTTTTCATCATGTTGCCTTTATTCTTGTGAAAGAAAGGCCAGGAATTAATCATTAGATACTTAGATTGTTCTTTTGGAATTGCTCACTTGGGATCAAGGCAGAGGAAACCCAAAACTTTTAAGATTACAAGAATGGATACAGATGTAGCCTGCAACATTTGGAAAAATGCTTCTGGAAATAATCCATGGAAAAACTGTGGGTCCTGGGCAACTCTAGGCAAGCTAGTGAAGGTTGTGGGTGTATAACCTGGTAAATTTTAAGTCTTTTAAAAATATTACTGACCAGAGCCTCAACAGTTGCATGATTTTTTACTATCTGTATTTAAATATTCACCTAAGCCTACAGTGTCATCCTCAGGCACTCCCCAGATGAAAAGGTCTGCTACCAGTACTTGTCATCTTTTGGTAGCACTTTCTGTCAGAGGCTCCTTTTCCATTTTTGTCCCTGTACATACATAGAAGAGGTGGTGTGCCTGTTTTCTGTATGTATCTCAGGAAAAGGAGTAATGAAAGGACCATGACATTCATTTATGCTGGCATTTCATTTGGTAGATTTGCCTTTTTCCTCACTAGTAAATGATAAGCTTGAAGAATTCCCTATAATATCTATAAATACAGTGATTACCAAACAGTGGTCCACTTTAGCTTGTTCATGGATGTATTTTTAACAAGAATTTGTACAAACTTGTTAATTCTGCATGCTTTCACATGTTGTCAATTTTAAAGGTGATCACTGATGTTTGGGTTTTTTTCCTGGCACTTTTTCCTCAGAATGATTGATCTATAATAAATGAGATAAATATATGGAAAATCTCCATGCTCTTAATCATTTCTTGATTCTTCTTCAATTATTTCTTGATTCTATTCTTACATATTCGGACTTCCCATCTTTCTCCGTCTGTTTCCCCTCAGTCCTGATTTTTGACTCCTTCTACTATCCAGCCTGTGTCCCATTCCTCTGTACTTTACAGGAAGCAGAAGAAGTAGGATTGGAGGAGTAATTTGTAACTGTAATGTTTTAGTGCTTACCCTTTCTTGGCTGTCTCTGTTTTCCTCTGGGGACTACCTAGCAATTGTGGAAAAGAGGCAGAGGCAAGGAAATAGAGCTTCCCTGCCAACTGAGCCTAGTGACTTTGGATGCTTGGAAGCCAATTAATATGAATTCTCTTTTGGTTTGCCAAAGTGCTTTGGCTGAGTTCAAATATGTGTATCAACTTTCCAGTCCCAAATGTGTAGCATAACAGATTCAGAGAATCTGCATCTAAAAAAAAAAAAATATTCACAAGACATATACAGATAATTCATGAAGGTAATTTTAAAGTGCCATTAGCTTCTGCCTTTATTGTAGTTAATTCTGTAGCTGATGTTTCATGAATTTGTAGTACCAATTTAATAGTTTTCAACTGTAGAAGGAACTTCAGGACAAAAATGATATCTTAAACTACCACCGGCATACATGTTAAGTAATAAACAACATTTTGACCTGTACAAGAGGGAAGTACTATGTTTGTCCAGTCTAGAGTATCTACTGTTTATGTTGGAAGATTTTTTGCTGCTCATGTCATAAGCAGAAACATAGAATCATAAAGCAGACATGAGTAGTGCCTTCAAAATGAAGACTGCTTACCTTACATGGGTTCAAGAAGCTGCCCAGCTGGTAAGAAGAAATTGGTAGGTGTGGGATATTTTATGCCAGCAGTCTTGTTGTTTGCCTGCAGTGAGAAATGCAAACATTTTGAACTCAAAGGTAATGTTGCTTAAATAATTTGTGTGCTTCTGTATGTACGTGTTTGCACAGCAGCAGCAGTTATTGGAACTGATGCTAGCTATTTCTGGTGTTTTCATTTGGTGTAGGGTTTTGCTGCTTGCAATTCTGAGATGTGATGGCATTAGACATTTCTCAAACACGTGCCAAAACAAGCAACCTGATAATTGCTTTTTTGCTTTTCTGTTGTTCTCTGCTATGGTAACTGCTTTAATGTTTTATGTGTTTGCACTGACTTATTTTTATCTGTAGTGTTTTTTAGAAGCATAATAGATACAACTGATAGAGCACACTTGCATCATGCAGCAAAGCATTGCACTAGTATTCCTTGCATAGCTATTCTGAATCACTCATATTTATATCGCTGTGATCATCTAAAGTAGGTTTCTGTAACTATGTGTTTTTGCTCAACATGATACTAGAACAACACCGTTATAGCCAAGAAAAACAACTTGGCTTTCCCTGAAGTAAAATATTTGTAGAGAAAAAACAGGTGTGAAGTCCACTGGCAATTCTTAAAGCAGAGAATGAAACACAAAGCAGATGAGTTTCATTGTCACCTTGGGATGCTGTTCAAGGGTGTTGCAGACAGCAGCAGTACTTGAAATGTTCACAGCCACATTCTGCAAGAGGGTAAGAGCTACCCACACTCTGGTGTGGATTCCCAGGCTGTGCAATGTCCTCAAACCTATCCCCTGGCAGAGCCCTTACATACAGCTGTGCTCTTCTTTGGGAATTGGGGCTTCTAGCTGCAGGGTTCAGTGCCACTGCCTGTTTCAGCCCTTTGTGTCCTTGGGGAAAGGTGCTTATTTGGTCACAGGTGAGCAGACCCGCTGTCTCCGCTCACAGGGAACCGTGGAAGGTACAGAGGTGGTGGTGCCCTGCTGCACACATGAAGCACAGTGAGAGGAAGGTGTGAGGGGCAGGTCTGAGCACCGCTTTTCAGACTTGAAATGGCAGTCTGGAAAGAGCCTTGGCTCTTGCTTCCTTAGCCAGATATCTGGTAAAGGCCAAGTTTTGGTCTGGTTGAACTCAGGTCACTTCACTGGCATCAAGAGAGGTATGCAGATCTGTGCCAGAAGGGGACCTTGTATATACAGCCATATCATGTTAACATTAGATACACATTATCTCTAACAATGTACTCCAAAGTTAATTCTCATCTGACTGATGACCTAGAAAATGCCAGGTTTTAAATTTTCTGTGATGGATATTATAACACTTTATCATCAAATGTCTCTCAAATGCTAATCAAGGCAGAAGAAACAGTAAAGTAAACATCTCTTCAAATCAATCTAAATTAAAAAATCTATTCAATTAATAAAACTGGCAAAGAATCTAGGAATGTGAGATGAATCAAGAAGAATGACAAGTTCTTCGCCTCAGCATCGCTGGTTCATGTATTGCTAGAGTTAGGGGAAAAGTGGTCATTAGGTGAGATGGAGACTTGGCTAGATCTTTCCCTGCTCTTTGCTCTATGGAGAGATCGGCGTTAGAAGAGACTAGGGTCAGATCTGCTTATGAGGGAAGAAAATGAAAATGGTGAAAATACCTAAGGCAATCTGGGAGTGTAGCAACTAGCAGATCATCATTTCTCACCCCTGACAACCAAAGCTAGTCCACCCAATACTGGAGAGAAAAGAGTAACAGCGTGTAAGGTTCAGCTCATTAGGTGGTGTGGAGTGCTCACGCAGGATGTCTGGAGAGCTCCCGCCAAGGCTGCAGCCTCCATGTCAGAGAACTGAAAGGATCTATCTCATCTGCTTGAAAGTTGAGGAGGGAAGATCAGCCCCTCCAGCCTCTATTCTTGGCACAGAGTCTTGTTGGGTACAGGCTTTGCATTTATACAGGTCATTTGTGAATCTCCCCTAGAGAGAGCAGGTTGATTTTAAAAATCCACTTGAGAACAGAAAATACATGGCACTGAGCTCCCATCTGCTCCCTTACACAGAAATGTTCTGCTCTACAGTAACGTTCTGTAATGCTGTATTAACACAGCTGAAAACTGTAATGGATGGGCCAATGACTGCAGGGTGGTGGTATTTGTTTTTAATAGGCACTTACATGCTTACCACGATGTAATTGTTAACATAGGATTTATACACAGAAATAAATCCACTTATTAATAAATCCACTGGGAGAACTGGCCAAAAAATAAATAGTGATGATTCTCAACAAAGCGTGGCTGGTTTTTTAAGGCAGAAAGCAAAAGGTCTGCTGTTTATCAGACTTGAGCGTCCTCTAAGAATAGCTTAAAATAGTAAATGCCCTCCCCATATAGACAGAAAGAGTGTACTGGAGGTCACTGACTGAACTAGTGTCTGAGGGACATAAATTTGATACACATTTCTTTCTTTGTCATTTAAGAGTGTCTCTTTCTATGTTAAATGGGATAGCTGATACAGAAATTACTCTGATCTTGTTTTCCAACTCTATCTATCACTTTGGACATGACAAGGAGCTCAGGCTAGCAGTGCTTGAAGGAAGAGAAGCACAAGATTTGAAGATCATAACCCTGTCACGTTACAGTTCATGGTGAGGTTGGCCATTTATATAAATTCATTCAGATGCTTCTTTCAAGACGTATTTACTGTATCATACAAAACTGGG
Organism: Burhinus bistriatus; assembly: GCA_013397275.1. Taxonomy (NCBI): domain Eukaryota; kingdom Metazoa; phylum Chordata; class Aves; order Charadriiformes; family Burhinidae; genus Burhinus; species Burhinus bistriatus. The sequence continues at coordinate 161,567 of VYXH01011165.1, read as the reverse complement.
CTACACGGTTCTTGCTCAGAGCAAGACTAGAAGATTATGTATATTTTTCCCTGGGACAGTAAAAAAATCCTATTGGCAAACAGAAGACTTGTTTTCAGACTCATTGCAATACAAACAAAAAAGCTGCATGTAAAAAGAAAAAAAAAATCTGTATTTGATGTAAAATTTGAAATAGTGTTAGTTAATTCAAAAGAAAATTTCACTACTGTTCATTTCAGACTTGGGTTTGGTTTTAGTGGTGACGAAAAATTCATGCATGAAAATGGACAATCAGTACTTACCATATGATCAGCAAAGCCTAACGGAGTATTTGATCCTATGGTTTTTAGTTTGTTGGACTGCATAAATAACACAGCAATAAATTTAGAACAAATGATGCCTATACATGCATTAAAATGTCTGTTTTCCAGCTGCAGAAGAACTGTCATCAGTTAAGTTTCTTCCTTTGAGCTTAAGATCAGATCTTTAATCTTAAACCAGAATGTCAGCTGTGCAATTTGTATGAAATGAGGAATTACACCTTACTGGAAGTCGTCAAGTCGTCACGATCATCCAGTTAAAGGTGCCATTGGAATGAATCAGTATCACAGGGCTGAAAGGTAATGATGGTGCCATGCCTGCATACAGGTATAAGTGGCCTCCAGAGAAATTCAAAGTGTGTTGTTGAATATGGGTGAAATGTTGGCTGAGTCAAACAAGTTGAACATGGATTTCAAAAGAGGCATGTCAATAGTAAACATGCTAGGAAACCCCATCCCAAAAATGTGATGACCAAGAAAGGATTGACACGGGTTTAGCAATTCCTGGTAAAATGTTTTCTTTATTTGCAGTGGTTCCTGTCTTACTGGACAGGAGCTCCAGTTCTTCTCTCTCTCTTCTGGCCTAACTGAATTATTCTGAGAATTAACCTGTCTAGGAATCTGTATTATTTATGCAAACAATTGTACTATATTTATTAAAAACAGAGTGCAGCAGACCCTGTTATAAGTCTTATTAAAATTCTGACCATTTTCATCACCTGGCAATTCATAAAATGCTGTGTTAAAACCCCATAACCTGTAGTCTGTTCTGTCAAGTTTTCCCCTGTTAGTTCCCTGTAGTTTCTGTCCAGCTTATTCTTTTGTCTGTTTATGTTCAGACATAACACTTAACAAGTGATAATGTGTAAACAAGAATATGCATTGTGCAGATAAATAGACTCCCACTGTTGAACAACTCCTTAGCAGTTTGCATTAAAAATAAATACAGATGCAAACTGGAATACAATATTTATTTTAACAGCAGGAATTTATTACTGGTAGCATTCCCTGATGTTTCCAGGATTAAATAAGTGGCTTTCAAAAGAGATTCACTTAGTCCAGAAGTTTAAAACAGTTTAAACCTTTTGTTAATAGTACCAAGGGGAAAGATAATAACAATTAGCAGTTCTTCACAATATCAAGCAATAACATTTGCATCAACTGAGGATTGCTAGTTCCATGCAACCACAAGTATGTTTACCCACTGACAAATGTAGTCATAAGAGATGAAAAAAAGAAGGTACAAAGATTTCCACTGATCTCAGAATATTGAATAATGCTGAAAAGGTTTTTACTCAGGACACAAAATGGATTTAGATTCCATACTCCATTGAAAATGCCGAGGAAAGAAGTATAACTGTTAAATATTTCCAGTGTGTGTTTCTCATTAATTCCAAAGGTACTTAAAAAAAAACCCCAAAACTGTCAGAAGTTAAAAAAAGAGGTGAAGTTTCCTTTCTTTTCCTGAGAGCATCACATCACTATGCGTGCCTTCAGCAGTTATTCTTAAATGCTAGGCTCAGTCCTGTTTCCCTCACCCCCTACACCCATTGTTTTTGACGTGCTTAAGGTCAGAGGGCTAAATATGAGGTTCAAGGGGATCAGTACTGGAGAACAAAACGGTGTTTACCTTCAAGTTCAGATCACTAAAAGTGGCTTAGTGATGAGCTATCAAATAATAATGAGCAAAGCAAGGGAAATACAGCAAGAAATGTTCACAAATATTCATTTAAATAAAATTGTAGATTCCCTTTCCTGTTTGATTCACTTTTGCATTTAAAGCTTTATAACAAAAAGTCAAGAAAAATAAAAGTACTGGAGGAAACACCTGAACAAGAACTAGTTTGACTGTGTCCTGTGTTCACTTGGATGTGATTGTGCATTTTGTAAGGCCACCTATTTAAAGATGTTTTCACTTGCACACTCATCCAGTTAAGTCATTCCATGATTTGGGCCACTAGTCATACAGTAAGAATATTAAATATCTGAATGAATAAGTAAGAAATAGTTCTGAGGGAGGTCACGTATTGTGATGGGTTTTTGAAATAGGTGTGATCTATAATGCTGAGCAGAGACAAAATTCATAGAGAGTCACTCTGAACAACAGCAACATCAAAGCAGTAAATCCACTGGATAAGTTCCCCATCGCTCATCCTCCACTCCAACATTAAGAAGCTTGGGTCCATTTCTTTCTTTGAGGATCAATACCCAAATCACATGAAATAACATCACAGTTTTGTGAAAGATAAACTTGTAAAAGCAGTTATGGGATTCGTGAGTTCAAAGGTCATTTTTCAACTCCTTTCTCAAAATGAATGCATAACTTCAGGCAAGTCTTTTAAATCTTTTGCTATTTCACTGTCTCTCTCCATCAAAGGGAATGATAATATCTCCACTGTATGAAAGCTGCATTGCTTGTGTAATCAGTTAAGCTTGTACAATGCTTTATATTCATATGGCTTTCTTCCATCACAGTATCTTGGAGAAAAGTTTTATTCTTTTTATTGGCACAAAGCCAAAGAAGAATTTAGTGGAGTGGCAAACTAATGTATCCTGTTATGGTAGCTCTTTCAAAATAGAGCAGCAAAATTACATGTAGGCATGATAGATAAAGTAATGGTTGCACTGCAAACTGTAAATGACCTTTATTAGAACCTATTTTGAATGCAAAAGTTACTCAAGTTGAATATTCTATTGTTCAAAATTTGACCATTCTTATTTTTTTAACATTCATAAGAGTGTTTTTGAACACACAAAAAAGTATGTGAGATACAAAGGAGTCTTACATGCAGGAGACCTAATTTACTACAGAAATGAAGACTTGTCCTTGGAGACCTCCTTAAGAAGTCTCTGATGCTTCCCAGTGAGAACTATTCTACAACATCAAAATCACTCCAGAAGGTTTAGAGGTGAAATTTGTCAGGCAGCAGTTGTCTGGCAGAAAAGGAATGACTCGAGGTAAGTCAGAACGGCTGACTGAGATCCCTCTTGCTGCAAATTTTCTTATTGTAAAGTGAGCCCTGGAAGTGATGATACTGTAACTAGTGGGAATTCTCACATCCCATTTGTGTATAATTCTCCAAATTATTAGTTTGTCATGTATATGTGCTACTAAAGAATTTAATAACATACCTGCCTCAGACTTACAAAATCACTATGATGGTAAAGGCAGACTTCCCAGCCATCTTTTTGTCTCCAGTTCACACTGAACATTTAGGGCAGTAAGTTCAGGCTTAACAAAAAAGTTGATTAAGCCAAGGGGCCCTCTCTCCAAAGACCGGCCCAGAAGACTTTGTCTGCTCTGGAGGGTTGGTAGCTGAGCATTGTGGAGAACATTGACCGCTGAAAGGGGTTGGTCAGGAGCTTGTTGGATGAGAACTTATCTCGGCAGGCAGGGAGTGGGGCCAGCTGGCTATAAGCTCCGAGAGGACTGGAGAGAGAAACTGACAAGTGTAATGTGGAAGAGGTGTACCACAAAGCACTCCAAATCCCAGATTTGCAAGAGCTGTGGGAAATCTAGCACAGGGAATGCTGTTCAGCTGTTGCGGTAGTCCTACCTGACTGTGGCTATTTCTTGAGTTTTGTGAAGGGAGAGTAATTGAGCTACGCTGGGGGACAAAGAGTTGGGATAGAGCTGGAAGAGGCATTGTAAGGGGCCTCCTGTACCTTGCTTGGGAGCTGCATTTAACCTGGGCTCTTCCCCTTGCCTGAGCTACATTACAGGCATGTCTGTGTCCAGCCATGTATTTTGCTTATCCCAACCTTGCCTAGTTAACTTGACTTTCCAGCTTGACCTTGGGCTTGCCTTATCACTACAGAGTTGCCTATCGGTAACTCGACTCAGCTGATCCTGGTTACAGTCACTGGACCTGCTCTGCTCTTCTTGTTTGGCTGCTGTGGGCCTAGGCCCTCACTGGTTTGGTCTTAGCACCTGACTCCACTTCCCTGGTAGAGCAGCGGCCTCGCTGCAGCTGGATGAAGTAAAATACAGGGACCACGAGTTTGGGAAAGAATGTGCTCAGCTTTTGAGGGGCTAGAGGCAGCTGAATCACAAAGCCATGTTATGAAGAAAGAGAATTTCTGCGCCCAAGAAATTTGCCGGTGAGGATGGTGAAAATTATCATATCAATGTGAAGACTTGCAGGCTAACAGAACTTTAAAGGAATGGGGATCCGTGGAGTCTGAACGATCGTAATTGGGTAAGCTTAGATAGGAGACTGTGACTTGGGTCGTGATGAGTCCAGGGCCACATCTAAAATCAGTGGAAATGTTTCTGCTAACATAAGCGAGGATTGGATTTTACCCTGTGGAACTCAGCAGATGCATATGTTGTTAGAAGGCTTAACTACAAGGCTTCCTGTTTTGTTCTCTCCATTCCCCTAGTAAAGTGCAACATATGGTTAACTTTTCTGTTGCATCGCAGTCTGTTAATGAAGCAGACACTTGTGATAATTATAGTTCCTTTTCCAAACTCCCTGATTTGGCAAGCTGATCTATCAGTATTCTGGGGGATTGCAAAGGTTTATTTTTTGTTTCTTTAGTGCTCATCATACATGAAAAGCAGCATATTTTGATTGGTTGGCAGTTGAAAGTGCAATTAAACATTTCAGAATCTGGAAGAACTTTTGAAGACATTCCTTTCCGTTTTGGCGGTTTTGATGTTTTTTGGTGGCTTTTAAATTTATTTATTTATTTATTTAATGACAGCACAAGCAAGTTTACTGTTTCATTTAGATGATGCCAGCTGTCCATTGTGAATGTAAATGATGAGCCAGTGGAACTGCATGGTTGCCTTGAACAAATACGTGAAATAGAAGTGTGCTGTTACACATCCTGCAGGTGCCTCTGCTGTGGGAATCTATTCACTCAGAGGACATTTAGCTGATACATTGTACAGCTGGTCAAAGAATGCCTTTAGGCTATCTGAAAGTTTCCACAGGAAATGAAATGCTTTGATGAAGTTTGCTGCAAAACATTATTTTATAAAATCAGGCTAATTTTGACAGTCTTCTTTTTAGACTGCTAATTTCAGAGGTCTGCCTCTTCTATTCGATTTGCCTCTTTTATTCTTTTTTATGAACTATATACAGTTAAATTCTGAGTTTTTTTTTAAAAATGGGGTGGATTTTTTTTTCCACATCCCAGGATGCGTATATATGATATCTTTTAGTCTGTAGCAGGAAACTAGAGACATACTAGGAAAAGGCTATGCTGACTCTCTGCAGTAAAACAGAGAGCATGAGGGCAAAAAATTGTTGCCAAATCTGCTTAATCCTCCGATTCAGGTGGAGTCTTGACTACTTTGCTGGGAAGCTGTGCACTTCTGAAAACTGGGGTACTAGAGGAGTGTGAGATTCACCACACCCTGGGCAAGGGTTGCTTGGATGGTATTCAGTTGCCTTCACTTTATACACTTACCTTCACGTTATTTATAATGTATGCTGGTAAAAGTCTGTATTTACAACAACCAAAAGAGATGATAGGTTAACAATAGTCACAAAAGACTTGGGTAAAGAAGTGAAAAAGAAAACGTGCTAAATCTACTTATGCTAAAATTACATGGAAGGAAAGAAAACATTTTTTTATTTATCCTTTTCACGTGTCGTAAGTAGTGTTGTAATAAAGCTCACTAGAAATTTTCTTCTCTCAGGTACTTTTTGTCTCAGGTTGCTCTCCTCAGAGGGAAGAAACATGGTATGGTAACTTTTATTGCTTTTTGGAGTCTTTGAGGGACTCCAAACAGATTTAATGAGCCCCTCTCCTTTTCCAAAAGCAACATCTTACCTGCTTCTAAGTAATTCACAGGTTAGTCTTGATAGTTCTCTTACCAGTCCAAGAATTGTCTCACCTCGATGCCATATTTCTGTTTCCAGTCTTTTGATCTGTAGATTAAAGTTTTAGAAATCATATGGATGCTCTTTATTCATAATACAACATTATATCTTAGCTCAAAGCACAAGAGAATATAGTCTTAAGAAAAAAGTCTAAACCAAGTCAACTAAAGCAATGCACTTGATTTTTTTACCACAGCCTACCTTTGGAAATTTTTCTGTTTAGGCAGGCCATGGTTTATCTTGTCTCACCTTCAGCAGACCTCCTAACAACCCAAAGTTTCATCAGAAAAGTGGTAGCCAAGACCTTCTCCCTCCTTCTTATCTCCTGTGGTTTTGTGAGTCTTCTTTCTTTGTGTGTGTGTGTTTTGTTTTAAGGGAGCTTTCATTTTAAATTATTTTCTCATTGGGCTTCAAATGTTCACCTGTTAGTAACATTCCAATTTCTCATGATGATTTATGAAAAGAACAGGTAATTTTCTTGTGAAGTATGTGCATGTGTTAGGGTATCGGCTGCACAGTCCAGCTGAACCTATACAAATTCTTGATACTCAATTTACCTACTCAAATGTCAATGCATGTTTCATTCTCTTACATGAATGTACATATGCCAGGTCTTCTAGGCACTTGTTCCCCTTTGACAGTGAATATTTTTGGAAAGAAGTCAGAATTTGAAATTGTCTGCAAAGGAAAGGAAGATTAAAAGTATTACACACATTTCACAAAAGCAGTATAGAAATTCTCTGCAGTTGCAACATTTCTTTTTTGCATGTTCATTCAAACAGCTGTGGAGAGTCAAGATGTGCATAATCCAGAGACCAACGTGCCAACTTGGAATTATTGTTCCTGAGGCTAGGTGTGTGGGTGTTTTTTGTTTGTTTTGATTTTTAAGGAAAAGGCAGTACATGAAACAGTATAACAGCAACACTTCTGTGTGGCATTGCTTTGTCAGTGATGTGATTAAACTAGGGTTTGTTAGTGATCTGATAGCAGATTTCCTGGACCATGACACAGCATAAAAGTACTGTAGATACTCTAGACAGCCCTCACAGACTGGGGCTTCAGTGGGTTTGTACAAAGACGTGTGTGTTACCACAGCTGAATACTTGATCGTGACAGGTACGCATACTTTGCTGCAGGCCTGGTGCTTTCAGCAGCATATTTGGTTTAGTCTAGTACAGGTGCAAAAAAATGGGCAAGTCCGCTTGACCATAGCTGTCTCTGTGGCTCCTGGGATATTCTTCTGGCCTGCTCCTCCCTGGAAGAAATTAGACGTTAGCCTTCAGCTCTTCTGAACAAAGAACTTCTTGACCGTTGCATGTGTTCTCATTTGTGCCCAGGGTATCCTTCTGCCTGCACCCTATTGCTGGCTATCCCTCCTGCTGGTTTCTTGACCGCTGTTCTGCATCCTAGACGCTAGTTGTCTATCTTTTCCTCTATAGCGACCTCATTAGCAGAAACTTTTTGTTGGGACACTGAAAAGGTTATTTGTCACTATAAGACTATCTTACTGCCTAGTACTAGCTGTCTGTCTAAGGAGAAGGAGGTTGGCCTAGTCCATAGAGTATAGATTTGGGACTCAGCCAATCTAGCTGCAACTTCGTCTGCAGATTTTCTGTCTGAACATCAGTGCTTTAGTCATCCATTGACTGAAGAGACAGGGAAGCTGTTTGTCTTTTTCTCAGAGTGATACCGTAAGAATAAACCCATAATTTGGAACTATGACATTCCAGGGGTTGGTAAGAACCTATTAAGCACACAAAACTCAGGCCCTTGATCTGTTTGGTATGTGCATTTTTCTTCTGCTGCCAGCCCCCATCTTTCTCTGTCCTTACTCTCAAAAAGGCTGGAACTAATTTTCCCAAGCTTTATGGAAATGCCAGGTTTTCAGCATAGTGTAGTCCTGCAAAGAAAACATAAATTTGCAGGAAGTTGTAAGTGAATAAGGAAGCACTTTTAACTCGGTATCACTTTGTGACTTGACTATAGGCATTGCCAACGCTTAAATAATAACGAAAATGAATTGTTTGCACTCTGACTCATGGTGTCTTTACCAAGTGTATGCTACTTGTTGCCCTAATGTTCTGTACTCTGCAAAATACATTTTTTCCATTCTAAAAGCCATTTCTAGATTTCTATTCCAAGGGTATTTCATATACTATGAGAGTTTAAAAGACACTATGATAGCAAATGTTAAGGAGCTGTTCTGCAGCTTTTTCTGTGCCTCTCACGGAAAATGTACACTCTGCTAATTACAAATGCACTTGGAGGACTGCAGATTAAAGTAATGTAATATGTTCTTTCAAGCTCCAGTTTCATCAGAATAATTAAACATGCCGTCAAACCCTTTTGTATTCGACAAAGTATGTGTGTTCTTAAGAGCCATTGAGTTTCGTGCAACTTAAATGTATGCCTGAAGTTAAATGTGTTCTTAAAAGCTTTGAATAGAAAGAAATTTGAAATAAGTGCCCAAGTTCCTCTCAGTCAAAGCTCTCATGCAGCTTAAAGGAGAGCAAGTTGGTTAATGAGAATAGTGCAAGGCACGAACTTGTAGAGGCCATGCTGAAGAAAAGAACAAAACCAACTAACACTGTCAAAACTTTAGTAGAAAAGTTTCTCTCCTTCCTTAGTCTAATCCTGGGGGCAAACCACCAAACATTCTCAGGGACTGGAAGAGATGAAAAGGCTCGTGTGAGAAAGAGGGAGTGACTGCATCAGACTGCTTCGCTTCTGATGTAAGGAAGCATAGGACTGCACAGAGAGGGTTTTTTTAGCATCGTCATCCAATGTGGGATGCAATGGCACATGTTTTATGTTGGTATCCTTCAATTGACGCCTAATGATTCAGATCAAAATAGAGCAGTCTTCAAAATCGCACAAAATTAAATATGAAAACATTGACAAAACCAGTTAGGTGAGGTAGATGACTTCCCACAAGACATCAAGTTTGGGATACAGTATTTTTCTGTGAGTGATTTCAGTAATTACAGTGAAAAGAAAAATCCCTACATTTACAAGGATCCTAAGGAACTCTGACTAGAATTAGTGAAGTGAGTTGGGGAGACAGGGTTTTGGGGAGATGCATTTAATTCCCGGGGTGGAAGGGAAGAGAGTAAACATCAGTACCTTTCTTTGAAATGATTTCAGTTCAGTAGGAAAGCCCAGCTTGACCTTACCTAAATGTGGGGGCAGAAGATGACATAATGAAAATCTTCAGTGTCTTATTAGGCACTCAGATACTTGTAGAAGGGAAAGGTTATGCAAATGAGTTGCTTTTTTTTTTTTTTTCCCCTTTTTTTTTCCCCCCCTAGACTGCTGACACAAAACACTGATGAGATTTGGGGGAGGTGTTTTAAATTAGAAACTTGGGAAGAGTTGACAGTTGCAGAAGGGTACTGAGGTCACCCAAAGACATCTGCTGGGACTGTCAGTCAGTAACATGAAGGCGATTTTGCCAAGTGTAGGGTAGGACAGAAAATTGAGCTGCATTGGAGAAAGAATAGACGGAGGTCAGAGTTGAATTCTTAAAAAGTAACGAGGTTACAGATGTGAACTACATCAAATTAGGCATAGGGCCAAAAGTACATGTTAGAAATGCCGGTATGCACAAATACTTACAAAAAGTTTGCATAATTTCTGAATTTAAGCATACACCAAGTCAGCAAAAATTTACAGGACTAAAAAAAAAAGATACATACTGAGAGCTATGTTGATTAGGGGTCTCAAGCAGACAGTGAATATAATCACCTGTTTACTGGGGCCTCTGTTTTTAGGATGCAGTCTGATTTCATCCCTCCTCCCCTGCGTGTGTGTCCTGCACGTCCTCCCCGACCTGTTGTGTTCCGGAGTAGTCAGTCTGTGGGTATGATTTCTTTTGTTCCTTACTATTTGTTTTGTCCCCTCTTTTCCTGACTGCTGGTACAGGCTTTGCTGATAGCTTGCTGGTGAACGCTGGTGACTGAGATTAGGAAAACACCTAGAGGTTTCTAATGTATTAAAAAATACAGGGGATATTCTTATTTTGTTGCTACACTGGTTTCAGTGCATGGTAATATATTCTTATTCCAGCTGAAGATCTGCAAGTCTAGGAACAGCTGGTTTGCAAAATGGGGCAGAAAATCCTTGTACTGGTTTGAGCGACACAGGACTAATTTCTTTTCTAATGCTTGGGGAAATCGTACCTTTAGAAGACTCTAGTGTCTGAATTTGTGAAAATATTTACTTTATAGCCAGCTATGGTGTGTGGGTGTCAATGTCTCAGCGTTTTCAAGCTAGCTAGCTGCAGGGATGAGGAGGAGCAAGACCTGGGCGCTTGACCCAAGCTGGCCAACAGGATTATTTCATACCATGAATGTCACATTCCACATAAATTAGAAAGTTTGCTGAGGAGGGGGGCTCTCCCTTGATGGTGGCGATCCAGAGAACTTCTTGCCCCAGTGCCGGACCCCTGAGGCCTTCCCTTCCTCCCAAAGCCATAGCACTCGCAGTATCTGACATTCACTGTCTGCTGCTGGGAGTGCACAGCTTCCTACTGATATAGTTGGCTGAGTATAATCCTTATATATCTTTAGATTGGTATTGGGATCACTATTGGTTCTTTAGTGTTATTATTGTTAATTATTTAGTCTTATTCTATTAAATATGTTTATATTTCACCCCCTGGTTTTCCATGTTTTCTTCCCAATTCCCCCTTCCTGGATGGGGAGGGGTCATCGGGTAACAGAATAGTTGTCTAAATGATAATAAATTGTTGTGGGTTTCTCAAACCATAAGTGTTTCAAGAACAGACCTTTATGGAATGGTGAATGGATAGACAAACAAACCAACCCACTCCCTGGTACAACGTGACACAGAAACTGAAATCCGAAGAGGAAAGGGGAAAAACAAAGCTACAGTCTAAATGCTGCAGTATAGCCTTTGAGCAAAACTACAGGTGTTTTTGTTCGGTTGGATTTTTCCTCCTTGTCTCAGTCCTCAGACTCTGTTTGAAATAGTCTTTAAAACTAAACCAGCATGATCTAAACTGCTCCTCCTGACTAAATAATCTTAGCCTGGTGATATGGTCAGTTGTTTACAGCACTGCAATTCATCACTGCAGAACTGTATGCAGCTAGAGATGGGTCTAACCCAAAACCCGGATCTAAGCATCTGCGCATTTTGGGGAAGCAAGGTGTATGGCACAGTCTTCAGAACTGAACACTGTCTTTATTGTGAGCTTAGGCAAACCTCAGATCCAAGTCCAAGCAGAATCTGAGCTGTTGTTGATTCAAAGTGTTATATTAGAAATGCTTACCTGTGGCAGCAGAGGTTGAATCACATAAGGAAAACATACTGACCAGAAAGCACTTTGCTTTCATACACAGACACCTTGGAATTCAATCTAGGTAAAACTTTTGACATGGCGACAATGATATTTCTACAAAAGACTCCTCGCTGAGCAATCGTGCATTGCTGCTTCTTAGGGAAGCAGAATTCTTGGCTACATTACGAACCTTGATACTCCCAAGGATAATGCAAAATATATAGAATATAATATGGGTGTGGAATAGCTATAAAAGACATGAATGATATTGTAAGAGAGTTTTCTGTGGAATGTTCTCATTATGTCAAGACTAGTTACTCACTTTTTGGAGGAATGGTTTTCCTCTTGGCTATATGATAGCAAGGTTTTGGGGAGTACTGGTATGTTACTCTGGAGATGGCTGTGTTGTATGAAACAAGAAATGCTCTTGACCCTTGATGTTTAGAATTGAGCAAATTTGCAGCAAATAAGGTACTTGGTGAAAGTTTCATGTATGCAGAGAGTTACCTGCCAGCCCTCCCACTCCCTGGATCTTTACCCCTGCCCCTTTCCTGGACTGCAGTTCAATGGCAGTAGCATATGAGGACGTTTGCAGGCCTTGTTGTCCTGCCAGGTATCCCGTCATAGACTGTTCCACTGGTCTTCTTGGCCTGTTATCCAAGACTGTCCTGTCTCTAGTTTCCCTTCTGTTTCTAAATTGAGTAAGTTATTTGGTCAGGGTTATATGTATGTACATAAGATGGGCTGTGTTTGCACTTTTGCCGTATGTATGAGTTGGGCCTAGGTTCCTCAGTTATTTGCTCCAATAATACTTGACAGAGTTGTATTGTGATTTTTGTACTCATCTACAGAGCTCTCATTCCTTTTCCTTTAGGGAGTTGATAGCATTCAAAAGGTGAGGATTCCTTGTATGTGATATAGGATTAAGTTCATGGAAGTAAGGTTATTGGAAGTGGAGAGCTGGTAAATCATGAGGAAAGAAAAAGAGGTTTCTAGCATCTACAGTTCTTGGGGCTTCTAGTCCTTCATGCCGAGGGCTGGGCTGGAGTGCTGCCTCATAAAGATTAAACAAATGTTTTCCTGTAAACTCCAGAACATTAGTGTGTGAATGTTAAACCTGATGGACTAGGAACACAGGTATGTGAGCCAGTAGCTACGCATGATATGGATATTAATACTCCTAGTTTCTACTTTTTACACAAAGTGTGTGTGAAGGGAGGTGCAAGTTCTTTCTCCAGCTACTGCGCTACAGGGTTGTTTTGCATGCTGTGCCTGGTTACGGTGTAACTGAAAAGGGTAACTGATACAAGTCACCTGGGATTTAGCATATGTCTGGTACCCTAACATGTCAATGCTATAAAAGATCTAAAGCCTCATGAGCTGCAGGAGTGTTTGGATTTGTGAGACCAAACTTCATTAATGCTCTTTTCTGATTTGTTCCTGTAGTCCAGTGATTTGTGATCCCTCAAGAAGTGTGCAGACCAAATGGCTCTATTTACAGGAAAAGGCCTGTAAAGAAGCAGAAGCCTGGACCTGAAGCTGCAAGGTTGTATAGTTTAGGGAGGAAAAGGTGGGGGAGGCTGGTCCTGTTGCTGTTTTGCTCAACGCAAAGGTTCAATTTCCTTGACAAATGATGGACACTGCCTCCAAAATTGGAACTCTGATCCCAAAGGGGCCCTGTGTTATTATAACATAAAGAATGGTTATTAAACTGTCAGAGGGTTAATAGTTTCATCTTAATAATCTTGATAGATGGTGCACATTTCACCAGTGCTCCAAAAGCCCACAATGAGCTTTAAAATATTTTACTATTGGCTTGCCCTTCATTTCCCAAGGAAGTCTAAGGAGAACTCTTCTTGCTAATAAATTCTTTATCATAACTTAGCTGGTTTTCCCCTTATAGAAGGGAAATATATCCTTTGCTGTGCTGTCTGATTAATTGGTCTAATTTTATCAGGAAAATTAAATTCTCTTCTTTATCTAGCAAGTTATTTAAAGAGGTCTGAGCAAAATCCCAGCCCATGAGCCTGATGACTACTCTGCATAAGCGTCTCTACGCTTTATTAACTTATTACTTTTTAAGTGATTTCTGTCTGAAGGATTCCCTTCAACTTTGAGGCCCATTTGTCTTCTATTCTCAGGATTTCAGGATGACAAATGGGATGTCAGATATGACTTACTGTAAGACCTTAAGGGATTCATATAGGGTAGCTCCTACCCTTACCTCAAAATGCTCTGAATGAGGTAACCTGTAAAGCTGGCTGATTTTGATGACCAAAACAAATCTTTCAAGAGCTTTACAGCAGGCAAAGTACCTATACTCTTAACTGAAGTACTTCTTAAAGTATCGTTGATCATTTAATGAGCAAAAAAGAACTAATAAAATATATGTGTATATAAATATGCATGGGAGTTGATCCCAGTCATGGAAATTGTAGTATACAACTAAGGATTAAGATAAGGGAGAGTCTTGGCAATTTTGAAACGATACAAGCCAATGCTTTGCTTCTCTTTGCTTAAGACTTGTATCAGAAATGGAACATGTCCCCAGATGTGCAGAGCTGATGAAGATGCACAGCCATCTCCATTTGTGTATATCTTTTGTATTTTCCAGAACTAATGCAATCTAAATCCAGCAACCAGGTGGAGGGACTCTGCTAATTGACTTACTCTATTCTAGGCTCATCAGTGATGGAAAGGGCAACAGTTTGCCGTGAGATAGGACTATAAAGCATATAAACCCTCGTGCTTTAAATCACAAGCCAATTTGCAATAGCTTGTGTTTAGGAAGAAGTTTCCCCTCAGGTTTATATTATTGTCAAATTGTTTGTTATGGAAATTCTTGTGCCTTCTGGGAGTTACTGTCTTCAGAGATGAGGCATGGGTCTGATATAGCTGTTCTGCTATTAGAGTGATACTTTTGTCCTGACAATTGTTCCTGCACACAGCTCCTAAACAAGATGGAAGATTATAGTAACACACCCGGTGAGGTGAATCACATATTGTGTTTCCTGATTTATCTGGAAATGGGCTTGTTGTTACCTCCTTGGATCTCTAGGCTTGTGTTACTATTATTTCAACTAGAATTTCAACATCCACACCCTGCTGAGGGTTACAGGACAGTTACCAGAGCTAGCAGCTTTCTACCCTTTTACACAGAATTGCCATGGCATTCCAAATAATTCTGCAATAAAAGAACATTAGCTCAGAATGGTTGAGACCGGAAGGGATCTCTGAAGGTCATCTAGTTCAATGCCCCTGCTCAAACAGGACCATCTACAGCAGGCTTCCCAGGACCATATCCAGATGGCTTTTGAATGTCTCCAAGGTGGAACAGTCCACAACTTCTTTGGGTAACCCTCACAGTAAAAAAGTGTTTCCTGATGTTCAGACAGCACCTCCTGTGTTTCAGTTTGTGCCCATCACCTCTTGTCCTGTCACTGGGCACCACTGAAAAGACCCTGGCTCAGTCTTTGTTACACTCTCCCTTCAGAGTGGTGTAAACAGCAAGTGATAGGATGAGAGGAAACAGCCTCAGGTTGCACCAGGGGAGGTTTAGATTGGATATTAGGAAAAATTTCTTCACTGAAAGGGTTGTCAAGCACTGGAACAGGCTGTCCAGGGAAGTGATTGAGTCACCACCCCTGGAGGTATTTAAAAGATGCATAGATGTGGCACTTAGAGACATAGTTTAGTGGTGGACTTGACAGAGTTAGGTTTATGGTTGGACTTAATGATCTTAAAGGTCTTTTCCAACCTAAGTTGTTCTATGATTCAGATATTTGTATACATTGATAAGATCTTCCCTGAGCCGCCTTTTCTCCAGGCTGGGCAGTCCCAGGTCTCTCAGCTTTTCCTCATAATGCTCCAGATGCTCCAGTCCCGTAATCTCTCCAGTAGCTCCATATCTCTCTTCTACTGGAGAGCGCAGAACTGGATACAGCACTCCAGGTGAGGCCTCACCAGTGCTGAGTAGAGGGGAAGGATCACTTCCCTCAACCTGCTAACAACACTCTTCCTAATGCAGCCAATGATTTCGTTAGCCTTCTTGGCTGCAAGGGCGTGTTGCTGGCTAATGTTCAATTTGGTGTCCACCAGGACCCCCAGGTTCTTTTCTGCCAAGCTGCTTTCCAGTTGGTTGGCTCCCAGTCTATGCTGATGCATGGACTTGTGTCTCCCCACTTGCAGGAGATTCATCCCCAGATACAGGAGAGCTACTTATTGCTAGTTGATAATTTTTTTCCAATTCTTCTGAGGGATAATTTGCCATCTACTAAAGCAGAGTAAGTTATGACAATAATGCAGCCAACAGTATACTGTAAGGTTATACACACGATAAAGTTTGGAGGAAGACATTACAAGATATGTGAAAGCCTTTTATTGATTGCCTAAAAAAGGGATCTAGAGATAAAAAATAGCTACAGAAAAGGAAAACTGAAAATACGAATGCTACGGAGTTCTGTTCTTAGAGACTCCTCACAGTTCACTGCTTTCTTTTAAGTTTTAATGCTTCACAATAAATCAGATTAAACACTCAGTATTTGTACATAACGATTTGAAATGTATGCCTTCATAAGATTAAATTTATATTAGAGCATGGAGAAAGCTCTCCATTATTTTTATGAATAAATTTGACACAGATTCAGTGGTCAGGCATAGCCATATATGATATAAAGTTGAGAAGAACATGGTGTGGGAATGGCCATGGTGCCACCTCCCTTATCTGTAAGGAAAGTGCATTGAAATATCCTAAACCTCACAAAGCACAAAGTCTGGAGAAGTACCTTATAGTAAAAGATGAAGCAAAACAACATGTATTCTGTCCTTCACTGTCAACATGATAACTCATAAGTGTTCTTTTTCTCCTCATCTTCCTCCTATTATTATCATCCTGTCTGAGCTAAATGACCTGTGACAGATGGCAAACGTAGGATAGTTCATGGACAAAAATCACACTCAAAATTGGATATATTGTGAGAGTATTGTAACCTGCTATGCTGAACCTTAACAGAAATGCAAAATAATTTTTTCTTCAGTCTAGGACGAGTTTCCAAGTAGTTGATTCAATTAAGTGCACGATAAGTCTTCGCTGTGTTAGACTTTTCTGATTGAAAGATTAGTTTCTGTGTCTTTGTATGGAAGGTAACAGCAGCGGGAACTGACTGGTTAAATACACGATGGCAGATCAAACTCAATACTTTGATAAACATAATAATATAATCTTGCTGGCTTTTGTGTTTCATTCCCTGAAGTTTTGGAGATATTTCAAGTTTTGATCTTCAGTGTGGAAGTTGGATACTTGCCTCTCTTAAGCCCAGGTTGCAACACCATCTTTATTTAGGACAGAACTTAAACAAATGCTTGAATGTTACCTTGTCATGGAATAGTGCTAAGTTTCTGTACCTTAAAGAAAGGAAAGCGAAGAGAAAAAGGGTGGGGCCACGTTAAGTCTTCAAATTTGGGTTGGAAGGGACCTTAAAGATCATCTAGTTCCAACCGCCTTGCCATGGGCAAAGACACTTCCCACTAGACCAGGTTTCTCAAGGCCTCATCTAACCTGGCCTTGAACACTGCCAGGGATGGGGCCTCCACAACTTCCCTGGGCAACCTCTTCCAGTGCCTCACTACCCTCAGAGTGAAAAATGTCTTCCTAATATCTGTTCTAAATCTACCCTCTTCCAGTTTGAAGCCATTACCCCTTGCCATATCACTACATGCCCTTGTAAAAAGTCCCTCGCCAGCTTTCTTGTAGGCCCCTTTCAGATACTGGAAGGCTACTATAAGGTCTGCCCGGAGCCTTCTCTTCTCCAGGCTGAACAACCCCAACTCTCTCAGCCTGTCCTCATAGCAGAGGTGCTCTAACCCTCTGATCATCTTCATGGCCCTCCTCTGGACCTGCTCCAACAGGTCCAAGTCCTTCTTATGGTGGGGGCTCCAGAGCTGCACACAGTATTCCAGGTGGGATCTCACAAGAGCAGAGTAAAGAAGCAGAATCACCTCCCTCAACCTGCTGGCCACACTTCTTTTGATGCAGCCCAGGACGTGGTTGGCCTTCCGGGCTGCGAGCACACATTGCCAGGTCGTGTTGAGCTTGTCATCTGCCAACACCCCCAGGTCCTTCTCCTCAGGGCCGCTCTCAATCCATTCTCCACCAAGCCTGTATTTCTACTTGGGATTGCCCTGACCCACATGCAGGACCTTGCACTTGGCCTTATTGAACTTCATGAGGTTTGCACGGGTTCACCTCTCAAGCCTGTCCAGGTCCCTCAGGATGGCGTCCCTTTCCTCCAGCGTGTCAACTGCTCCACACAGCTTGGCATCATCAGCAAACTTGCTGAGGGTGCACTCAGTCCCAACATCCATGTCGCCAACAAAGTTGTTAAATAATACCAGTCCCAGTACCGACCCCTGAGGAACACCACTCATCACTGCTCGCCACTTGGACATCAACCCATTTACCACAACTCTTTGAGTGTGACCATCCAGCCAGTAAAAAAAGGCATCTATGAAGAGGAAAGTAGTAGTTTGTTCTTTGTACTCATGGGGGATAGCACAAGAAGCGGTGGATTTATACTGCATCAAGAAAGACTGATGTACACACTAGGTCAAAGCTTGTTTGTGTGGGTTGGTTTTGAGGGGATCTGGGGGTGTGTTATTTTTTTAATGATAAGGTTTATGAACCAAATTATATAAGGAGGTTTTTGCTCTTCCATTATAGGAGATTTGTAAAGAGCGGTTTGGAAAACCTGTCATGAATGGCCTAAATATAATAGTTCTATGTTGGGACTTGGGGGGATGAAGTCAATGACTTCTTAAGGTCCCTTCTAGCTATATTGTTCTATAAACCTGTGCCACCATCTGAGCTGGGCACATACTAAATTTGCTGCCAGTTTCTCCATGTAGGGTAACATTTTGCTTCTTCACTGAGTAGATAACAAGTCCTTCCTTGTGAGGCTACCTTTTATTCTTTTGCAGTACATTAATCTGGTGGCAACCTGCCACTTTTTTAGGAGTACTTGAATAAAACAAAAGTAGTACACATTATTTGTAGTCACTGAGTTTTGTACCCTTTTCTCTGTAGCTGAAGTATTACTTAGGGTTATTTATGGGCAGGGCATATTTCTTGGTTAGCGAGTTCTTATTTTTATGTGCTACTTTCAAACACCATGTAGGTTAGGCAGTTTCTTTCCTTAAACTGATGCTATTCACTCCTCTGCATGTTAATCCAGCAATTTTTTTTATTGCTGGTGTCCCAGGTGGTCTGGGATAGGTCTCTCTGATGCTGTGGTATAGCTCCTTTCTGTCAAAGATGGTTGGAACAACAACGGCATTGGTTCAGTTCTGCCCCTTCCTATCATTCCACTTAAATGCTGTTTAATTTTGGGGGCAGGTGAGTGATTTGTTTGAAGTTAATGATAGCAGAATGAAAGGATAAGGTAGTTTAAAGATAAAGTTGAGGCAATTTTACTCATTTTGTCCAAGGAGCTTGTGACTGAAAGATGTTGTTGGGCTCTCCAGCTGCTCCTTGGAACATGAGATGGCTCACTAAATTCTTAATTATTTCTTTATTTGTTTGTTTTTAATTCTGTATCTGGTAACTAAATGGCTGTTGCTGATTTTTTTTTTTTTTTTTTCCAATTTGACCTGCGGAATTAATTGTTATTATCCCCTCTTGAAGTACATTTCTTGAAAATAATGTAAGACATGCGCTTTCTGCCAATTTTCAGCAGCTTGTTAATGCTAATCCCAAGGATCATATTGTATCTTGTCTCTGACAACAGCATCAAATTACGAATCGCTTTTACAAGAAATTCAAGATAGCAAGTCAATATTTTACAAAACAAGTTGAGTTTTCACTGAGCTGAAGCAGTTTACCTTGCCATGCACCACTTCAACAACTGAGCTCAGCTGAGGTATTTAAGGATTTTCACTGGGAAGATAAGTCTCCAGCTCTGGAATTCTTGTTTTCTGAATCTCACTTTCTTTTGACCAAGCCTGTATCTGATGGCCAGTGCTGTATAGCTCATAGCTCTGTTGGTCAGTGGTTGGTGTAAATTATAATTTTTGTATGTGAGAAAAAAGGGTTTATGTGCTAGGGGACATGAATTCCCTGTTATGTTGTCATGATCTCTATCCTCCAGTGATTACTTATGCTTCAGAGGTGGGAGAAGGCTGTACATGCTGTCTAACTGCCTGGCTCAAGGTCCTCTCAGATGGAGAAAACTTCAGTCAGTAAAGTCCATTCAGCTATTTTGTGTCACTTGATCTCAGGAATGCTTGGAGTATGGGCAGTTGGGAGAGCCAAGCTAGCAGCATAACTTAAAGCATCTTCAAAGGTCTGAATGTTGGAGAGGGTACATAAAACACACCTTGTCTCCCTCTTGGGACTGACTGCAGCTAGGCAAAACCCAAAGTCCTGGACTGCTGTAGTTAGGTGTATTTTATATTTGTTGTGCCCACTTGTTGAAGACCTAAGGATGTGTAATGAGTGGGTACTGGAATCTGAGCTATCTGACTTTGCTGAAAACTGGGATAATATATGTTAAAATGACTGACTATGGCCTGTTCAGAAATAGTGTGGAGTTGATGTAATTTTTGTAGTATGGCTGGTAAGCTGGAAGTGTAGCCATCTTGTATGCATATTCAGCGGTGCTGTCTCTAGCAAAATTTGAAGTGAGGAAGAGGATATTCTCCCCTTCAGGTTATTAAGTCAGCTTACAGAATACCATGCATGACTGTTTAAGCATCTTTCTGCACTACAGACAAGTTTATGGGCAACTTCAGTTTGAGAGACATATACTTACTGTGTCATGCAGCCAGTAGTGACATTGTGTTAGAATTTCTGAAATGCTAGAATTTAAAATTTTCCTATATTGTACGTGTTGTACTCAGGACCCAGTAACTGCATTTTTGTACTTCAGAATGATACACTAAGAAATATTAGTCTTTAGCCTGTTAGATGGCAAATACATAGGCGCTACTAATTATTGCTTATGGAAACTCAGAAAGGAAAGAGGAGCTGTTTGAATGGTAGTATCTGCCCTGGCCTTCCTAGGGGTCTGATTTCCCAAAGCTGAGGAGAAATAGATGGAAATTTGAAAGGAGAGTGTAACAGAAAACAGTGAATCAACACTTGCTGTTAAAAAGACTTTCTTAAACAGTTAAGACCTCTCAATGCTACAATAAAGCATAATAATTTCAGGCAAAAGCCCACTCTGGAGTAAGAGGAAGTACTAACGTACAACAGATTGAAGGAGACACGGCAGTCAAAGCTATCAAAGACTCTAGGAAGTGGAGAAGATGGGAAAATGCTTCCCAGGAGAAATCCATGCCATGAAAACAGCGTTTTACTGGTTAATGTCTACAGAAATTTTAAAGACTGTTAGAAATAAAATTAGGGAAATGGTAAAGACCTGTTGTACCAGGCACGGCTGAGCCCCACAGCCACTGTGGTAGTTTTGAAGAGGTTGTTGAACCTGGTCTCTGAGAGGTTAGCACCCAGGCTTGCTAATTTAAGGTGCCTTTTATCAAGGGTGCAGAAGAGTTACATGAAATCATGTTTTTTATTCTCTATATGCTTTGGATTACTGAGGAAATCGAAGAATTCCTATTTCAAGATTAATTTGGTGATATGGACAAGTAAAATTCATGCTGGCATGATGTCTGTCTCCAACTCAGTATTGGGAAAACAATGCAGACTTGATTTAATAAAGACTTGATAGGCTTAAATAAAAGTAAATGCTAGTAGAGATGACCTTTTGAAGAACATCAATCAGATTTATGGCTTTTTGATTAAGGATTTCCTTGACATCCATGAAGATATAATAGACTTAGACATTGATGTAATATCATAGTTGCTTATAACACTTTGGGTTTGTCAATGTGCCTTTAATTCATTGGGAACTTGTCAGATGCGGCAGTAGTTGTCAATGAGAAGCCATTACCCAAAACCAGAGTGGCACTATTGGTGCATCTTAATGGCCCATACCAGGCCCATGGTATTCAACATCCCACCCATCATCTGTAACTAAATGCACCTTAAGGCTCATAAAACTTGTAGCTGACACAAAGGGCCTGAAAGTGTCAAATAATATCAAGGACCTTGCAGATCTAGATCACTGACAAGCTGGGCTCCACTCACACAAAAGTCACATTCAGACAATATGCATTTTCATTCAGCCAAGCGTAAGGTACCACAGATTTAGAAACTGTAGATGGAGACGGTAGCTTTGAAATGGGGAATTATATCCTCACAAGTAGGGAAGAGCTTAGGTGTTGGCATTAGACAGAAATCTTAAACCTCCAGTACAAGGTTATGTCAAAAAGGCTTGCTGAGATCTGGGTAAGGAATTAAGGAGAAGGAGGAAAAAAGGGACCTCTGTGTAGTGCATTGGCAAAAACTCCTTTGAAGCACTTTCCTCAGTTCTAGAAAAACAGTATTTTAAGATCCGATGTTAAAAATTACGGCCAGTGTAGAAAACAGGCTCCAGAGCCATCCAGAGACTGGAGAAGACTTTTAGCAATGAGAAATACAAAACCAGTTCAGGCTGTGTAGGTATCTAAAAGATGACCTTGAGATGACTTGATTGCAAAATGTAAGTGCCTTCGAGGAGAGAAAATACTGGGTAGTAATGGGCTCTTCAAGTTAACACAGAAAGACATAGCAGGTCAGTGGCTGGAAGCTGATGCCAGACAAACTCAAACGTATTCATGAGATGAGGTTTTAACTGTGTCTTGTGACATCACTGGGACGAAATCACAAGGGAAATGTTTGGGCTCCAAGTTGCTGTTTTTTGAAATCAAGACTCAGTGCCTCTCTGGAAGACATCTTTTGGCTGTACAAAAGTTATTGGGCTTGTTTCATTGGTAACTGGGTAAAATGTAGTGGCGTGTGGTACACAGGCGGTCATTCAAAATGGTTGTAATGGTCTTGTCTGCCTTTGAGCTCTATGAATAAATGTTTAAGTTAAGCTTGGCTCCTTCATTCTGTAGGGTATGACAGGCTGTTTGTATTTCATTTCATTCTCTCGTACAAGCCTTACTTTACAGACTCCAATATTTATATACATGAATTGAGGAGAGGTGAGACTGCAGTTGCTCATCCCCGAACCACGGCACAGTTTCTGTTTGTGGCCGGGCCAGCCAGTCAGTTTTTGGTAAGACCCAATGCTGTGCCTTTAAGCACCCTGCAGCCCGACCCTCTGTGTTTGGGGGGAGTCAGCTCTGCCAGCTTTAATCACTCACCTTAGCCTTGTGCAGAGAAAGGAGCAGAAAATGCCACTCAGCAAGGCTGCGAGGCCATGAAATTGTGTTAAGCAACGCTCATGAAAATGGCTGGATTTGCTATTTTAGCGTAAGTGTTTGAATGTTTTTGAAATTGTAATTTTCTTGTGCTGTTATGTGTAAAGGTGACCGCTCCGTGTCGGGTCCTCGGCAGTTTGCTCCAGACAGCTAATCAGCTTGATTCATTTGGCGGGGTGGTCCATCGGCACCTTCTCTGCAGCAGTAAAGCAGGATTGAGCTCTTCCCTGATTTGCAAGGATATAACGGCATCTACTAGAAAAGCAGGACCTTCTGACGACGCATTAGGGTTTTATTTTTGTGGCAGCAATCTACTTGCCAGGGGTACAAAGATTATAACCCTTACTGGGCTTGCCTGCAGCCAAGCAGGAATAGGAAGGGCGATGTCACTTGCGGAATCCTGAGCTCCAGCGAATGTATTCCTGCAGTCAGCTCTCTTCCCATCGCACTTTCACCTCCCGTTTAAAATTGCGGCAGGGAGCTAAGGTTTGTGATGGTTGGGTGTTTCCGCCATTGGCCACATGATGGCACACGGCAGTCAAATGAACATTTCAACATCACCCGAGGATCTCCTGTGAATGGAGAGGGATTAAGGCTCCTGTTCAGGGCTGCGGTGGTCAGGGTTTATCCTCCCTAGCTGCTGTTTTGATCGGCAATTTACCGTGATCACAGTGAGGGACGGGGGTGGTGTTTCAGCCACAAGCTGAAAAAAATACCACAAAAAAAGAACAAAAGGGGTCTGAAGCAGGAGCAAAAAGCATGTCTGGCAAAAAAGTCAGCCTTTAAAAGGAGCTGGTAGCAAGACAACTGTTATTTTTCAAGTTGGGTTGTTTTGGGTTGTTTTGGGTTTCTCTTCAAAGGATTAGTAAACACTGAGGAACCAGGAAAGCATTTTTATTTTGTCAGCATATAGAAGAGAAATAATGTGTTGTACTTCCTTTGTGAGATGTGAGGTGGGGGACTTTTTTTGGTAAATGGTCTTCTAGTAAATAACGCTCTTTGCCTCCTCGGTGATATGGAGATGGCTGGTGAAAACATCTAGGTGTATACCATAGGACCAAAATGGTCTAATGTGTTATCAGTAAGTCAAATACTGTTTAATGAATATCAGCCTCAGAAGTTACTATGAAATTTATGCTTCGTTCATTACAGCTTCAGTGGTGTTAGTTCCTGCATCCTGCATTTATTCCTATTATCTATAATTACTAATAAAACAGCAAAAGCTTGTTGATAACATCGCTCTTACCAGTTAATATCCTTTATTTTTTAGCATTATTTGCATGAAGGAGAACTTCCAGTTGAATGGAAAACGTGGAAGTGTGTTTCACGTTAATTCTAATGGTAGCAGCTAAAGACCAGCAGCCCATGCAGTAATGCTGCATAAACATATGCAGCATTTGAGTTAAAGACCAGACATCCATGGAGATGCAGAAAATAAATGCAGAGGCTGTAGAAACCTCTGTGGGCTCTTGCATTTTACTACGATGCAAATACTAAGGACGATGAGAGGAGTACAGAAAATAATTGTCAGGGTATTTGCAGCAGTGACTCCAAGGTAGCACCCCTTTTCCCATTCAGAGTTTCCCTGTGGTAAGAGAAACTGTCTGAAAAAAGATAAGGAAGGACACAGGAATCTGAAGAAAGATTTGGACAGAGATTTTCAAAGGTTTGGCTAACTGCTGGGAATGGATTATCTTAATATTGTTGATGTCCACCTCCCCCCATCACCCAATAGCTTTACAACCCTGCCCTAGATGTGTGCCTCAGCAGAAAGATCGAACCACTTCACTTCCAGTGCACTTCCTGCAATGGGGAAGGAGGGTGATGTCCCAGCCCCACTGCCTGTCTTGTCGGGGCTCAGTTTCTGTATTGCCGTCTGAAACATGCAGAGGTTGTGCATAGCTGTCAGAAGTCTTTCAGGCTGCTTTGAAAGATATTGTGCTTTTAATAACAATAGTTTTGTGGGTGTACTTCTGGTTTTAAGCATAAGTCAGCAAAATGAAAGACAAAAAAAAAAAAAAAAGAAAAAAAGGAAAAAAGAAAAACTTGCACCCCTAAGCCCTCAGCAAGCTCCTCACTCATAAGACAAAATGCAGTCGGGTCCCTGAAGTGAATATGAAAATTCCCAAACATCAAACAAGCATTTGACATCTTTGTTAGTAAACAAACACAGCGCGGTTTCATTTCTTGTGACACTGAGTTATGGTACAGCGTGTTCTGCCTCCCTCTCTCTCCCTTTCCTTGTGCTTTTCTCTCTTCTCCTCCTCCCACCTCCATTGCTGGCAAGCTGATTCCAGAGGCCAATGACAACACTCGTGTCTCTTTCAAGTTGAGTGCATTTGTTAGGCATTTGAGCGGGTTGCTTTCCTGCCCTTGGGTACCCTGGCACGCAATGTGAAAGATGCAGGAGTTCGCAGGCTGCTGAGTGCTTAGCTGCTGCACTTTCCTAAGTGAAGGCAACTAGCAAGCAAGTACAGCAATTAGAAATAAAAGAAAATATTTTTCTGTGGGGAATGTTTGTTGACCCCACAGCTGTTAGTTAAAATGGAAAAAAAACCTGATGAAACCATCTCTGTAGGCAGAGGAGAATTCTTATTTATTTTTTTTAAAGAAGCAAAAATGCTTTCCTAAAGCAGATTCTTTGTACCCTACAAAGAAAACACCACGCTTTGAACTCACACTTTTAAAAGTAACTTTTCTAACTTTATCTTTTATAGTAAACTATCATTAAAAAATGAGTTTTTAAAATGACAGCCTAATTCCTAGTGGTATCTCAAGCTATATTTGTCATACCTTTCCTTGTGAAGAATTACCTTGTGAAGAATTTCATAAAAAATCCACCAGCTTTTGCATAGTTATTTTTGTGGCCTGGAATACAGTCAATACAGTTTTCTAACTGAGAAGTACAGTGCGAATCAGATGCTCAGAATTCCATCTAATTTTGCATTTAGAGAAAACACAGGTTAAATGCTCAAACTTGCAAAAATCCTTTGGATTTTTTACTCAACACAGACGGTCAAGACCTTGTTTTTGTATCTCATCCAGTTAAATTGCCTTGGGTCCCTGACTGCCATACTAACGTACTCCACTAATCTGTATCCAGAGAAAAGATATATTCCTAAATTCCTTCTCTCTGGTACCCTTTTTGAAGTACACTGTCAAGGAGAGGGACTAAGTTTCATTGCGGTACTTGTCATTGGGTAATATAATCTGAGGTTTGCATTGTGTTGCTTGCCTGCCAAGGTGAATATATAGGTAAGAGGCCTCGAGTGAAATTGGATCCAGATCAGGCTCTGTGTTCTTGCTTCAGATTGCCTGTAATCTGTAATTCAGTTTTAAGTCTGGTGGTTGTACTGGAACCTAATGCAGTTACATGCATTTGATTTTGATGGTAGGCATGCCCCTTCAGATAGAAGTATGATGACTGGGTAAAGCAGAAGGACTTCCTGAAAGATTGCTTGAGTTGGAAATGATACAAAGAAGCATAAGAAAAGTCTAGTTATACATGTTCTTGCAGGGAAGGAAATGGAGTGCTGAGACCAGAAAAGCACAGAAGCTTTACCGCGAGTGTAGAAAGGATGTCCATACATCAAAGAAAGTCTTTGGTCTCTAGGAAGTGCTCTATAAAATCTTTCAGTCTTAATCTGCTGCACGGCTGAGGAATCAGGGAGTCCACTACAGAGCTCAATATTTTGTTTCCCAGACACGTACACTTGAGTTAGATGTTGTCTCCTGATGTCCCCTCTGGCAAGGCAATACTTCTATTGCTGTGTTGGGCCTGCTGGCTGTTGCTGAGCTGCAAGGCAGGAAGGTCTCAGGAGCGGCCTGTGAAGAATCCAAAATCCAACACCTAATGTCTCCAACTGCCAGCTGCCTACAAAATCTCACTGACTGCAGTGGCAAGAGACACTGTGTCTGTCCCTTTGGGAATGACTCTCATCTCGTCTGCCTAGAACGAGTCCATGGCATCACAATTTAGGCACATGACAGTAGGTCCAGGAGAGCGCAGGGTGCTCTCTTCCCAGTGTTTCACCCCTAGGAATGCCAGACATGTGCCCTACATCAGCTTGAGGAGGGTCCTGCAGACAAGTCTCATGGAGCTGCAGACTAACCCACAGATGCAGCCAATAAGGAACAGTAATATGGATTAATTTGTTGAGCTCCAGTTTGACTTCAGTTATTAAGTGAACTTCCTTCATTTCCAATTGTTCCCAAGACTCCTTTTCCCTTCATACCCTTAAAAAGTGATCACGTTATTCTTGGGTTGTTGCATACGGGCTTGAAGGGAATTTAAACTACCTGCCTGACAATGATGAATGAATCAACTCCAAATCCCTTGATGTGGATCAGCTATACAGCATAACAATAATATTGTTGTTTAACATTTATATTGAAGTAATACCGTGAGGAATCTCAGCCATTCGGGGACCTATTTTGTCAGGAACTGAATAAAGCACATAGCAAAATAACAAGTCTTGTTCCAAAGACAAGAATATCTAAAAGGCAAGCTGTACCAGTTGAAGGAGACAAACAAAAAAGACAAGGAGCAGAATGATATAAATGACAGTTCCAACTTTATAGAGGTTTACAGACCCTGTGTGCTGCTTAATTTTCTTGCATGGTTGATATGCCGTGTTGATTCTGGGTCTTGCTCAGCCCTTTCCGCTTTCATCTTCTTTACCTCTGCTGTCAAACAAACTCTTAAACCTCAGTTTTTGCTGGCAAAGTTTAGAAAATACTGAAAAACTAAAGGTCTCCAGGAAATTCCCCACGACACTTTATTATTACCTTACCCCTTTTGGTTGGCTTTCTGTACCTTAGCATCCATGTTCAAGCTTACTTGAATGAGTTCTTCTATGCAAGATGTTTGTGAAGCAGTCATCAAATTCTTTACTTAGATCCAACTGTATTGAATCTGTTACATTCCTTCCCATTCCTCACTTAGTAATGTTTTCAAAATTGTAGTTGGGCTTGGCTGGTGTGGTGGATTGACCCTGGCTGGATGCCAGGTGCCCACCAAGCTACTCTATCACTCCTCTCCTCAGCTGGACAGGGGAGAGAAAATACAATGAAAGGCTTATGGTTCAAGATAAGGGCAGGGAGAGATCACTCACCAATTACTGTCACAGGCAAAGCAGGCTTGACTTGGGGAAAATAATTTAATTAATTACAAATCAAACCAGAGTAGGATAATAAGAAATAAAACAAAATCTTAAAACACCTTCCCCCCACCCCCCTCTCCTCCCCCTCCTTCTTCACTGGCCTTGGTGTCTGCAGAGTTGCTGCTTTCACATATTCTCACTCCTCTCCCCTGGCTGCTGTCGACCAGTTTTCTTCCCCCCCTTCTAAAATATGTTATCACAGAGGTGCCACAACTGTCGCTGATGGACTCAGCCTTGGCCAGCAGCGAGTCTGTCTTGGAGCCAGATGGCATTGGCTCTATTGGACATGGGGGAAGCTTCTAGCAGCTTCTCACAGAAACTATCCCTGTAGCCCTCCTGCTACCAAAACCTTGCCATGCAAACCCGATACATCTGAAAATATTTTTTTTTTCTTTTCTTTTCAACTGACTCATCCTTGCTACTGTTCATGGCTCCCTGTGTCCTGTGAGGAAGGGATTTTAAATCACTCAGCTAATTGGTCTAAATATTTTCTCTGGGAGACCAGTGGCACAAATTTTAATAAAAGCAAACTTAGACCTTTTATTTCAAGAGGAGTAGCGTATTCTGTTGATTGCTTTTGTAAGTCCTACCCTGGTTGCACGGTGTTACAAATATGTTTAAAAAAAAAAAAACTAAATAAGATACTTAAAATAAGTATTTTTTATCACATAGATAAATATGACCATATGCATGGAGATACTAACAAACATGGTAAAAGAACATTGGAGCTCTAAGGCCACAGTCCTGGAAATTCCTACATCAAGATCCTGTATAACAGCTTAATTTGTTTCCCTGTATCCTATGTATATTATGTCACAATGTTCAGTTATATGGTCCCCTGATATTGTTGGCTGCAGGATCTTTGACTTGGGAGTCTTGAGTTCTGTCCAAGCTCTTGGAGCTGAATAAGCTCTACCAGCATGTGCTCTGCTCCTTACTCAGGCAGTGTTTGAACTGCCTATCACATGGCCTTCAAGTTGTTCACGTCCAGTCCTGACTGTCTTGGAAGATGCAGTGAGAATGTGCAGTGTCCAGACACTCAGGAGAATGATATCAAAGCTGGAAATTAAAATGTCCACAGTCAAACCAATGCCTCTATGTAATTAGCTCTTTTCAAGGAAGGCTGACTAGACTAAATTGTGCACAACATGCCTAGATGCTACAGGCAAACCCCAAAATGCATTAAAACAAAATACAGCTTCCTACTCGCCTAGGAACAGAGAAGATTTCCTTCACTGCTATGACCAGGACTCTTCCTTCATGTAGCTGCTTACCCATGAAGTAGTTAGACCTTATCTAGTCAAAGGATATAAATACACAAATGTTACTTTTTGGAAAGCATTCTTCTAGTCTGGATGACTTGTACCATATTATCTAACATAATTTATGTTACTTTGTGAGCCTGTACTAAGCTGGAAGCATTACTTGATTATTGTAAAATAGAAACAAGCCCATGTACTAAGCACCCAGGGAAACCGAGTGAAGTATATGTACTTAAAATCTCAAGTTGTGATAAAACAATCATGAATAATTACAAATGATAAATGATTTACTTTTCATTTTTTCATGTGAAGAGGATGAAACAATACTGTACCTTGCCCTGAAATTACACAGTAATTGGGGTTAGTGCAAGATTACTGCATTTGTCCTGACTTGACATTATATTAAGATTAGCTAGAATTACTTTAAATCAGGGTAATGCTTGTCAAAGGCCTCAGACTAGCTGTCTTGGACTGCACTGCCCCCTGCTTAGCTGCAGAATAGGTACTGGCTTGGCCATTTTAGCATCTACCTGCAGCGAGGCTGTTGCAAACCACATTTAACTGTGCTTTGGATATTGATCATTTTATGCAGCCAGAATGCTTTCTGGATTAGCTAGGGAAGAGTGGTGTATCTTTGTCAAGTAACTGTAGGATTGCTGCTCAGCCAATCGGATTCCTGGGCAATTCAAACAAAAATCGTATGTGCATGGAAAGAAGACTATTATGGGGCTGTATTACATTAAAGGGAAAAGCAAAAAGCCATGGATAAAACTGAGCAGAGGAACACAAAGGAATAGTGAGAAAAATAAACATATATGCCACTAAATTGCTAAAACTGGTTGCTGATTACTTGAGCAGTATGTCAAAGCACATTTTGAAAAATTATGATATGCCATTCTTGTGAAAACTGCACTGTTGAAAAAAAATGAAATAACGGGAGAGGGGGATAAACTCCAAA
Source organism: Burhinus bistriatus (assembly GCA_013397275.1). Lineage (NCBI taxonomy): Eukaryota > Metazoa > Chordata > Aves > Charadriiformes > Burhinidae > Burhinus > Burhinus bistriatus. Next base: position 131,452 of record VYXH01011165.1, on the reverse strand, counting down.
CACAATCTTGTCTTTTAAAGTACATACTGTGTCCTGCATGTCCAAGTTTGACAGTGTAGTCTTCTCAGAGATGCCTTTTGGCCACCATAAGCCTTAGTCAGGAAAATATGCAGTGGTGTTCGACAAAATGTGCAGGAAGGGGAAATTTTGTTATAGTTTATTGAATGATTGATGGTAATTTAAATCCAGTTCAGAAAAGCTGTTATGTTCTTGAATCATTTCTTGGCTAGTGTGCAAATAAAAATGCATTGTGTAGTGCTATTGCTGAATTTCAAACAATTTAATAACAAAAAGTTGCTTACTGAGGAACAAGAGGGGTTCCTCCAGAAGATGGATATATGATAGCAATTATGAGGGCAATGGACTGGGCTTTGCTTATATTTGCTAAACAGAGGGAAACATTACAAAAACTTTACTGATTTCAGGGGTGAATTAAGCGTTTAGAAGGCAATTACCTCTTGACTTAAAGTGATATTTAGGTATGGAGGATATTTAAATGTATTAACAGGCCTAAATAGCAACAGAAAAGTCTGAAAAAGATTTTTGGCATTGGGGAGATTTCAGTCTCCTCAATGGAAATTTGTAATCAATGGAAATTAAGCTTCCTGGTGCCTAAATTGCACCTGAGAATGCAAATATAACCTCCAAATTCACTTAAGCAGACTAGAAGTCATGGTGTCTTGGTTTGCAAAGAGAATTGTCAAGGACGATGTCCTTGAAGCAGAACAGTCCTCTGCAATGGGCAGGAAGTCAAGCAGGCATGGCAGAAGGTCATCATGAATGAACAGGGAACTCCTTACTGAGCAAAAATGCACAAAGGCAGCATACACAAGGTAGAAGTGGAGATGGGCGGCTCAGGAGGAATGTAGAGAGGCTGCCTGAGAGTGCAGGGACAGAGCCAGGAAAGCCCAAGCTTAGCTGCAGCTGAAACTAGTGAGGGATCTAAAGGGCTACAGCACAGGATGGTAGAACCACAGTGGTAGAAAAAGGAAAGTGAAGCAAAGAAAACACGAACCCACTGCACAGTGGGGCAGAAAACCTAGTAATGAAGGACAGGGGAAAAATACGAGATATTTGATGCTTTTTTTTTTTTGCCTCCGTTGTTACTGGTAAGGTTTGCCCTCTGCTTTCTCAGGTCACAGAGTCTGCTAGTGTGGTGGAATGAAACATTACATCCAAAAGAACATAGAGCTGGGGAACAGAAGGTTATACAGAAGTCCATAGGACCAGAGGGGTTGCATCCGATGTTGCTGGAGTAGCTGGCCAATGTCATTGTGAGGATGCCATCTATCATCTTGGAAAGGTCATGGATCAGGGGAGGTTCGTGTTTGCTGAAAGAAAGGAAACTTCATGTCTATTGTCAGAAAGGGCAAGAAGAAGGAGGATTTGGGGAGCTACGGGCCGCTCAGCTTCACTTCAGGCCTTGGGTAGATTGTGGAGCAAATCCTCCTGGAAGCCATTTCCAGGCATGTGAAGAAAGTAACTGGAAACAGCCAGTGCAGATTTACCAAGGGCAAATCATGCCTGCTCTGATTGCCTCCTACAATGAGGCGAGTGATTGTGTTGTTTACCTTGATGTTAGCAAGGTCTTTGGAACAATCTCTGGCAGTATTGTTGTTGTGATTAAACTGGTGAGATATGGAGTGCACCAGTGGCTGATAAGATGGATGAAAACTGGAAAACTGGTCTCAGAATACCGGGATCAATGACACAAATGGATGGCTGATTGCTAGTGGCATCTCAGAGGTTGATGTGGACGATACTGCTCTTTAACCTCTCTATTTACAAGCTGGATGATGAGATACAGTGAACTCTCAGTAAATGTATGATACCAGGTTGCAGGGAGCATCTGCTGTGCTGGAGGGCAGGGCTGCCTTTCAGAGGGACCTCAACAGGCTGGATAATTGAGCTGACTTGTATCTCCAGGAGCTCAACCCCTGTGCTGGGTGACCCCATGCAGAAGCATGGGCTGGGCCCACAGCAGAGAAAACCGCTTTGTAGAAAAAGACCTGGGGACAGCAAGCTGACACTTGAGCAGTGTGCCCTTGCAGCAAGAAACAACCGCCATATCCTGGGCTGTTAGCAGATGTGCAGCCACCAGGCTGAGAGCAGCCATCTTCGCCTCTATTTGGCACTGGTGAGATCGCATCTGGAGAACTGTGCCCAGCTGGGGGCTCCCCAGTACCAGAGAGATGCTGAGGTACTGGATGGAGCCCAGCAGTGGGCCACCGTGCTGGTCTGGGCTGGAGCACGCAGGGTGTATGAGGAGAGGCTGCAAGAGCTGGGCTCGATCCAGCTGGAGGAGGGAAGGCTGGAGGGGGGGAGCCCTTGTTGCTGCCTGCAGCTGCCTGCTGGGAGAGTGTGGGGGAGACAGAGCCAGAGACGCTCTTCAGAGGGGCACGGTAGCCAGATGAGAGACAATGGACAGAAGGTGGAATATGGAAAAGTCAAACTTCATATTAAGGAATTTTATTTTTCACCGTGAAGAAGGACAAACACTGGAACAAGTTGCCTAGAGAAGACGTTTTCTTCACGTCGTGATTATCGTATACTCCAAGGCTTGTTCTAATGTACCCTTTGTCCTCACAGGATACTTCAGCTTTATCTGTCTGAAATGTCTACAGGGAACAGAGTGTTTTGTTGTCATTAGCAGCACCGTGAGAATGAGAGGGCTCTGAACAAAAAATGCAGTACAATGGACAGGCAGGGAATGAGGCTGAACAGTATAATATAAGGATTTTCAAATAAATTGCCTGAAATGCATTGCAACTCTGGCAAGGCAAGCCCCTAAAGATATAAGCCCCTCCTCAGGGAGCAGAATTTATCTGGAAAATAGTTTTCCAATGTTTTTATTGCACAGAAATCCCCCTGTTCTCCCTGCCTACGATGGTTATCGTTTCTGTTCAGATTTAGCTATTTGGGTGTAAAATCCTGACTTCATCAAAGCTGCTTTTGGTATCAGTATTGTGAGAATGTCACTCTGGCTTTTGGAACCCTTTGAAATACTTTAAAAAATGAGCTGAAGTTATAACCAATCAAAACATATCATAATTATGCCCTTTTCCTGTATTAACCTGTCTTCATGGCAAAAGGCCTCGGGGCTAAAGACTGCTGAAAATGTGTATCTGTGTGTATATGCTATGTGCACGTAGATAACACGCATGCCCACGTGCATGCATGTATGTATATACACATACGTGTTCAAAAGGATAGCCCTAAAAGACTGTGGTCATGCTTTGGTGAACTCTCTGGGTACAGTCCTAAACAGGAGGAAGTACAAGGGAATAACCTGGATACTCGGGTGATATCATTTACTTGCTTTTGATGGACGTGCTTTTAAGGGCGCTGCTGTGCATACGATAATTTTGGGGTTTTTCTTCCTCTGACAATGAATTTGTAGAACATGAGTCTGTCACCTCTGTCTTTCATCTGCCTAATTTTACAGATGTTCTGAAATACCCAAAATAAATAAAAGTAATCAGAGAACCGCAGGACCTGCAAGATAAAGTGGATGCTTACATGTTTGGTTTGCCACCTGCTTTATTTCGGACCAAATATTCGCGTATTCAATCCAAAACAACAGTGTGCATTTCTTTTATTATCCATGCTGCCTGCCTCATATTTAGTCATATTTTTGTTATTTTATTACAACTCTGCAGATATGAATTAGGTAATTAAAAGTCCTCTGGAAAATGTTTAACACCTGTTCTGTGCCTTAAATGTTGCTTACAAAATTCAGAAAGCTGTGAAACTTTATTTTATGGAACAGATCATTATTATTTTAAAGTGTTGCACTTTCTTTGCACTGCTGTTTTGTGAGGAAGCTGTTGAAGTCAAAGAGAAAAGCTGGCTGCTACTGGCTCTAATTACTACAAATTATGTGACAGTTGCAACAACAGACAGGCAAAAGGATTTTTTTTTTTTTTTTCATGAAAATTGTGTTTCCATGTTGAAACGAAGAGTTGCTAGTGGCTGGTTTTTAAACTGATAATTTCAATTGGCTTTACTCCATCAACCACAAGGAAAACACCTGGCAAGATTCTTGATCCCAGCCAACTCTTGTTAACCTTTTGGCCTTCACAGTAACTATCAACAGGCACCAACTCAATGCTACTAATAAACTGACATTAAAACTTCCACCTACTAATAACATCTTATTGCTTTTCAGTATTAAAGAAAAGGAAATGATCTGTTTAATTACAGTCAAAGAAATTTTGCAATGCTGTGCTGCCTTGGATGGTGATAATAATAATGAAATGTGTTTAAGGACACGGCTACATGAACTGATTGCTACTGAAGTAAGCTAGAATGGCAGTAGCTATTGTATGTTAACTTTCTGCATGTAGGCTTTTTGCCTATAATAAATGTCAAACTTCTTACTCTTAAGTGAATATAAGATAAACTGGGGATAATCTTTCCAAAAATATGTGTAGGCGGTTGTAAGCAAGGTTGTACCCAAGGAATTTTTTTTTTTCTGCTCATTGCTGCTCCCCTTAATCATTCTCCTTTACTGGTGATTCTTTGCTGGTTTTTTTGTTAGTTTGTTTGTTTCCCCCCCGTTAGCAAAAAGGCAGAGTATGCATCACTTATTCTTTCCTAAATGAAGTTGCAGTAGGCCAGTTGAGACTTCGATAAACATTACAAAGCCAGGGTAGTTTCAGCTGAAGCTTTCCTTTCTTAAATTAGTAAGACGTTAAATTCATTTTTAGGGTGTTGTTCCACCTTTCGCCTCTTGCTGTTCAAGAAGGCTGGTCTTCTGCAGCCCAGGTACCATTTATGAACGAGCACGTGCTGATCAAAACCTTTCTTTATGTTGTTTGTAATATATCATTGCACTTATGTGCTATAGGCTGAGGAAGGTGTAAGAGGCCCTGTTACCATACTGTTTACTTCCTGGAAGAAGACACGTGTGGGAAAAGCATTGATAAACCCCTTGAGACCTCTGGAGACAAAAGAGGAAAAGAAGATCTTGAGCCAATTGTGCTAGCTACTTTAATATTTATTTCCTACTCCCCATAGCTCCCTCACAAGCCATTATACTACTGCTTTTTCCTGTATCTGTGTAGTATACTTTTTTTCCAATGTGTACTGTGGAGATGCTATTGATTTTAACACCTGCCTAAACAACTGTTCATCTGGAGTTTTTCTTACATTAAAGAATTTTTATTCCAGAGGTTTCCAGAATGCCTTATAAAGAAAATATGCTTGATTGAGCTTCAAATTTCCTTCATATCATATGTATACAAAAACTTTCTCTCCCTCTGCCTCCTCCTCCCTTTTTTTTTCCTTTTCTTGAGGAACTGGAGCACACAGCAGGTGGTTTGTCCTACTAAGTATATCTTCTTCTAGGTCAAAGAGAAAGTCTGTGGCAGATCTGAGAAAAAACTGAAGAGATACCTTTAGCCACAAAATCAATCCTATTCTGGTATTCTGTGCGCAGCAATGAAGCAGGGGGAAGGTATTGCAAAGCAGCTAATATTTTTATTCTATTAGGAGGGTGTTCTTGCATTCTGATTTTTTGTTTAACTTTTCAGAAACACATGTAGGAAAAAAAACTGGGGGAGCAAAAACCTTGCCTGGAAGTCCCATGTGGGACATAGGCTGGGTTAGTATTTCTGTCTTTTGGTCATGCATGCTTTTTTGCTTCTTTTTCCAATTCCTACCCAGATACCTTGAATATTTTAGGACAAAATTAACTGGATGCTGAAGCACCAATAACACACTTCAACCCTCATCGAGATCTGTTTTGCATTTTGGAATGTTTTGGAACAGGGAATGCAAATACCACTTCCTTCATCATATTGTAACTGGAAGAAGCAGTGCCCTACTGACAGTTGGTCCTCTTACCTGTTCCAATGTTGCCACCTTCACAATGGTTTTCAGCAGAAAGTGATTTCATATTGATATTACAAACTGTCTGAATTCCAACAATTTTAATAACTTGAAATATAAAGGCCAAAATTAAGATTATCCTTTTAAAAAGACGTGTAACGCAACAGTACTTTGCTTTTAGTTATCTAGTGGAATGTTTAGTCCATGGGACGGTTTGGGCCAGCAAGCTCATGGATTGCATAATAAATGGAACAAGGCCATGTATTGTATCCATTGCAGTGGCCACAGGTCAGTGAGTTAACAGGTCCCACAATGTGTTCCAACATCTCACTACTTCTAGACCAAAAAGTAAGGACTCAGGTGGAGGAACTGTAAAGTCAAGGGAAACTCGGTTCATGTCAGCAGCTCTGTTTCAAGAACTTACTCTCATTATTTATTTCTCCTGTGAGCCTTGGCTGGGTTGTCAGCATTATGCAGCATTACTGTGGTGAACTGTTGACAGGCAATATCTTAAAAAACAATAAATCTTTAAAAGGACAGAGGAAAACATTAATGCTATACATGCTGTTTGAGTGTTTGTAGCTTTGCTCTTTTTTATTCTGTTTTGCAGAAAAACTGTTGCTGTTGGAAATGCTTATACAACTGCCACCCTGCTTTTAAAAAGAAAAGTAATTCTTTAGCCCCCTCTTTTTTTTTTTTTTTTTTTTCTGAATCTCTTCTGATCAAAATGCAGGCAGAGTATGTTTCTGATCGGGGACCTCTTTAAAAGTAACTTGTGAACTGTGTGGACAGAGCAATAAAAGGCCACAATGTTTTACATTAAATAGTTTGCATGGCAACACTCTAGTGAGACAGATTCAAAACAAAATCTTTGCATGGTGCACATCTGCCTTCCTATAGATCATCGGGTTATGACAGATGTGCTAATCAAACAGCATGATTTGCCAAATATCTGCAAGTCTTCTAAATTAGTTGTGTCAAATTTGCAGGGTTAGCTGTGTGCCTATAGCGTAATGAATTGTTTCAGTCAATATCAGCAAACTAAGATATACTGCTCTAAAAAGCACTTCTGTGTGTGATCTCTTAGCCCACTAATTTCAATACAAACAGTTACAGAACTGCAAGTTTGCACATTTTGATGGGACTTATATTAGGAAATCAGTTATGCAGCTGTTAATTTCCAGAACACCTCCTTTCTCACATTAATGTTTCATTTTTGGCGAAATTTCTAGTGTGCCTTCATGGCCATGTGCCCTCCTTCCTGATTCTGGAAATGGGTTATAGCACACAGGTAAAATCTGAAGTCAGTCTTCATGGGATTGTATCTGTGGGCCTTGACTCCCTCCTTACCCTAATCTTTGGGTCTTGCATACCTTTGACCTGTCATTTTCAAGAGATTCAAGGATAGACAACTTGTTTTTTCTCTTTGCATGCTTTTGTCCTGCTGTTACCAAAGGTAGACAAGACTTTGGTGAAAATAGCGTAGTACAAATCGAAGTGGAGATGAAAGGAAATTAAGTGGCTGTCTGACAGTGTTGGTGACAAATCCTAGAGGTGTAACTTTGGAGCATGCAGAAAACAAAGGCATGATATTTCATGTATTGTTGACATCTCCCATGTGTTGTAGACATCTCCTATTATTGTGTTCTTTATGGTACAACTCAGGACACTGGTACAGACATCGTTGTTCTTTTTGGAAAGAGCTAAGACATTTCTATTTAGTGTCAGTAGCAAGTAGGTTAAAAAATAACTGACATGGAAGAAAAAGCCCAAACAAGCCTTTTTCTACTACAGGTCTCTTTTTCACTGTAAGAATGACTCTTGTGGCACTATGTTAGCACTTTGTGGTAGCCCTGGCCACTTGACATACTTGGTGGGTTTGCTGCCCATAACTTTAAATGTTCAGCTGAGATATGTGGATTCAGCTGCTACAGAGGGAAACAGCAAAGCAAGGAAGACTGATGGGCATTGGAGCTAGCAGTCCATCTAGTCCTGAGGATTTTACCAGCATCAGCTGCTTAGCAGAAGGCTAGTACCACTCAGAAGAGATGCTAATGTGGTAACTTGGTCAGGTTGGAAAGGGGTACAGCATTATGTAACTCTCCATTTTGATGTACCTGAACCAACATTCCTGGGAGAGAAGACCCCCGGTATAAACTTTGCTGATTAGCTAATATAGTTTTTTCTTAAGAATTCTTATTTTTTTTTTTTTATTTATTATTTCAGTTAGTTTGCAATCAGATTTAATAATGTATTTAAATAAAAGTAACTACAACAATATTTATAGCCAAGAGACACAGGAAAGAAAAACATTTCAGTCCTGGTATGATGGCTTGACTTAGAGGGTCACTGAAATCAGAATAGGTGTCAAATCTCAGAAAAGGGCAGTAGTTTTGAACCAAATGTTGCACTGCTGTTAGAATGACATTTAGCAACAAACTCTACAAAAGGAGAATTGTCTGCTAGGAGAGACTTGATTGTTTGGGAGACAATAGATCTAAGGATGTGCTCATAAAAGGTTGTTTTCTTTTCTGAAAAAAAGAGGGTAAGAGCGGCACACTCCATGGATCAGGAAATGGGAAAAGGCATTTTGAGGGCTTGTGGGTGTGGGTGTTGTTTGAGGTTGGGGTTTTTTGTTTGTTTTTTTGGTTGGTTGGGTGGGATTTTTTTTGTTGTTTTTTTCTAACACTTTATCATGAGAAGGCAGAGAAAGGACGCCGGGTTGCTGAAAGTGAACTTAAGTGTTGAGCTAGAAATGTAATATCCTGGGTACAGTGGATGGCTTCTTTGATGTAGCTGGGTACAGAACGAGTCTTGCAAGGGAAGTTTTTTGGAAGCACAGTCAAAGGTTAGAATTATGGTGATATGGCGGTGTGGTGGGGCAGAATAACAGTCTACGGATGGAATAACGGTTGGGTTGGTCAAATACCTTTGGTGCATGAGGCATGCACTCCAAAGCATTTACAGAGCAGCTAAAGTGCCTGTGGTGTAGCATCCAGGCAGTCAAACAAAACTTCTCCTGTACAGAAAATTGAACAAAACACAATTTTGAACAGTTGTACTACTCAAACTGGTTCTGCTGTAAGTACGTTTATGCTCTTCACGGCTTTTTACAGATACCATCATAGGATTTTCTAGCTGGTGTGGTGTGGCTGTTGCTGTTTTAGTTCAATGCAATGCAATGCAAACATTAGCCCTAGCCACTGTCTAGCTGGTACCGTAATGATGGGCAGGTTTTCTGGTTTCGTTTCTTGATTCTGTTTCTAATTGACCTTTTGAAAGGGTTCAGTAAGTGATATAAAATCCAGTCTTCTTTCTGTGAGATAAAGTACTTCCTATGTTCTACTCTGAAACTCGGAGAATGTGAGAGCCACTTGCCTTGTCAGTCTCTTCCATGGTAATGGTGGGAGGTTGTCCTCCTCAGGTTCCCTGGAAGCAAGATCCAGGGAAACAAACAAAAGCTGCACTCTGCTACTGCTGACTCCCAAGTTGAGGGTTTTCCTGCTTTTGTTTTCCTGTAAAAAAGACAGTAGCAGCTGGGGGTGTGTGGGAGCTAGAGTCTAAACATTTATTTTGGTGGGAGTCATATATTTCATCAAGCTAACGCTTGGGTAGCCCAGGTTTGGCAGACAAATCCCATGAAATCTCTGGGTAGCAGGCCACCCTCCCACAGCCTGGGGACTTGTCAGGGATCCTCTGCATTGCTCAAAGCCTCCAACCAGAAGGCTTATTTTTGAAAAGCTGAATACCTTGCTTAAAAGCTTTTCTCAAACCTGTATTTTTCTCCCTCTCAATAATTAGAAACAAAAACTGCTGGTGAAAGAAACTGACCCTCTGTGGGATCCACACTTTCAACAGCAGCTCCTTTAGCACAGAGCTGTGTTGATGTTTCTTCAGTGCTGTGTTTCTCTCTATGCGTGATGGGAGATGTGAATGGCCTGTTGTGACATGGATCTTGATCTCCTCGGAAAGCACTCCTGTTTCAACAGCTGGTGAGGATACTGGCCTTATTTTCAGGGATCAGTGAGATGCATTGAAAAGAAAAAGTGAATGAGGGAATATTTCTGGTTTCTGTCAGGGAGCTTAGCCATAATTGCTGTGCCACAGCATGCTCTAGCTACCATTTGGCCTGTACATTAAAATATAAATATTTCTAATGAGCACCAGTCATCTGAAGAGCGCACACTCAGAGCAGTCCTCAGTTCTGACTGATGCCACTAGTTTCCATACCCATCTTGCTTTCTGGTAGACTGTCCAGTATTGGCAGTCTTTTCCCAATCTGATCTTATCTTCTCTTGGTTTATACTTTGCACTCAGGTCTGTAGAATTCTGAATGCTTATCTAAAACAGGCTTCTCAATGCATAGTTAGCATAGTGGACTATGCAGAGCAGGGGTTGTTGTACAAGGAATCAAATTTAAAAGTTGTGGCGCCTGGGACTCTAGAAATGCTGAAGAACAACCTTCATTGATGGTGTCTGGAAGGCAAATGCAGTTCCACTTTGTGTATATTCTTTTGTTTCCAGCCCTGATGAAGGGATAGACATCAAGGCAGGAAGGCTACCGAGAACCTGAAGTGAACATGTACAAGCATCCTGGTGCATTAATATGTATGAAAGACACATGGTTTCTCTTGCAAACAGAAATACCTCCTCTGCAAAGAGTGATAAGCCTTAGTTTTTTGGTTTGTGTTTTTTTTTAATCTTTTTTCTGTGACATTGCCTATGATTGCTAGGAAAAAAATAGGCTTAAATATAAAGTTTCTAGAACACTGTTCAGTATCCACAAAGTGGATTTTCAACAGTATTTTTAGCCTATTGCTTGCTGGATTAGAATGCAAATAGATGTGTGCCCTCTGAAGCTGCAGAAATCCATAAAGACAGAAAATAGTAACATTCCAGTGGGGGGAATTGTGCCATCCCTCTGGTGCCTGTCCTCACTGAAGAGTTTTAGAATATTTTTGCCTTCGTTACTGCCCAATGTTCAACCTACTTGCTGTTAACAGTATTTGAAGCACATGGGCTTTTGGCTACTGATGATATTTTTATATTAATACATTTAGACAATCTCCTTGTAAACACTGGTCCATCCAAAGTAGAACTAATGGCACCAGTGCTACTGTTTGCTAACAGACAGATTGTCCCTCTAGTAAAGCTCAGTCTTGAGTAGAGGGGTAAAAATGTCACACTTTTTCATAACGGAATGAGCCATTAATGGCTGGAGAGTAGATCTGAAGTGAAATGTTATCCTAAATTGTTTTTTCCGAAACAGCTCATTTTTCTTCTAATAATCTTGAGGAGTGACATAATGAATTGGCAAAATGAAAAGAACCCTGTTCTTTGTCACTCTGTCCTAAACAGTAAAACCTTCTGTACTATTACTTGCCCGAAGACATATGTAGGTAAGATGTTCCTCACACTTTCATTGTGAGAAAAAATGTGAGAGACTCCTTGTGTAAGTTTAGTGTTGCATCTTCTATATTTTAAGAAGCTTTCAAATATTGGGTTGAGAATTATGGGAAGGCTGCCTTCCAGCCATTCAATAGCACCATCTGGGCCTGAGTATATATGTCTAAACATAGCAGGGCACTGACAAAATATGTCCTTTTGTTCTCCTGATTTCACTTCTGCTACAAGTGCTCCTGCTAGGCCTAAAACAATGCTATGGCTACGTAACAACCCTGATACCGGTAACAGTAAGTGCAGCAATATTACTGGAACTGAGCAGAAATTCTGTTGTGTTGGCTGCAACCATGTAAGATCTTGTGGCACTTGGGATAAGATATCAGTCTGGCACCCTTTTATTCCCATTGACCTTGCTCGGAACTTAGGTAGCACCAAGAGCCTCTATTCTTAGGTGTTTCGTCTCAAATTTGTTTTCCTTTTGCCTTGGTTACAGCCTCCTTATTCCAAACAAGCTCATATATTTCCTAGTCTGAAATAATGTTGTGGAGAACAACTGGGAGTCAGTGAAATTTAGAGGTGGCAGTAGGGGACAATATAAAGGCTCTGCTGAGATCCTTAAAAAGAGGTGAGGCCTTGAGACACAAAGAAAGTAGCTGTATTACATCCCGTATGCTGAATTGCATCTAAACATGCAGCTGCTTCTTGATTTAAACTTCCTTCCATTAACCAGCTGCTTCAGTTCTGACAGAACTATATTGAGTGTATTTCCTGCTGCAGACACAATGGGAAAGACTATTCCAAGGGAACCTGGGGTTACCTCAGAGCAGGTGGAGGGCAATGTGAGGAGAACAGTTGCAAATCATTTAGGGTACTTCCGTCATATTGCTGATTGTAACTAAAGCCCGTCAACATCCTCCCAGTTTAGTACTGAAACATGAATCACTTGTCCTGGTTTTTGCAGCAGATTTCATTTCCTTTGCAGCTGGAGTGTAAGCATCATCTAAGAGGAAAAAATTTTTTTTTTTTTTTTTTTTTAATGTTTCAGTTATAAGACGAGTCAGTTTATATACAAAATTCCAACTCTTTCAAATTTATCAACAGAGTGGGTGACAAGTCAGTCTGGGGAAGGAAAAATAATTATGCTATAAAATGTACAGTACTGACTTTAGGACATAGTGTCACAGACTTTATTAGTATTATGCACTACTTCATAGCCTTTAAAGCATTTCTTGGCTTTGCAACATGCAGGTCATTTTCATGTTTGCCAGGAGTCTAATTCCAAATAATTTTGCTCTCTTGTGCTTTAAGTTTCTGCAAGTTCATTCTTTAGATAACACTGCTCCACCACCACTCCTGTGTGTGTTTTGGCCACTGCACATATCTAGGTAATAAAACTCTTTTGAATAAGAGTTTCAAAGTCTTCTGACTGCTTTAAGAAACAACCCACCTTTTGGAACCTCAGGACTATATGAAATAGGAAAGAACAAATCTTTGACAAGTTATAATAGTCAAGGTTAATTTTGAAGCAGAGTGTATGTTCACCGCATCTTAAGGGAGTATCTTGCTGCTTTGCATGCTACGTAGTTGTTTCTGGAGCTGAAGAAACACTACTTAAAAGGATTAATTTGGCAGGCACTCCTGAGACTTTAGAAGGTAAACAACTGTTTCTTTTTTTGTCAATATGGCAATTAAAGTCCGTGAGATAAAAGAAAAGAAAGTAAATGCAGTTTTGGCTCCTACTGTAGACTGATGGCTTAGTGATGCTTTGAATATTTGATGAGGTGCTTTAATGGTTCTGGTGTAGCAAAATCCAGATCAGATGTGAAAAATTAAAGAATAGTGAACTGCAGAGTGTGAGTTATGTGATGCCCAGAATTAGGCAGGTAGGGTTTCTTATGTTCAAGATTGATGTCCAGACTGATTTGGCAAATGGCATGTCCTTCAACTGCAAGGGATGTGCTAAAGGTGTCCAGATGCCTGGAGATTTCCTCATTTGGCCTCTTGTAATACCATCTTTACCAAAACTTCTGTCTAGTTCTGGGTTTTGGGCTAAAGAAAATCAGAAGTCTTCCCTGTGAAGTTAGAAAAATTGGTAAAAATAGCATGACCATGTATAGAATTGTGAATTTCAGAGAGTCCGAGACAGTCAGGAGTGATATTAAAAGAAAACAAAATATGATGATCTCTTAACAGCAATTAAAGCTTATGGGACAGTTTCATTTTTAGCTGCTTTGTTCGCCTCAAATGACACAAAATAGCCACAAAACAGGCTTTAACATCACTACTATTTGTTTTTCCTTAGTGTCCTCTTTTAAACAGCACACTTACTACCTACCTTTAAGGGGATGGCTGTCGTGTCTCTTCAAATATAACTTCAGGGAATTAATTAAATTATCTTTCATGAAGTGGGTGGGTATTTAGAGGAGGTTTGATTTGAAATCAGAAATTAAAAAGGTCTGACATTAATTCACAATGCTGTTTATATGACATTATAGTTGGAGAACCTGACAGGGTGTTACCTGTGTGCAGTGGGAGGACAGCTCTAGTTTCATCATTTTCTTCCCTATCTTTCCCCCTGCCCCAGTGCTATTCCCACTGTTTTCAATCCCAAATCTGTTGCTTTTGTTGGAGGTTGGCGTTGGAAAGAGATGATCCTTTGAAGAAGTAGAACAAAGGAAATCCAGGTTTTGAACAAGACTATAATATATTCCTTAGGAAGATCTTCGTGCCTTTATTTTGGCATACCAATGTTTCTAAAGTGGCAACATTATCTTCAAGTCCTCTGGATCTTCTTCATGACAAATTCAGGGAGAAATAAATGTTATTACTTTTCTGGCTAAATGAAGAATTTAATGCATTGTCTCCATTTACCTGCCCTGCTCTATCAATTTGAACAAATTGAAGAGCAATTTAAAGATGGCCATACTTCACTTCCAGGACAGCTCAGCTGTTTTCTAGAATGGCCAGTGGTGGAAGATTAGCTCACGCTGCAGAATCCTCTTTCTCTGGAGGTGCTATCTACTGTCCTAACAGTGATACCCATGGGGAGAGTATTGGACATACACAAGTCCCTGGGAACAAAAAGGATGTGTACACTTTGAACATGATCTTTTTTGAAGTTGTTTGGGTTTGGTTTTGTTTTGTTTTGTTTTGTTTTTGTTTTGTTTGTTTTGTTTTGTTTTTAATTCCATTTCCACGAACATTCCCTGGGAAGAGTGTTTGGGTTTGTGATCTTAATCTGGATCTACGTATGTGTTTTCTACTGGCATTGTTATTTCTGTGAGGAGTGTGATCCTCTTCTACCTGTTCAACCTATAAAATCAGTTCAAATGTTCTGCTATAATAATCCCTACTGGAGATAGGATTATAACATGCCTTGCACTAATATTCTGCCTTTCCTGTGTGTGAGGAATCTTTTGCAGGCAGTTTTGCATGCTTTAACTGCATGTTTGTGGATCCACCTTTATATTTTAACTGTACTGAATTGCTTGTGCTCTTCAGCTGTTATCTGTAGACAAGCCCTAAAATGGGATTATCTTTTTTTTCAAATTAACGAAAGTGCTTTTGAAACAGTAGCTTAGAGCAGATCTCAAAGTATAAGAATGAAATGGCCACCCACCGCCTTTCCTATGTTCATACATAGGTTTCCTTTTTTTTTTTTTTTTTTTTTTTTGGAAGTAAAAGATTTGAAGTCATACATACAGCTATATTCTTACTGTTGGCTACATAAAAATGTAGTTGTCCTGGACAAATGTTCTTGAGATTTTAGTGGCCATTGGGAAAGGTGACTGAGGTTTACATCCCTGCTTTATTAAGGTGTCACTCTAACGTTCACAAACTCAGTTACGTAA
The DNA here is from genome assembly GCA_013397275.1 of Burhinus bistriatus. Taxonomy (NCBI): domain Eukaryota; kingdom Metazoa; phylum Chordata; class Aves; order Charadriiformes; family Burhinidae; genus Burhinus; species Burhinus bistriatus. The sequence goes on along the minus strand of VYXH01011165.1, from coordinate 116,366 downwards.
AATGTAAAAGACAAGCAGGTAATGTAAGAGGTTGCACCAAGTATGAAGTTTCTTTCTCTGACCAAAAGACACTTACAGGAATAGTGTTTGGAGTGTTCTGAAAAGAAATACGAATGGTTTTATAACAAAGTTATTGTAAATCTTGTGTGCGTGAAATTGTTTTTTTTTTTTGTTTTCCTCAGCTGAAGTTTCCTGGTTCACTTATTCCTGGTTCTTTCAATTTATTTGCTCTTCCCAGTGCATAAAGTCACGGTTTGCATTTAGTACTCATGACCCATGCAAAAATACAACATTCGCCATTTCCCCAAATGATCCCTGCACTTCAGCTGTGTAAAAGCAACTGTGTCAGTGCTCTGAAATAATAATGCAGAAGAGAAAAAGTCAATGACAGTACAGCAGAAAAAAAGACGAGTCCACATTTGCCTGTGCTAAAGTGTTCAGAGCGCTTTCTCCTGTCCTCCCAGTGTTGATATGCTTTGCCTTAACTACCTTTTCCGTTAGTGTTTCTGCATTCCCTGTTGGGAAACTACAGCAAAGAGAGTCTTTCACATGGTGTGTGAAGATCCAGAAACTCATTACGGTAGCAGCCCTGCAAGGCAGTGCTGGGAATCAAACTGTGAAATTGCAATTCCTGAAGGGCAGTATACAGGGCGACATGTTACTGTAGTTTTCCAATGGACTGAGCCACCCAGTCATCACAACAAATGATGCTAAATCCCAGCAGCTACCCCATATTTATTCTGTAATTTATGCTCCAGGGGATGTAATCACAGAAGAAAATTCCTTAAGAGAATTTTCTCTGCAAAGTTCAGCCTTAACAGAGCAACAAGCTTTATTTCTGTGAACTGTTAATAAAGAGGTGTAGAAAGGGTTGGGGTTTTTTTCTTATGGTTTCCTTGCCTCTGCTTTCTTTCCCCTACATCTATAGGCATTTTTCAGACCAATAAAGAAAGTACTGTGAGTACATTGCACTTCAGGAAATTGTCACTTGACGTCAATACCTACAGGAATGGATTCTGCAAATAAATATACAGATTTGAGGGGATTCCACACCTACATATTGTGCAGGGCCACATAAAATGTTGCAGATATATGGAGATGAATTATGAGCAGACCATGTAGTGTACATATTTCAAATTAATTTATATATTAATTTTCAAAAATGTGAAAAAAATTAAAAATATTTATACATATAATTCAGAAAATGCTGACTTCCAGTTCATCCCACTGTGGCTTAATCTTGGATCTTCACCTTAATTATTGATGGATCTACTGATTTCAGTGGTGCTGTTATGGAAAGCAAAGCTCAGTGTGGATTTCTGGCACTGTGTGGAGAATATTATTGTAATTCTACCTTCAGAGGTTTTCTCTAAAGCCCTTGGAAATGATCTCCTTTACAGTTGAAGTGTCTTACCTTTGCTTTATTCCTGATGTGACTTTATTTCAAAAGGGTCCAAGAAAAGTTTTTAGTTACTCGATAGTCTCTATCATATTTTTGTGTCCTTTTCCTGGCAATAAAATGGCCTGAATTGCAAAAATATTTAATCTCAGGAGGCTTTAAACAGTATCCCAGGAAAAATGTTGAAAAATGGACATACAATGTGAATAACGGTTATGGAGTATCTATGTTTGTGTGATTGTTTTTGAGTAGCCATATATCTTTTTCATTGATTTGGATAAGTGACCCCAATTGTCTCTGTCATATAAGCATATATCAAAAATTTCTTCCTTTTGTAATTAATCCCACTACTCTAGGAAATCCCAAATAAATGCTATACAGTTATTTCCTAAGACATCTGATGCTGCATTTGGAATTATGCTCCTGAAGTAAGAAAAATGGGGAAATTTTTATTTGCTAATTCCTCCTAAGTTGCAACAGGAATCACAAACTATTTATCCAAACAGTTTTTTAAATACAGATAGGAGGCAGTCAGGGTTAGGGATTCAATCTAATTTGTGTGTGTGTAATTGTGAATGTATTTGACAAAGTATTATTTGAATAATTATTATTCACTATACATGGAACAAAATAATGGAAAGGGAACTAAAGCTTCCTGAGCCACCACACCTTCAAAAGTGAAGGAGGCAGAGGGCTCCATTTCCTATTGTAAACACTTTCATAAAACTATTTTCAGGGAAGGAAGAGGAGCAAAGTTGGTGAGGCTATAAAAAGAAGCTGCCCTTCTCTGGAGGCCTGTTGGATGACAAAGGCGTTATAGGACTCTAGCAATGCAATTAGGACAGTTAGAAAAATTCAAAATAAAGAACAGACTTTTAACTGTAAATGTAATTAACTACTGGGGCTACCTATCTAGGGATGTGGCAGAGCTGTCCTCGTTTGTTGTCTTTAAATTCTGCGATCTTGTACAGAAAATAAGACTGAAGATTGTAGTGAACTCTTCTGGTCTTGCAATCTGTAAATCCTAGATTAATACCATTGAAACACAGTGTGAAGGTGACAGGAGACGGGTGACAGGCTGTGGTCAAAGCAGAATTTTAAATGGTGAAACTTTAATAGAGAAAAAGCCTTTAAATGGAATGCACATTAGAGTGTGTGTGGTGAAATGTAAAACTGCAAAGTATTTTAATTTACTTTAAATGCTACTGCTTCCACGTATTCAAATTTATCTTGCAGATAGTTATAACACGGAAATTGCACAGTTATTTGTTTCAGTACCACAGGATGCAATAGAATGTACTATATGTTTCACTGGTAATTGGTAAGCATTATTTAGGATGTGTTGCTAGGGAATAATTGATGGGCTTTTGTGCCAAAACGATGCTAACTGGTTTGGGAAAATGCTGTTTCATGAATAAGCCTGCAAGATGCAGGGATTTTGTTGCTGTTGTTTTTTCCAGCTGGAAATGAAGCAGCTTGAAAGATTAATTAGAGTTGAAGAAGATAAAGGGTTCTCTGCAGGAAGTACATGGCAGGATTCCTTTTGGATATCAAGTGCTTCTGAAGTTCTTGATCGGAAGTAGATTTAAGCCTGTAATTGCTCAGCTTTGAGGAGTTTGTTGGCTCAAGATTTCCTGCATTTGGAGTATTGTGGTACGAAGATATTTTACCTCAGTTATTAGTGCAGTTAGACTCTGTGTTTAGCAGTGATTGCCAGAGGTCTTAATCTTTTGGAATATGCACTGCAAGTACCAAATAGTTAGGTTACCTATGGTGTATCATATAATTGTGCTCTTGTAGCCCTGATGACAGTTAAGAAAGCAGAGATAGTGAGATACAATTAAAACTATGGTATGCTTTGTTATTGCAGTTTGATTCCTGTGAAACTTCTCTTTCGATCCAGGAAAAGCATCTCTCACCATGCTTGAGAAAGCTTCCAAAATTCTGATGTGTTTGTATGGATACTTGGGTAAAAGGTGTACCACAACAGAAGGTTAAACCTTTCAATAGTGTTTTTTTGTCCTTTTCATTAATTTCTGCTCCCATAAAACCAAGTTTAAAATGGTAGGGTCCCAGCTACCTCTGTTTCTGGCTGGGATGAAGACCAGCTGCATGGCAGGCATGGGCCAGTTCCTGAAGAAAGGTATGAAGCTGATCATTGTTTTCAGAAATGCAACCACTTTTTTTTTTTTTTCTTTTTAAGGGTTGGAGATTTTTTAATTCTGTACTCACTTTGGAGACCTGCATATTATAAGGAAACATTTAAGGAATTGTCTTTATTGCAGATGTGGCCCAAACCCTGTGGAGCGTGTTGACTATGGCTGCCTGTCAGGTGCGCACCCAGCTGCTTTCTCATTCCCCTTCCTCAACAGGACAGGGGAAGAAAATAAGATTAAAAAGCTTGTGTGTTGAGCTAAAGATATGGAGACCACGTACAAAGCAACACATCATGGGCAAAACAGACTTAACTTGGGGAAGATTAATTGGTTTTCCTGCCAATTAAAAATGGATTTGGATAGTGAGAAACAAAGACAAACATAAGCCACATCCCTCCCCTCTTCCGTCTTTCAAGGTGCAACTTCATGCCTTTGTTCCAGACCCCTCTACAGTTCAGGGGATGGAGAATGGGGGCTGCGGTCAGTCCATAACAGCTCCTCTTTGACGCTTGCTCTGGCGTGGGCTCTCCACAGCTCTGTCAGGGAACATCCACCTGCTCCGGTGTGGGTTCCTCCTTGGCTGCAGTGTGGATTCCTGCTCCAGCGGGGTGTCTCCACAGACTACAGGGGCATCTGTGTCCAGGCACTGGAGCATCTCCTCCCCTCTGCCTTCTCTCTCCTTGGTGCTTGCAGGGCTCTTCCTCACAGAATTTTTTTCCCCTCACTGCCGGGCAGTATTTCGCTTTTTCTTAAGGGCACTTTCCCATATTGAGTGCAATACTCTCTGACCAGCTCCCTTTAGCTGTTCCAGGTGTGGAAGGTGTCATGTTTAACATCAAATTTACTTATCTGAAGACAGTTTGACGTTACAGGGGAATTCTGATTTAGCAGAGTGATACAAACTGTGTTGCACACCACCACACAAATGTAAGTTACCCTTAGCAAAATGTAGCAGTTGCAATACAGAGTTCAGTCACAAACGTCACCAATGTGATTCCCATTACTGGTCCCTATGTTCTGCTTGCCATCAGGACATGGTGCACCCCCGGCACCGGGGAGGCCTGGTGGGTTGACAGCCAGCTCAAGCCCTTTGCTCTCTTCAAAGTACTTTTGCTAGTTATCCATATTTTATACTCTGTGTTGGGCTGAGCCAGGTATTCCTTCCCCACCCCCACCCCCTCTCCCAGCCCCCTTTGTTAAGGTTAAAGCTTCTTCGCAGCAGCTGTGGTCAGTCACAGCCTGCGTTGCCCCCTGAGCAGCCCCGGCACATCACCCTTGCCCAGCTCCTCTGGGCCTTACCCCATTGCAGGGGCTTTTCACTCAGTCGCACCGAGATGCCTCCACCATGGCTGAGGGGCTCAGCCGTGCCCTGTGGCTGGAGCCGGTTAGAACCAGCTGGAAGCGGCTGTGTCCGGCTTGGGGCAGCCGTGGCCGCTCCTCACAGGGGCTGCCCTGCCATGCTTCTCCTGCCAGCGCCTGGGCACCTGTGCCCGTACCCCGTGTTTCTGTAAACCCTCTCCTGTCCGTAACGCCAAAGCCTCTTCTCTGGTATCAGCAGCACTCCCACAGAAACCTGAAAAAAATCTTTGAGCACCTAGGAAAGGTAAGAGAAAACATGTAGCTAAATAAAAACAACCAGCCAACCCCGCAGACCACCTGCAGTGTTACATGGCCTGCCTCGGCCTGTAGCACTGTGTGTGTTGTCACAGTCACACTACTGGGTTGAGTTTAGTCTTTTACTTGTCTAACTTCACTGTTGTAGAATCATAGAATTGTTTAGGTTGGAAAAGACCTTTAAGATCATCTAATCCAACCATTGACCCTACTCTACCAGGTCTGCCACTAAACCCTGTCTCTAAGCACCACATCTACACGACTTTTAAACACATCTAGGGATGGTGACTCAACCACCTCCCTGGGAAGCCTGTTCCAATGCTTGATAACTCTTTCAGTGAAAATTTTTTTCCTGATGTCCAGCCTAAACCTCACCTGGCGCAACTTGAACCTGTTTCCTCTTGTCCTATCGCTAGTTACTTGGGAGAAGAGATCAGCTCCCATCTCACTACAACCTCCTTTCAGGTAGTTGTAGAGAGCAACAAGGTCTCCCCTCAACCTTCTCTTCTCCAGACTAAACAATCCCAATTCCTTCAGTCGCTCCTCATAAGACATGTTCTCCAGACCCCTCACCAGCTTTGTTGCCCTCCTCTGGAC
>VYXH01011165.1:90869-110502 GCA_013397275.1 Burhinus bistriatus | reverse complement strand
GGGTTGCCAGTTTCTCTAGCAGAATGCTGTGGGAGACTGTGTCAAAGGCCTTACTAAAGTCCAAGTAGACAACATCCACAGCCTTTCCTTCATCCACCAGGTGGGTCACCTGGTCGTAAAAGGAGTTCAGGTTGGCCAAACAGGACTTGCCTTTCATGAACCCATGCTTGCTGGGCCTGACCCCCTGGTTATCCTTCACATGCCACGTGAGTGCACTCAGAATGAACCATTCCATGATCTTTCCTGGCACTGAGGTCAGGCTGACAGGCCTATAGTTGCCTGGATCCTCCTTCCAGCCCTTCTTGTAGATGGGTGTCACATTGGTAAGCCTCCAGTCATCTGGAACCTCCCCTGTTGACCAAGACCGCTGATAAATGATGGAGAGTGGCTTGGCAAGTTCCTCCGCCAGCTCCCCCACCAGCTCCCTCAGCACTCTCGGGTTGATCTCGAGATTTACCTAATTCAAATTAGGTGCCTAATCAATCTAATTCAAATTAGATGCTTAATTCAAATTCATAATGTTTGTTTCATGCAAGTCTCGAATTTGTACAAAATATTTTTTCAAACTTTGTTTTAAAATTCTGTTAATTTTTAATTTTTTTTAAGGGAACGCAGTAATGGATATAAGGCACAGATGTTTTATCATTTGCATTTCGAAAGTGTGTACTGTCTCTTAAGTGCTTGTCCCCTGTATCATCCTCATGGCCAGTGATGTATCCTGTGTGGACATGTACTTTCCAGACTCATTTCTTAGCTGCCGAAAGGGTTTTCAGCCCCCTTACCCCACCGCTGTCCCCCTGGGAGAAAAGGAGAACTCCTTCACTCTGCTTCCTGGGAATATGCAGACACTGTACTGCAAACCTGCTTTAACCTTGTAAATGCATATGCCATAGATTTAGGTCTTGCCTATCTAATGTCCAACACACACGATAAGGCTTTTCTCTGGGAAGGAGTGGTGTGAACGTACAAAGTCACCTGAGCCCTGGGTTATATCTCTAAAAAGGGACAGGGCATTGGAGAGCTTCGTTCGTCAGTGCAGAATGCCTTGAAGGTGAGGGTACCAGACTTTAAATAAAATGAAGGAGCCTTCATGCCTAAAGGGACTGAAGAAAACACACTAGTTGCCTGACAGTCCTAAATGTGATGAAAATCATCCACTGTGGGAGATATTACTGTAAATCCTTGTCTACCTGACAGATTTACATCTACTAGCATCCATAAAATCCACTGTTAATGGCACAACACCTATTAAGCTGAGGTATTTCTAGGTATACTATGTCACTGTATTTTACTGTAGAGTTTACATTATTCCTAGCATTTCAGTGCTTATATTATGAGGTGATTCAGACTGAAAATATAGTAACTTTTTCTTGCTTCTCAAGGACAAGCTTTTTTTTTCCTGAGAAACCATTCAGAAATGACAGGCAAAATATTGGAAATAATAAGGCTGAAAAATACTGTGCTCCGGAATGGATGAGATTTATTGAGACGTGTTTGGCTACTTGAAGGAGGCATTAATAAGGTGCCAGCCAGATTCTCGTGTTTTCTTCGTTGCTTTTCTGCCACCTTTTCTGATTTTGTTCCCCCTCCTTTTTCCTCTCCAAATAACAATTTGAGAATTGCATTGAGAAGGTTATATATGGAGCACAGAATGAATATTGACATCAAACTAATGTTAGCAGTAAAGAGCTTGGAGGAACAAGAATCCCCACCTCAACATAAAAACATTAGGTGAAGTAACTGAAAGCACATGCTGCCAACCAGTGTCCTGTGCTGCAAATTGCTGAGGCTGAATACTGGAAGACCCTGGGAAAGTGCAAGTTCTGTCCCCTTCCCTTAGCTTCAGGATGGCTGAGGGCATCCACATTACATGTGAAGAGAAGCTGTGGCATCAGTTATATATAGAATTGCTGGTTAGATTGATCCAGCTTTCGTCTGAATTTAGCAGAGGAAGCAGGATAATTGAAGAGATAACCTTGCAAGGAGTTAAGATCTGTGTCCTGGAGGCTTCTTCCCTGGTGTTCAGGTGAGGAAACATCAGTGCTACTGAAAGAGAGATGTGCCAGTCTCTTCCCCTCAGAAGTTTCGAAAAGCCATGTGATATTGCAGGGTTTTAGAAAAGCTTTTTTTTTTCTTCTTTAGTACCAGACTTTTCTAATGCAGCATTACTTTCTAAGACTGCCAATATGCTCCTAGATTTTCTTGTGCAACTAATCCTGCATCCTGTGCCAAAGAGTACTACTTTACTGGAAAACTGTATTACATAGGAATGGATCAAAGATGCTCAAGTCTTTGAAGTGATAAAATATGACACCTGTCCCCATCTGCCCCCAGCCAAAAAACCCAACAAAACATAAACGAATTCCAACTATTTCACTCATAACTCACAAATGGATGGATTTTCACAAATTCACTTCATCTTGCAAGCTAGTAAGGTACATCTGGTGTGAAAGGTAGTGCTAGCAAGATTTTTTACTCCCCCTTTGCAAAAATATATGAGTTCAAAACAAAGTAGAGATGGGCACTGTTTTTGTTCTAGTGAAATTTCCAACAAATAAGTTTCCTTGGCCAATTCTTGACAACCCCTGTTGAGTGGCTGGGGTTGACTCCTGACTGTGACCAATCTATGCATCAGTGCTGGCCTTTCTACGCGGTCCCTGCTGGTGAAGTCTTTACATGTTCTATTGACTGACTGCTGAGATTCCTTTTCCCTGATTGACCCACAGGTTAATCAAGCTTAGTCATTCCTATTTGTTAAATGGAGCTTTATTCTATGAATTAGCTTAAAATTAAATGTAACTACCTGGTTTTGGTCTGAACTATTAATTTTAAAGTGAAGAAACTATGACCTGGCATCTATATTGTTCTCACTTTTTTTTTTCCCTGAAGTGTACTTTGTCCATCATAATTTTGAGTCATAAAAATTAGATTACAAAACAGTTATTATTGCCTGCTTTTTTAATTCTTTTACATTCTTTTCGGGCTTAGAAAGAAAAGTTCTTCTGTACCATTTTAACTGATCAGCTGTCTTTCTTATTAAGCAGCACTTGCTACTCCTTGTTGGTTTGTTGATTTGGGTTTTTTTGTTTCTATTTTTGGTTGGGGTTTTTTTGTTGTGGGGTTTGTTTTTTTTTTTCCCCAACACAGTTCAGTTATCCTTCTAGGAGGATCAGTAAAGAAACCCCATAAGAAAATGAGTATATGTTGGAGAGCAGCAATAGCAATTTTGGCCAAAAAGAATTTCATATTTAAAGAGCGTGATGTCCGTTTTCCAAGTGTATTGCTTCAATACAAAAAGTAAATGTTATGCTTTCTTTTCACAAAAGCTGACATACATAGGCAACCTCTATCATACAGTTTCACTTCTTGATTCAAAAGGAAAGCTCAGTGAGCATAAAGGGTGTGCATACTGCAACAAGAGAAACTTAAAGGTCAGCACCAAGATGAATGCAATAATAACTGTAGTATTCTCATCTACTCATACACTGGCTGCTGCACAATTTAAGGTAAAATTCGCAGCCCAGAGTGTTCTGCAACAGCAAGGTGGTCTCCTGCTGGCCCCAGAGGGAAGTCTGCTGGCAAAAGCAATGAAGAAGTATTGACAGCAAGATGTCACATCGGGGGAAAGGCTTGCCAAATTTGGGTCTGAATCACTCACCTGCCAAACTTGCATAAATCTGCAGACAGTTTGAAAATTGGAGCATATGGAGACAGGGCGCACATTCCACAGTGCCAGCTAATGAAAATATGCAGTGTGAAATGAGCTAACATGGATGTTCAGTATACTGGAGAGATTGATGTTCTTCCCTTGGGGAGTTCAATCATTCTAACAAATTGCAAGTTTAATTTGTAACAATGACCTTGGGAAAGATTATTTTCTCCACTCTTCTAATAAAGCTAATCTAGATACTGTGGGGGTGTGTTTTAGGATTTCTTAATTTTTAAATCTGTTATTTATGTACTCCTCAGGTTTGTAAGCTATTTCAAAACCATTCACAAAAAGAGTATAGCAAATCAGGCAGTTCCATTTTTCAAACGGAAACTATAAATTCGTTATTCTGATTTCACACCTCCACTGGAAAACTTTTGGAAGTGTGAAAATCAAAAAGCCTTAGTCATTACAGACCAAAATCATAAGGTGAGGTAGGCAATACCTCTGTTTTAGCGGGTTTTAGATGGCCTATAGTGCACAGTAATGTCAAGAAAGTCACTCATTCTAGTCCATATGAAGATGCAGCATTTCTGGGCCCTACTTATGTGGGATGCCTCTGAGATCAGAAGAGCTGGTAGGGGAGGTTTGTACGATTGCACTGAAAATTATTAGGCCTTGAAAAATAATTAAGGAGGACTGACTAGAGCTGTCACAAATGCATTGTAATGCACTCCTAAACTATAGAATATAATTTGATATTTAGGATACCATAGTAAAAACATATAAACTGTCAGACCTTTTTCCTAATCTTGCGAAACTGAGTGTTCTTTCTTTTGAATGAATCAGGCAACATTTAGTGAATGACCTCTGTGTTACAGGAGTCTGAAATAGCATCAGAAAAATAAGAGCTACTCAGTAAGATACAATTTTCCATTGTATCCTGACCACTGCTGGGGAAGCTGGAAAACAGGCTACAGCTTTCTGACCCTATGGCCAATTCTTTGACCAGTTACCTTATTGATTAGAGCAGCCCCAAAATGCTAAGCAGGAGCAGCTGCTGGCTGTCCTGAAGAAGCCATTTGTCAAAAGGCAGTTGGCTGAGTGAACTTGGGTTGCGGCTGTAGCCTTGCCACTTTATGAAAAACATGGGCTAAAGCAGGAATCTCAAGCTAGTTTTCAAGCTGCACCTGCTCTGCCATGGGGATAGTGCTCAGAAACTCCCTTCTTAGGGAGGGTCTGTATAAAACCGACGTGTGGTGCTGCAGCAAAAGCATGCTGACTTGGTGGTGTTGGGATATGCAAAGCTCTTAGAAAGCAGGAACAGTAATTATGCAGCATTAAAGGAGAAGTCACTGGCTTTCTTATGTTTCAATAGATTTTTTTTTTCTCTGCTATTAGAGTGAAATTTAAAATGTCTAGAGATATTCCTTCAAAATTAATAATATGTAGCTTTTTTTTGCTGGCAGAAATCCAAGTGCTCCACAGCATGGAGCTCCACAGCCATGCCATCATTATTATTTTGTGATTGCATTGATGATAATTGTGCTGAATTTTACAAGTAGGGAAATTGAAGGATGGGAGGGAAACAATGTGTTCAGAATTGCTTAACGAGCATTGGCAAACTAGCATATAGTCTCTAGCTCCTCATGTTCAAAGTGATGCTTTATTCACTAACTCACACCTCCTCTTTGCCCTCCGTGCTCCCTTTGCAGCCATTTTTGTACAAGTTGCCAATTCTTTACGGCAGTTATAATGCAAATTATTTGCTTGGCATTGTATGTTTCTCCTGGTATCTGCTCTCTTTGTGCTTGCACAAGAACAGCAAAAGTCTGACTCTGTTCTGACCTTTCTGTAAATTAACTTACCTCTGTATGTCTTTGCCTTCCCTGAGACACGTAGCTGGTTACCTTTTCAATTACCTTCTTGCTATTCACATTATTTTTCCTAAAATGTGTAATTCAAGTGTCTTCCAGAATCCTCCCTTAAGTCCACACTACTTTATGAACAGAGATCCTTCTGAAGACAGGTTAGCTCTGAGGAAAGCATGTCCCAGCAGCTATAGAGCTGGACTTACCTATTTGAACATGAAATATTTTTAGTCTGAACTGCATCATCCTTAGGGAAATGGTAAAAATGCCTTTACTAGCAATTAACTGGGAAACAGGTGTCTGTAACTTCATTGATATGACTTATCTTCCTTAATGAAAGGAAGAGGAGAAGCAAGGAGAGGGAAGATGAAATATGCGTAAAAGAAAAAAGGAAAGGGAGGAAATCCTTTTTCTTCAGTATGTGAGGCATGCAGTGTTTTATCTCTTTGTTTATGCTGCACTGCTGTCATCAGGAAGTTTATATTTTGACAGAAGAAAATACTGCCTTTATGAAGTGATTTCTTTTCATTTTCATTTGTATTTATAGTCCTATGTAGAATATTTCAGCTCAAATTCTTTTTCCTAGTTTATTTTTTATTTGTCCCATTTGCCTAATTTCTTTTGACTGCAAAGAAATAGTTCATGGCAATTATAAGGCAAATACTATTTGTCCTTTCAGGAAGAATCGCCAGTACCGCCAGTGAGCAGATGACACAGGCAGGTAGTCCTATTGGATTGTGCTGTCAAAGGACTCAGCAAATCTGGGATTTAGTGCTTATGCTGAAACAGACTTCTCTGTGACCTTGAACAGTTCATTTAGTTTCTCTGTGCTTCAGATCCTCACTTGTCAAACAACAATAATAGTGCTTTCCTCTTTGCAAAGCTGTTCGTGAGGTTAAATGCAATTAAATAATGCAGGATGCCCTGATGCTCTCAAAGTAATGCCACTAAAGAAAGTAAACTAAATTAAACTCAGAATTAATTCTTCTTACAGTATATATGTTTAAATTGAGAGTTGCCTTGCTGAATTTATTAAGATTAATACTGCATGGCAGAAAATCAACACTTCCCAAACTTGTTTGCCCCCAAACTCAAGTAAACTGTGTTGTTTACCCCTCTGTCTAACTGCAGATATGATGCTGTATGTATTGCTCCTTCAGGAGTAGGGATGAATTTGAACTGTGCAGTGGAGGAAAACCTGCCTGGGCAGAGACAGCTGCAGGATTTCTAAGCTGCGGTGCACAACGTTGGCAATTCCTTGCGCACATCCCAGCAGACTACTGCTACGAATGTACACACAGCTCACTAGTCCCACTGCTCACTGTGTGCTTTTTTGTTTTCCCATTCTTTCCTCCTGCAGTAAGCTATGGTAGCCAGCTAATGGGAAGCTACAACTTGCCACAGTTTGGTAGCACTTGACAGTTGCTGGTTGACAGACTATTGGTATCGACAGAATAATTTACTGCTTTTGAGGAAAAGGATTTTGTAGTGGAACAAATGATTTATTTCTACTATAGAATGTTTATTTGCATAGTGTAGAAAATAACAAGATTTATTTGCAGAGTTGGAATCCCTCAGGTATAGTATAAATATAATTACAAGAACATATAAATATATTTATACTATGCTATCGGGATTTTGGCACCATAAATCTTATTTCCCTGACTGTGAAAATAAATGTTTTGGAAGAGAAATAAATCATTAATTTCTACTCTTGACTCAAGAGTAGGAAATATGTAGGCTATTGGCCTAAAAGATAATTGATCGTCTGTCCTTTGACATCCCAATGCAATGGCATATCTCAAATGATATTTGCAGGCTGTTCTAGTCCCTGCAGAAGGATAGAGGTAAGACTTTTGACAGTTTAGGATTACAGGTAAAAAGATACTTTTAAAACAATATTTCATGTGTGGGCCACAAAGATGATCAAAGGACTGGGAAGCCTGACATGTAAGGAAAGGCTGAGAGAATTGGGTTTGTTCAGCCTTGAGAAAAGAAGGCTTAGGGGACACCTTATCACCACATTCCAGTATTTAAAGGGTGGCTACAAAGAAGATGGAGACTTCCTGGTTACAAGGAGTCACATGGAAAAGATGAGGGGCAATGGGTACAAGTTAATCCTGGAGAGATTCCAATTGGACACAAGAGGAAAATTTTTCACAATGAAAACAATTCTCCATTAAAATAATCTGTCCAGGGAAGCGGTGAATTCCCCAACACTGGATACTTTTAAGACGCAGCTGGACAGGGTGCTGGGCCATCTTGTCTAGACTGTTCATTTGCCAAGAAAGCTTGAACTAAATGATCCTTGGTGTCCCTTCCAACCTGGTATGCTATGATTCCATGTTCAATAATTCTACTTTTTAAAATATGGGACATGTGTTTTCCAAACTGAGGCTCAAAAATTGTAGACCTCTGTTAAAAGGTGTGTGGAGTCTTTTGTTTCTTTGTATTTTTAATTGTCCAGACAGTAAGATGGATGCATGTAGCATTTTTCAGCATTGTCGGTTAAATTCTGGGAAAGCTTCTGGAAGGTGATGTTTGAAAATGATAGCTGTTGCAATACGAGCATTTGTGAACAATTTCATCTACTAACACATACACCAAAATTCTGAGCTGAAGGGAATTCTTTCTGTCTGTGTACCGTATGTAGCATGTGTTGGTTTCTTTTCTTTGCTGTATAGGTAAGGCACTGATACAAAAAGGACATTAAAGGTTCTGTTGTCCTTGCACAGCATTGATTCAGTCAACCACAACCTAAGGTTGTCTAATTAGTTCTGATAAAATAAGAGTTAATATGACACCAGTGTTAACACTGAATTGATTCATGTTTTGGGGCAGACTATGTCTTTGGGAAAGCTGGGACTCACCTTGGTTGAAGTCATCTGTCGTCTTTGTGCATCTTCCTCCCTGCAACATGAAACCTCTTTTATCTGTGGACATAGTTGTTTGAGCCAGGGACTTTCTTTCCAAAGTTTATTCAGATTACGAGGTGTGGCTCTGATCTTGCTTGGGGGTTTATTACTGTAAGCAGGTACACAGCCAGAGCATTGATAAGTTTATAAATTTTAAGTTTCTCAAAACTAGCTGGTTTGATTTTCTGTGTACCTTAGCAACTGAAGCCACTGAAGCCTTGTGGCCTGCTTTGAGCCTAGGAACTGGGGCTAGGTTAGGTGATCTTTAAAAACAAACAAACAAAACCCACAAAAAAGAACAAAACCCCCTGAAAACCTGAAAAAAACCCTTGATATTGATTCAAAGATTTGCAATTAAAGAGAAGCTGCTTTAAACAGTAATTTGTTGTGATTGACTGTTCTTACAGCTTGAGATTTGAGCCTTATTTCTCATCTACATTTATGTGGTTTGAACTCGAAGCCTTGGACACTGTTCATCCTTTTGTCTTTTAGACTGAAGAGGTCTGTGCTATTAGATAAGGTAATAGTAACATGAAAGTTACCATAATCATCTCTGCATCTAACTTTCTCTTTGAAAACCAAAATAAATTGAATTAACCTATCCTCATCTTTTTAATGTATGTATATTTTCATGGCTCTCTGAACCTCCTCCAAGTTTTCATCATCCTTCTTGAAGGATTGATGCCAATTGACCTACATTTAATCCCAACTCTTTCAGAATGCTTGTATATGTAGGATTATATAGGAAGGAGTGCATGAGAACCATCAAGTATAGAATGCCAATATGAATAATAGTTTAGCATATATGTGTAAATGTAAGAGGCAGCATAGGTCAATTTAGCTTTAGGTAGGCTGAACCATTACTCTGAATCCTCCTCTGTGGAATATCTTCCTCTGCTAGCTGTAGAAGTAAAGTGTGCGCTACTCGTCTAAACAAAAGATGGCCCCAGAATCACAGAACTGCAGAGTGGTAGGGGTTGGAAGGAACCTTTAGAGATCATCTAGTCCAACCCCCCTGCCAAAACAGGTTCATCTAGAGCAGGTTGGACAGGAACACATCTGGGCGGGTTTTGAATATCTCCAGAGAAGGAGACTCCACAGCCTTTCTGGGCAGCCTGTTCCAATGCTCTGCCACCCTCAGAGAAGTTTTTCCTCATGTTGAGATGGATTTTCCTGTGTTCCAGTTTGTGCCCATTGCCTCTTGTCCTGTTGCTGGGCACCACGGAAAAGAGTCTGGCCCCATCCTCTTTGTACCCACTCTTTAGATATTGATAAGCATTGATGAGATCCCCTCTCAGTCTTCTCTTCTCCAGGCTAAACAGACCCAGGTCTCAGCCTTTCCTCATAAGAGAGGTGCTCCAGTCCCTTGATCCTCTTTGTAGCCTCTGCTGGACTCTCTCCAGTAGTTCCTTGACTTTCTTGAACTGGGGAGCCCAGAACTGGACACAGTACTCCAGATGTGGCCTCACCAGGGCCGAGTAGAGGGGGAGGATAACCTCCTTTGACCTGCTGGCCACACTCTTTCTAGTGTACTCCAGGCTACCATTGGCCTTCTTGTCCACAAGTGTACATTGCTGGCTCATGGTCATCCTGTTGTCCACCAGAACGCCCAGGTCCCTCTCCGCAGGGCTGCTTTGCAGCAGGTCAATCCCTAACCTGTACCGGTGCATGGGGTTATTCCTCCCTAGGTGCAGGACCCTACGCTTGCCCTTGTTGAAGGGCCCCACTCTCTATCCTGTCCAGGTCTTGCTGTACAGCAGCACAGCCTTCTGGTGTGTCAACCACTCCTCCCAGTTTTGTGTCATCAGCAAACTTGCTGAGGCTACACTGTCCCCTCACCCAGGTCATTGATGAGTATGTTGAATAAGACTGGGCCCAGTACTGACCCCTGGGGAACACAGCTGGTTACAAGCCTCCAACTAGACTATGCCGCTGATCGCCACCCTCTGAGCTCTGCCATTCAGCCACTTCTCAATCCACCTCACTATCCACTCATCTAACCCACACTTCCTATGTTGGCCACTCCCGATAACCTTCTTTTCCTCTATATGCTTAGAGATGACATCCAGAATGAGCTGTTCCATCATCTTTCCAGGGATGGAGGTGAGGCTGACTGGCCTGTGGTTTCCTGGGTCCTCCTTCTTGCCCTTTTTAAAGACTGGAGTGATGCTGGCTTTCCTCCAGTCCTCAGGCACCTCTCCTGTTCTCCATGACCTTTCAAAGATCATAGAGAGTGGCTTTGCAATAACATCTGCCAGCTCCCTCAGCACTCCTGGGTGCATCCCGTCAGGGCCCATGGATTTGTGGATGTCGAGTTTGCCTAAATGACCTCTAACCCAATTGTCCTTGACCAAGGGAGAGTCTTCCTTTCTCCAGAGTCTCTCTCTTACCTTCAGGGTCTGGGATTCCTGAGGGCTGCCCTGAGCCTTATGAAAGGCTTTCCATTAGTACCCAGATATTTAACCTGTCGTTTTGCTGTACATACCCTTTGGTTGTGTCACAGTTTACAAAGGAATCTCAGTTACTGTGAATCCTGTCTTCACCTTCTCACTATCTATTCCCAATCTTTCTCCTTTGCTAGCTTTGTTATCAGTGATCCAGAAAAAAATAAAGTCACTACTGATAAAGTTAATTAGCATTAGAACAGTCCTTGCAGGGACTTCTCTGTAAACACAGCTGTTTGGTGTTGTTTCTACACTTACATAGAGAGTTTAGTTCTATCAGACAACTGCCAGCGTGTTTCAAATGTACTTTTTTTCCTTTTTATTTTTATTCCAGTCTAGTCAGGGCTACTTGTTCGAGAACAGTGTGCTGGAATCTGTTGCGTTGCTTTCTTTTCACATGACTTTAGCCCTGGCTCCATGGGAACCAGAGGGGACTGCGACTCAGAAAATCACTGAGTGACTGAAAGCAGTTATAAAAGCAAGGGCCTGTCTGCGTTGATGCAAGCATGTGAGGTAGCTTCTGAAACAGTTTCTAAACAATTACAACGTGACTTTCACATGGAATTAAAAATAGGCTGATGCCAAATTTCCACAACTGATACCAGTTCAAAAAGAATTATGTCAATAACCCTGAACTGGTTTAAGCCATAAAGGCAGTGAAATTACATAAGGACATGTGGGTAATATACTCAGAAGACACTAGTAATAAATGTGTGCAGTCCATCAGTGATGAACTCAACTTACTTTGGAGTGAATATTTTATTTTGTGTGCGGAGTGACTTTATCCAAAGGGGTCAGAGATTCTCACAGTTTGAAAACTTGGGGACAAACAGGAATGCTGTTTCCAGCACTGTATGGAAAGACCTGAAGAAGGTGTAAGTGTCAGCATCCTGCCAAAAATGCCAAAAAGCTGTAGCTGGATCTCTTAGACACACAGAAAAATTGACTGAAGTTGTAGCTACAGAGTTTGCCTTTTGTCAGAGTTAGTTCACACAGCTTGGTTGCTTACAACGTATTCTGAAGTCTGTGCAGACTCGCTTTCAAGTACAGCTGGTTTAATGAACTGGGGCAAGCTTATCT
Organism: Burhinus bistriatus; assembly: GCA_013397275.1. NCBI lineage: Eukaryota > Metazoa > Chordata > Aves > Charadriiformes > Burhinidae > Burhinus > Burhinus bistriatus. Next base: position 98,543 of record VYXH01011165.1, on the reverse strand, counting down.
AGGTGAAGCAAGAACTGATCCGTCTATTCCCAGTAAATTTTGTGGCAGTTAGAAAATGTTTGATCATAAAAATTCAATTGTTATATGCATATCTGGTTACTACAACCTACCAACAGGATTGATACAAGAGTAGATGCCTGTTTAACTTTCAGAAGTATGATTTCTGTTGTTTTACATTAATGTAGATACAATAACAGAAAATTAATTGGTTAATATCACTATTTCTTATTGGTATAAGGCCACATAATTATTATTATTATTACTACTATTATTATTATTACTGCTATTACGATCCTGTTAAACAAAAGTTATTAATTAATTCCTTGTTGTTCAAAGGATTAGTTGATTAAAGCAGGTGCTTTAATCTGACTGATTTCAGTGGCGTCTCAAGACGTTCTCAACAGGAATACTTTCAGAAATCAGTTTTAAGTGACCATACCTTTTTTTTTGCGCATGTCCTAACCCACATTATCTGCTGATATAAATGAGTGAAATTGTTAGGTTAAGTCCACTTATACCGGCAGGAAATCTGGTCTGGGATTAGCTGTGATGAGCAAGTATGGGTATATGCTGGAGTTCATTTTACAAATCTGGCCTAACATTGCTGCCCAAGGGTAGGAAAGGGGTAGAGATGCAATGCTCTTTGACCATGCCTGCTCTTTCAAATAAACACTTAAGAGTAAAGAGCATAAATTGAACAAATTTAGGTATTTTGATACGGTGTACTTATTTTAGCAGGCAGATTAATCAAATAACTAATTTTGAGGCTTGCATGTCAAGTAGCAAATACTACTGCTCAATACGTTGTGCATAGTCAACAGAAAAGACTGTTTGCTTGTAATTTTCTTCATGTGTTTCCAAGAAGATGTGCAAATAATGGGGATGGTCTGTGAATGTTTCAAAACACAAAAGCATATCCAAATTTACCAGAATCAGTATTTGAACAGCTCTGAAAATCAATGATATTTTTATTTGAACAAAAGTGTAGTTTTTCAGAAAAGATGTACTGTGTCAATAAGGCAGGCATTTAGATTTTGTGCACATTCAGAGTTAGATATACTGTGTAGTTTTCTAGTTATGCAGCTCTGGCTGGAATATTCTTTTTTAAGTTGATTGCTTCAAAATACATGCCAGCAAGCAAGTATTTTGGTTCTGGCTCATCTGCCGATAAGCTGATTGAACTATTTCCAAAATAAAGAATAAGGATAAACAGTAGTTCAGTGATAGCCACATAATTGTAATATCAACTGCAAATACTCAAAAAGCAAGACTTTTGCTGGATGTCTTTTTAGGAGATCCATGTGGCCATATCGTATTAGCTTTTGGCCAGTTTCCTAGAAATTCATCATGTATACATTTTAAACCTTAGCCATCGTTGGATATGTCTGGTGCATGTATGAAAGAGAAATGCTTATGTCTTCACTAGCATTTAATTTTTTACTTATACATTGTAAAATTTTATGAACCAGAGCTGTAATACAACACTGCAGTGCACAGCCCATTAACACTGCTGTAATCATTCAATTGAGAGACCTGTATGGGCATGATTCAATAGGTAATGGACTGTATCAGTTCAGCTTGACTGTTGGGACTTTATTGCTCTACCCACCTCAGTGACAGCTGCTTGTTAGTGTGCAGGGCTTTAGGGAAGTCAGTATAGGAAATGAGCTCTGCAATCTTTCCCTCATTATGCTGTGTGGTTCAGTATTTTGGTAGATAGGGGAGATCTTCACCCACCCTCATTCCCCTTCCCTGCTCTGTAAAGTTCCAGTTCTCAGTTTTGTGCAGGTTGTCTTCCAGACCAAACATGTTAGAAAGCCCATCATCTTACTTTGATTAATGCTAATAGGATTTGTGACTGTAAAGCACCATGCAGTGAGTAGAGAGTCTATGGTAATGGGATTTTGTTTTTCTTTTTTCTGTTGCTTTATCTACTATCTTTCATTAACAGGCAACAGAACTCCTTCTGCATAGTTGAAGGGATCAACATCAGCAGGGGGTAAGAAAGTGTCTTCATGAAATTAAATTAACTTACTCTCACACATGTATGTTAGCACTTCTCTGCACCATGAAATACGTTAAAGGATGCAGAGTCTGTCAGCTCTAGGCCATCAATTTAAATCAGTCCCAAGCTGGCAAAGATCAACAGTCTTTAGTCTCTGTTGGTTGTACAGGACATGGTGTGGAACTGAGTTGGCAAGTTCAGCCCACTGCCTGTTGAAGTGTGGTGCGTGCCATTGAAGCAAATACATCAGTTCGGTTTGCTTCCTGCACGTTTTGTCTTAATGGAGATGGAAGGTTTAAAGTCTGATCCCAAACCAAATGAAATCACTTCAAGGATGATTTCTTCCAGTGGACTTTAATGCAGGTGCAAGAAATGCATGCAATCTGAGTAATCCTGTGAGTTGTACCTAGGGAGTGTCTTGGTCCCGATATTAGAGTACTGATATTGATGTAATCATTAATGTTTTTCTATCAAAAACACTAAGGCAATTTGACTGGAAGATTATACAGTCCTCAAAGCTCTGCTTTACTGAGAATAAATATAAAGCTTTTGTCCAGTGCTATGTTTTTCACTTTGTCTTTATTAATAAGAAGATACCCTTGAAACAAAACATTACTTAAGAATATTTAAAAGGTTTCATTTGCTGTAGGCATGTGTTCAATTAAAAATAATTTATGTTTTATTGCTAGAAAACCAGGAAGTTCCAACAAATTATCAGATGTTTCAGAAGTTCCTACCTACATTGAACTAACCTGAAATTGTCTTTACATGCAGGAAGGGTAAGTTGAAGTTTACAAACATCCTGCAGCCTTGTTTTAATTTCAAAGATTGGTCTTCCATGTCATCTGTGATGTGCTGCCATTATTACAAGAGGCAGATAAGGCAATCATCTTAATGAAATGAGAATAAGATGAATGCAGAAATATCAGATGCTGCTGGGGCATACTCCACTAAGCAAAATATTTGTGGTACCTATTAAGCAGGATGTAAGTCAATAGAGTACTGGAACAGAAGGTGCTGTATATTGTTGTTCTTACAAAATTTGGTGTAATTGCTTTATTATGAAAATGGATGGCTTCTTCTGTATCTGAATGCTGCTTCTCTGCCTTTCTCATTCCCAGTAGTAAAAGCAATCTGATGTATAGTTGCATACAAGCACTGCAAAATCACATGGCCAACCAGGATCTAGTCACTATGAATAGGCGTAAATGGTAGTAAAAGAGGAGAAAATTTGCCCTGTGATTTTTTTTTTTTTTTTTATTTCTTTCCAGATATACCAAATAATTGAGGATAGTATGGTAGGGGCTGGGGGGATTTGCAAAATTTCCACTACCCCACATTTTACTGTGTTTTAGGAAGTATATTAAATAACACATCAAGACTGAATTCACTGGTATCTTACGACAGTTAGTGGCTGTTGTGATGATGTAAGGCAGCCATAAATCCAGCATCTGCATCCCTCAGAGGGACTATGATATCTGGCTTCTGGCCTGAAACTTACTTGGAGTCTTCAAGCTAAAGGTTGTAAAGATCCACATTCTCCTGGTTTCTTATGTCCTGAGAGAGATCATCTCTTTTTGAAGCATAATATGCTGTCTCACACATGCATATTACCCTCAATTTAGATGCTCTGCCACCTATGACTTTGTTAACAAGTGTGGGAAGTAAGAAAGCAGTGCACTTAAATCATCTTCAAGAACAGTGTGTGTTTCATAGGTGTCTGGCAGTGGCTGAAGCCCCAGTTCTCTGCAGCTATCAGCCAGATAGGGTGTCATCTGTAGCAAATCACTCCCCAGGATGACAGCAGTCAGGCAGACAACTGGCTGCTTCATGTCTGTTTTGTTCAGAGATGCTGTTCTGTAAAGGCAAAAGAATTTTTTTTCTCCCTTTCTCTACTTGAATTTAGTAGAAAATGGCTGTTAAAAGATACGGTTGACTCTCCTTTTCTGTCAGTTTTCCTAAGATGCATTGGTTTTAACTGCAAAAAAATTCCTAATAATGCACACTGTTGGTAAGACTTTTGTTACCAAACATCATTATATTAGCACATGTCAAGCAACTCTACCCTGGCCTCTTCATTCCTGTGCTGCTGGCTTGTTTCTAGCTGCTGGGTGGTACTCTACTCATGTCTCCACCTTCCCATTAGCCTTCTTTAATTCCACCTGGACTGATCATCTATTAACTCCTGCTTGAGCTAATAAGGACTCTTGCACAAATACAGTGGTTTTGGGCACTTTGTTGGTATGCCATGACTATACAGAAGTTTGAATAGAGGGAGTTTGTGGTATACTCCTGGAGCACTTATATTCTACATGCACCAGACGAGAAACTTTTTCATCATGAAAATGTGGTCGTCTTTCCACATGATCACTCCTAATATAACACACATTCAACAAGCTTCTTCAAAAACACAAGAAATCTGCAGGGATTTTCCATCTCTTCAGCGTTGTTAAGAGATCCTGGATTGGAGATTTATGTGTGTTTAACATCACGTTTCTCACACTCTGAAGCTGACCTGGCTTTTTATGCAGCCTCTCACAGGACAGGCACAAGCATCCCTAGGTGACAACAAAAATTGGTGCAGGAAGGAAGAATTCCCACCCCATGTTTTGCCTATACCTAACAAAACAGTAACCTCTCCCCTCTTCCTCTTATTTCCCTCTACTGAATTAGTCTGCAAGTTCTGTTTTTACTAAAGGGAAAGTTACCTAAGAAAATTCAGCTAAACATTATGAGGTCTGTGTCCTCTCAGGGCTTATACAGCTGAAAACTTAAGGCCAGGTGCTTTCTTTGTTGCAAAGAGATTTATCAATACTAAGACTAACATAACCCCATCATTAGGTTGCCACTCTGCTTTTTTGTTGTCAAAAAGACACAGAGAAAGTGGTAGGGTATTTACAAAATATTAAAGACTCTTCAACAATTACATGTCTTTAAGATGTTCTGTCTTTCACTGTTTAACTCCTGCTTTTTTGTTTTGTTTGTGTTCCCTTATGCATCTTCCTGAACCTTTCAGCCTTTAGCAATGTTAGGAGTTGGAGTTATGGAGTGTCACAAGGGAGTCTAACTACATTTTGTTCCTAGCAGTAAATGAGTTGAAAGCCAAAAAAAGACGGACTCCTTTTCTTTTCTTCAGATTAATTGTAGCAGTGTATTTTAAAGGACGGAGACAAATCTACCTCTGGTTCATGCTGACTTAACTGTTTTGTTAATCTGAGGTGTATAGGATTTACAAAGAAAAGGTTTTGATTTCATTTGTGTTATCTAGGGATCTCTAGTGTCTTCAGTTGTTCTTTTTTCATGCCAGTACGAAAATAACGTACAAGACTTACCAAAATACTGCATATTTGTCTTGCTCTAGGTGACATTAGCTGTTTTGTTAGAGGTTCTTGTTTGTTTCCTTCTTTTAAAAAAAAAAATAAAAATCAGGTGAAACATTACAAACATATACTAATTCTCTTCTCTGCATGGTTTCAGATTTGTGCAACACAAAGTATCCTACCATAGGGTAATGGACCAAGTGTACCTAAACTACAGCTGAGTAATGGCAGGTGCTGCCCCACCCTCTATAAATACAAAAGGAAGGCTCATAGAAGTCATTGAGCTATTACCAGGAAGGGAAATGCCTGGGAAGAGAGCTGTGAGAGTTCCCTACAGAAGCAGAGAGATGCGGGCAGCAACTTGCCTTCCAGAACTGGAGAGAGACGGAGCAGTGCTAGTTTCAAGGTGAGAGCAAAGATGTGGATGACAGAGGGTCAGATGTCTCTTCTGCCTGGGACTGCCAAGGGAATCTTGGGGTTTGCTGCTTACATCTAGCACAGGGAAGCTGTTCTATGCCTGCATGATACCAGTCCTAAGGAAATCTGTATTTGGTTACGTGAAAAGCTGCTGGTGCAGAAAAGATATGGTGGCTGAGTCTTAAGGGTAACTGTTGAAGTAGGGTTATGGGCAGTTTAAGTGAAGAATTTAGAGGAAGGAAAGCAAATGGTGGTAGAGGTACTCCAGATGTGATATCTCATTTGACTAAAAACATGTCTAGGGTGGGTTGTGTGTTTTGGTTTAATGCTAAATTGTGCTGGCTGAAACCTTGGTCTTACCAGGTGACCTGAATGATGGTTTCTATTTGCTCATCTGTGGTGATATCTGGAGAAAGATGTTGTGATTTATACAGTTCATTAGCTTGTATTGCTTTGAAGTGTCTGCATTTTCATCACTTTTTTGAATAAGTTGTCCTTTTTGCTTTCTGATATCCCTTAAAAAAACCCCACCCTTCATTTAAACTCAAGCCTGAAAAAATCCCAAATATTTGAATTGTGTACTAGATTTTAGAGGACTTGAATGTACTCACTTTTTCCTTTCACTCTTGTTTTGTTTAAAGATCCCCGATCACACCAATAAATGGCTACTTGGTGCGCTGAGTAGTAGGCCTTCTCCTTTCAGGAAGGTACATGGAGGGGAAAACATAAAGTGGTAGATGATGTTCTTAGAACATTGCTCTTTCTCAGAAGCTGGTGGAGAGCAAAGCCAGCTGGAGGCTCTAAGGGACATTCTGGATTCTGCTGTTGAGAGTTTTAAGGGTTTGGCTCTGCTGGGAACTGTGTGTAAATGGGAAACTCACATCTGCATTGCTTTATTATCAGGGGCCTTTGCAGATATTACCAGTACATTAGGGTTACTGAAGAAGCTCCCTCTGACACCACCAGTCTGGAATTGAACCCTGTGCAACTTAAGAAAAACTGTAGAAGCTGTGGAAAACTGTTTTGGAAACTGATGAAGAACTAAATATCAGATGCACTCTTCAATCTATAAGTGCAGGCTTCTGTATGTATGTGCTTACTTTCTAAAGGCTCAATATGTGAGAAAATAGTTTGTACTGTTCATACATCCACTTTTATAACAAAATTGGCAACTAGAATCCTGCTGTTGATAAGCTATATAGCATATGTAGATTGCTTGCCAACTTTTGCTCTGTGCTTAAGTGTTAAGATGATGGTTGTTTTATTATTGTCTGTATTTAATTACAGGAATTCAAATGGGAGCATTTAGACATCAAAGAAACCTATTTACTTGCTTCTTTCACTGAAAGAATTATGTTCAATATATCATTTTTTTGTTAGAATCTGATTATTAAATATTAATTAATGAATATTAAATATTAATTAATGAATTTTATAGGCAATTCTGAGCATTTTAAAGGCTTCTGACTTTAGAAACCACTTGGCCAAGCTGGACATCCATAAGTCCATGGGCCCTGATGGGATGCACCTGCAAGTGCTGAGAGAGCTGGCAGATGTTCTTGCTAGACCACTCTCCATCATCTTTGGAAGGTCACGGGGAACAGGAAAGGTGCCTGAGGACTGGAAGAAGGCTGACATCCCTCCAATCTTCAAAAAGGGCAAGAAGGAGGACCCAGGGAACTACGGGCCAGTTAGTGTCACCTCTGTCCCTGGGAAGGTAATGGAGTGACCTGTTCTGGATGTCATCTCCAAACACGTTGAAGAACAGGAAGTCATTAGAAGTGGTCAACACGGACTTACCAAGGGTAAATCATGCTTGACCAATCTGACAGCCTTCTATGATGTTACAACTGGTTGGCTGGATGAGGGGAGAGCAGTAGATGTCATCTCCCTTGACTTCAGCAAGGCTTTTGACACTGTCTCCCATAACAT
>VYXH01011165.1:71907-90781 GCA_013397275.1 Burhinus bistriatus | reverse complement strand
TGGAATACTGTGTCCAGTTCTGGGCTCCCCAGCTCAAGCGGGACAGGGAAATTCTGGAGAGAGTCCAGCTTAGGGCAATAAATATGATTGGGGGATTGGAGCACTTCCCTTATGAGGAAAGGCTGAGAGAGCTGGGAGTCTTTAGCCTGGAGCAGAGAAGGCTGAGGGGAGACCTTATTCTTGCTTAGAAGTATCTAAAGGGTGGGTTGAAGGAGGATGGAGCCAGACTCTTTTCAGTGGTTCCCAGTGACAGGACGAGGGGCAAGGGGCACAAGTTGGAACATAGGAAGTTCCATTCAAACATAAGAAAAAACTTCTTTACGGTGAGGGTGACAGAGCCCTGGAACAGGCTGCCCAGGGAGGTTGTGGAGTCCCCTTCTCTGGAGATTTTCAAGACCTGCCTGGATGCAGTCTTGAGTAATATGCTCTAGGCATTCCTGCGTCAGCAGGGGAGTTGGACTAGATGATCCCTAGCGGTCCCTTCCAACTCTAAAAATTCCGTGATTCCTTGAAGTGCAATTAAACCAACTTTTATAGTTGTTTCCTTTTCTGAGTAGTCTGGTAGTTTGTATACGGAGGGTATTGTGTATTTTCTGTATTTAAGTAAATCTCTTACTGAACTATAAAAGTTGTTTTTAAGATATAAAAGCAAAGATATTGATATAGCATGCTAATACTGTCCCATTTTCAGTTAATTCATGTTCTAAATTAATTTTAGTACTAGAGTTAATATCAACAAAGTTACCTTGTATGTGATAAAAGGACTACACAACAGCTATATTTTAGTTAGTACTACAGAGAATAGAAGCTAAATTATAAGCCTGAAAACTTGATAGGTGTAAAATCTAGATTTGAACCAAAAGCAGAGGATTGCCAAATCTGAAATGAGTTGAACAGGAGTTTGTGACTAATGAAAACTTATGAGGCTTCCAGATCCAAGTAGGAAATAAACAGTAAAGGTAAAACTTAGTAAAAATTCTGCTTCTCATGGGCTTCAAAGGGAAAAAGTGAATACTACCAGTAATTCCTATAAAGAGGTAAGTTATAGACCTTAGTAATCTTCTTAAGGTGGGTGATGTTGGGTAAAGATAACGTTAATATCTTCCTTAGCACAGCAGGGAACTGGTATCTGCAGGTATACTCCTCTGTTTCTCTTTAAGGGGTTCAAATCAATGTTTTAGGATACACATATCAGTCAGTTGGTTCTCTTTGTGCAAGCAGAATAAATATAAAATAAAAGGTCACATGGTCCCCCCTCCCCCCTTTTTCCCTCCTTCTGTTTGTGGTTACAAGTGGAAGATGCCATATGCAGTGAGGTACTCCTCATGTAGTAGCTGTGTAAAATCAGACAGAAATAAGAAATGTAATATGTAGAAAGTTCCCAAATAATTTCATTCTGTTTCATTGAGACTAGTGTGTGTTGGTACCCCTGTCTTAATTTTCTACAATAAAGAAGAGAAAGTGGTAGGTTCGCCACTTTGGAGGTTCAAACTATTGTCCAAATATGAAAGAACAACCCTTATAAATTTTCAAATAATTTTTTACTTACTTTATTCATTCCTGCAAATGTTGCAGATATATTGCATATTGGGCAGCTAGAATGTTTCCTTGTTATAGATCCAGTGATATAATATCTGTTTCAAAAAATGGTTTCTCTTTTAAGTGGAGAATATAGGCCATGTAATGTCAACAAATATGCCATCTGATGTGCTAAAGAAAGGATGGGGCGGGGGAGTGACCTGGCAGTAGTTTTTCTGTTGTTGTTTTACAATCATGCAGAGACCAGATGAAGGAATCATAGTCTCTGAAATCTTTTCCAAAGCCCTTTTATGTTATAGGAACTTGCTTAGAGCCATCCCCTGGTAGCAAGTGCTTAGGTGATGAGGAAAGATGAGCCACAGTTCAAATTGCTCTATTATCTTCCTGCTGTTTGTCAGAAGAAGAATCATAAATAGCTGCTCTTCTAACATGTAGTCTGAAAATTAGTTGTGGACATGTCTTAAACCTCTGCGGGCTGGGGAATGATGATGCTTTTATTAACATTTTTGTTAGTGTTCCTACACAACTCGCCCTGCTCCACCCACCACGACAGACGAGTTATACACAACTTGCATGCATTGTCTGATGGTGAGTTTCAGCGTCTCCAATTTCTCTTCACAAAAAAACTTTCAGTATAGCTGGACTGTGTGTACTTTGACTCCACTCCCTTCTTCACACACTTCTTAAATTTGCTTGGTAATCGACTTTCTCTGTGGTGGCTTAAACATCACAAAGGTGGTGGGAAATAGATTCCAATTTAGGGGATCTTGGCTGCACAGTCATGGTCTAAAAAAACTGACTGAGCAGCAGTGGGAAAATCGTGTAATAAATCATCACTAAAGGAAAAGGTTATGCCTCATTGGAGCTGTGCTTACTAAATGGTGGATCACTGTTTGGAACCAGAGAAAATCTTACACATCTTATGAAGGTAAATGAAATTTGTCAAGGTGCTTGGAAGAAAAGCTTCCACTTGTGATCTAGCAAGCAGTTAACCTCTTGAAGATGGTAACTGGGCTTACTAAAAGCATCTAAGGTTACTGCAGCTGCATGTTAGCATCACTTCTAGGAATGACCACAAGTACTGTACTGAGCAACATACCCTTCCTTTATTGTTTGTTTTGTGCAGAGCATAGCAATAAATAGGATATGCATATTGGAAAACACGGAAATTGCTTTCCAAAATAATCTGGTTTTCTGAGTTTCACGAGGTGCATATTATGAGTGTGACATAGAAGCACAGAAATCAGGACTTCAGCTGTGGAAAGTGCAGCTCTCCCTTTCACCAAAGCAGTTTTCTCTTATTAGTCGTGCTGTCTGCCACAGCTGGTGGTATTTTGAAAGGCTGGGTTAAAATAGTTAAAACATTTTGGAATGAGGTAAAAGGCTTTCCCCCTCTATCTTATTAGAGAATTCATGCAACTGCTTCAGTTCTGTGTCTGTGAAGACTGCTGTGTGCTGAAGAAGGATAGTGGAATTCTGTGGAAAAAGAAATTCATTTCAGTTCTTTGGCAGCAGAAAGCTGTGTGATCTGGTAAAATGCTTTGTTTGCATAGACTCATGACCTAGTTGCCTGAATTCTGGAAGTGGTTCTCGCCACTGCACAAGTGGGGAAATCCCGTAGCAAGCATGCTGCCTTGCGCTCAACTTATGCATGAGTATGCACCATTTCCAAACAGCACCTGGCTTGGAAGCAAGAGTGAGAAGCTAGGGTGGAAAGATGAAGGTGAGAAAGGGGAAATAGATGGGAACTTCAAGGAGACATGAAAGAGAGCTAGAAAGGGGTTTAGGACGGATAGGGCAGGCTCTAGAATTTAAAGGTATCCTTCATTTTCTGTCTCTTCAAAGATTCATATTTTTAAGTTGGGAAACCTGAATGTTTTCTCCTTTCTGTGGCTTTGCTTTGCAGATAGAGCTCTAGTAGTTGCAAAGGTGTGGGCTTATCTTTGACAAACGTAGGAGTAGGAGGTGTAATGTGTGCAGTAGAACTCACTGTAGTTATTGTAATAGCTTTGCTACATATATATACACAGTCATTCCATGAAGAAGCCACTTTTAATAACTAACTACTTTAAATTTGGATTACAAAATGGACATCCTAATTTTATTATAAACCAGCCCTGTTTGTTCTCTATAGTCAAGCTCAAATTAATAGACGGTCTCTGAAATTTTCAGTTACCTTTCAGTAAATGTCTTGCTGTTTTGTATGCATATATATATTTGTTTTGTCCTACATATTTAACTTTAATAAGTTTGCCTTTTAGAACAAGTGAAGATAATCTTTCATTTTGCATTAATTCTCCTGAACAGAAAATGTACTCAGGAATGGAAACTGTCCGCATTCAGACTTGCTTTATTAGAGAGACCTAAGAAGAAACATCCCATTGTGGTCTGTAATTAACTGCCTATAGTGATTTCCACACACCCCCTACTATTTTTCTTTAAAAAGAGAGTTTAGAAATGTTGTTCCTTCAGTATTTTTCTACTTATTCCTCCCTTCACTCTCTCCAGTAGCCACTGCTCCTGTGCTGGGGAGGAAACAAAATCATGATATGATGTTTCCAGTGCTGCAGGGATCAGTTTTTAACTCTTAGTTATTGCTTGTTGAAGTTTACATTTAATGCCTAGAATGCTTACATGAGGCTACTATATTCATGCTAGTATTTAGGGCATATTTTATCTACAGATAGCTGTTGTGACTGACTCATCCAGCATTGATGAAAAGGATATGGAATGGATATGCGAGCAAAAGTTTCCTTCAAGAGGGTATCTGGTAAGTGATTCGGGGCTAAGAATCCTTATACTTATCTCCCTTTAGTTTCATCATTTCTAGCACTCTTCAGATCAAAGTCTGAGTTTGTGTACTTAACCAAAACTCTTGTATTGAACGAACTACCTAATTTTTTAGGATTTAGAATGAGCTTCAATTCTACTTATACCTGGTTGCACCTGAACAGACTTCTTATCACGTGGTTTCTATTTATTTGCAGAAATGCAGGGTTACTCAAGGTTTTACTACAAGGCCGATGTTTCACGGGCCAAAGTAGAAATAATATGCTTGTTTTGACTTCTGGGGCCTGAAACAGAGATCTCTCTTCCCTCTCTCCCTGTGTCCCCATGTTTATGACAGGTAGATCAATATTCTGTTAAAGACACTCATCAGGATTTTCCTAACAAAATTTTGGGGGCAAAAAATGACCTACTTCCTGCTGCGTATGGTTCTGAGACCGGTGATTCGACAAATCCATCTGTCTGTGCAACAGGAGGCAACACAACTGTGCAGATTTTTATTNGGGGGCAAAAAATGACCTACTTCCTGCTGCGTATGGTTCTGAGACCGGTGATTCGACAAATCCATCTGTCTGTGCAACAGGAGGCAACACAACTGGGCAGATTTTTTTTTTTTTTTTTTTTTTTCTGGATTTGCTGAGAAGTTACAGGTCTTTCTAAGGAATATTAACAGATGAGAGCCTTTTTCTAGAAAGTAGAAAAAATATGGAGCATAACATTCAGAGCCCCCAAATGCATTGTGGTAGGTCGCTAAATACAATAATACTGCACCATAGTCCAGTCATGAATCAACATCAGATTTGTCCCTTAGCCACAATGAATGTTACTGATAGTGCTTGATCTCTCCCTTCTCTTAGTGTCTTCCCTCCCTCCTACTATCCCTTCACCTCATGTCAAGTAGCTATAGGACAAACAATGAGAAATACATACCATATGGCTTTGAGATCTGATCATTAAACATCTTAAACCACTTGCACGGAAAAAGTGTGGTTGAAATTTTTCTTGTAATTTGATTTGATTTCTTTTTTTGTCTGTTAAATCTCTGAAGTGCTCCCAGTCTATCTAAACTCCAGTGTGTCTCTCAACTTGAAATACTTTATTCACAGCTTTGTGCAGCAGCGTGACTCAGTATAACTCGGCTACTGGAATGAGTTCAGCAGACAGCTACCTATAGGAGAGGCTAAGGGAGTTGAGCTTGTTAAGCATGGGGGAGAGATGACTTTGGGATATATATAGTGGCAGCCTTCCCCTACTTATGTGGAGGCTATAGAGAAGATGGAGTCAGACTTCACAGCAGTGCACGGTGGGAATATGAGAGGCAATGGACACAAATTGAAACAAGAGGTTGAGACTGGATATAAGGAGAAACTTTTCCCCATGAGGACAGTGAGGTATTGGAGCAGTTACCCAGAGCAGTTGTGCAGTCTCTAGTATTGGAGGGTTTCAAGATCAAAATTAATCAATCCCTGAGCCACCTGGTGTGATCCTATGGCTGACCCTGGTCTCAGTGTGAGGTTGGACTAGAGATCTTCAATCTGAAATACCCAGTGAAACAATTTCTACTAACATAAAATAGAAGCAGATTTTTGACTGTCAGCCTTGATTAGAAGAATGAAATCAGGAATTGGTTGATGGATGTTAAATAGGAGATAAAGCTTTGTTACTTACATTGCTGTTTCTGATATTGTTTGGACCATTCACAATTGTGAGAAGCAATTACTAAGGTGGTGAAATAGAATAAATTTTAGTGAGTAGTGTGCTTGAAAGACTAAGGAACATCTTTCTTGTTCTGTAGTCCCTGCAAATGTTCCATGTCACTTATGGCCTTTCAGCCAGTGCTTCTGTTTTCACCTCGTGCACCTTGGTCTGTGCCTTTGACACTTGAAGAATGGTACTAGGTTATTTGAACTTAATGCAGTCTAGCAACAATTGCTTCTCTGCCATGTGCAAGTTATGAAGGGTTACAGAAGGGTAGCAAGGATACAGTACAACAGTAGATGGTACAACAGTTTGATAGAATTTCACCTTTGAGGACCTTACTCTTCAAAGATTCTTTTTAATTGCTAGCAAGACTCAGTTAAAATCATATTAATCAAGTGCAGAGGAGAAATACATAAATCTCATGTAATCCTCATTCCAAGTCCTATAGTAGAGATGAGGAGAGGAATGCTAGCTGAGTAATGGATGCTTTAGATTAGGATTCAGTTATGCATGGAGCTTGTAGATAAAACTTTTTCAAAATGGGAAATGCTTAAAGTTAAATGCGTGCTTCTCTTTGAAACCCAGCCTTCCTCTGGTTAACTAGCCAAGCTATAGTAGAAAAGTGCTACTGAACTCAATATTAAAACAGTATCACTTAATTTAATTTTAATGATAAATCAATAGAGAGCATTTACTACTTAGAAAATCTAATGGATCTTGTGCCAGTAAAGGTTACTAATGACTCTTAGCTCTTCAAAGGGAAAAAACGCTGTGTGCAAAAGTGTATTCGATGTTCAAAATGATATAAGGAAGAAACTGTTGTGTTATAGAAAACTGTATTATGTTCCATGAAATAATCACTTGGCTCAAATGTACCTAGGCAAAGTAGCTTAAGCGCTGAGCATTGTCCTCATCCTTGTGAGGACAGATCTTTGCATTTGTATATAAATTCTGATCTGGATTACTAATATAGAATATATTTTTGGTTTAGCTCTTTAATAACATGAAAAGACAGATTAAATTAAAAAAAAAAGGCACGTACAGGAGAGAGAAGAAATACCAAAACCAGGTCATATGGTAGATGTGTTTAATGCAGTATATCAAGACATATTTAACTTTTATGAGAACTTTTAGTAGAATTTTTGTTGCCTCCCAACATGAATGTGTCTAAAAGGACCATTGGAAAAAATGTCTCCATAGCAATGTTTTCTAAAGAATTTAACAACAGTTGTTGTGCTCGACAGGAGGAATGAGCATACTTTTATTATCTTTGTTTAATGGCAACCTCATTCAGGTCTGAGGTTTTTAAGTGCTCCCACATAACAAATAATAAATAACAGGACCAAAGAAGACACTAATATCAGCAAGATTACAGGCTGTCTCTCCTTTTGCAGTAGAAACATGTGCTTGTTTTTTATTGTAGTCTTCTGGTTGATTTTACTCCCTGGCTTGTTTCGGAATAGTTCTTCCGCTCATTGGTTGCCAAGGAACTGTTTTATCATCCAGTTATAATTCTTCTGAAAGGAGATTTCATTGTCACAGTGGTTGAAATGGTTCTTGATGGAGAACCTCACCCAAGACCAGCATCAAGACTAGCAGGAGCACTGATTTCTGCTGTTTCTAATTTTTGTTCCTGTGAGAACATCTTAGCAAATTTCTTTGCACGAAAACAATGTGCATGATAGACGCAGCAGCACACCTCTGCTAGTGGTAACTATCAAAGAGGCTTGTGCTTTCACTGACTTCACACTAGGACAGCTTTGTTTAAGCCTCACTGATGTTATCTCACATTAGGACAGATGATATCAGAATCACTCCCTTTAATCTACCCTCGCAGGTGGCAGATATGACTGGGTTCAACCAGATAATTTGTAAAAACCCAAGCACAGAGGATGCTAAATTCCTCTCTGTGCCCCCAGTTCTCTTTGATGGTAGTATCTTCCAGAGGCAAACTGTTGTGCTATGATCTGCATAGCTATGGTTATAAAAATAACCATAGCAGAATCAAGCTGTTGAAGAAGGAACTGTCTTTTTCTAAATGCCTTCTATTCAAAGGTTTAAGGAGAGGGCTGGATCTGCGTCCTGGCCCTTGCTTCTGTGAAGAAGGGTTTGGGACAACCTGGTTGTAATAAACACAACAGAGAATTAAAATACAGATTCTGAAAAGCACATCTGGCCCCTCTGCCCGTTTTCCTAGATGTCCTTGTGTTAGAAGTGATGATGTTCTATCTGTCTACAGTTCAACTTCATATCTTTAAAAAAAAAAAAAAAAAGCCAGATTTGGGTGTTGGAGACAGAATGACCTTTACAACTGTGAACTGCTTTGCTGTGTTGTGGTGTTGCCCTGGTGACCCTTGCATCCTATTGTAGGATGTGGTGTACCTCTGGAGAGAGGTCCTGCTCTTCATAGGATGTGATATTACTCTGGCAGATATATCTAGATTTTAGTTTTCCTGTGAATCATCCCACCTAAGCATAACTTCAGTGTATCTGTGGTCCTCATTCTGCAAATGGAGGGTTTGCATAAGTCTACTGCACTCTCTTGCAGTACTAAAATTGGGGGGCGAGATTTGCCAGGCTTGCACTTTAGTTTTTAAGGTTCTTTGGGGATTTGGGATCAGGGACAGTTGTCTCCACCTTCCAGGCCAGAGAAATGTAATGAGCACCACTGGAAGGGTATCAGCATTGTCTTTAACTTTCCCAACACCTATAATACTTTGAAACGGATGTTAATTACTAAATAGCGTAGCACCAAAGTGGAAAATACCTTCATCATTGCTTTGGGTTTTGCTGATTGCCTGTCAGTGATTTTTGCTGCTGTTTTGATGTCTAAATATTAAAATTGCCATGAGAGTGGCACACCGTGTCTTATCTACTTAGCTGTTCTTGAATGCTGATCTTAGTCTTTGTGATGGCAAGAAGCCAAAACTTTCAGATTTGATTTGGTCTCTGCTTTCTACTGCTGCAAACGGCAAGTGGTTCTGATGAAGTGTCATGTTTTTAAAACTTGAGTAAGCAGCCAAAGAATCAGGTCCTATGCATGTGCATCAGAATATATATACGTATATGAATAAAATTCAACCTGTTGTCATATTTGTGGGGTAAATTCAACCTAGGCAACCTGAAGACATGTCTCGGAAATGGAAGACACTACCTTGGAGCTATGCTATTTCCAGTCCAGTGTCCTTTTAGTATTGGCTATTTCTGAGGCTTCTAGAAAAGCTATAAGCATCCTACCACAGGTAAGAGCCAGATATACTGATAAGAGAAGTTTATACATCTAAGCACGCGGTAGATTACTTGCATTTGAAAGACATGAAGTTTGATATCCACGATTTCCTTTTCCTGCTGGCTGCCTCCCTCCACATAGAAATCAGTGGCAAGAGTCGTAATGTAAATAGGGCTAGAATTTTGTCATGGATTGCAGAAACGCGCTCATGCTACAAAGAGTCAAGAACAAAACACCTAAACCTTTCCCTTTTCTATATGTGTACCTTCTAGAGCTAGTCTGTCAGTTTCAGCTTACGCAGAAATCTCTGTCAAGTAGGAGAAAAAGCAGTGTAATTTCTGCATCTGCTGCTCAAATTTCTGCAAGAACTTAATCTTTGAAGCATCTGCTGCCTTTGAAATTATATTTTTAGGATATTTTTCATGTGTAATTTCTGTGCTTTAACCCTATCTTCCCTCCTACCCTCATCCCAAGGGATAGATTATATGTTACACTTCTGTAGCAATCTAGCAAAAGATTGCTACACTGCTCGGTGGGCATGTAAAGCTCTGTTATAAATTCCAGCTGAGGCCACGTCAGCAAAATGTGTTTTAAAACACTTCATTAATAATAGCTGATGTCTTTAAACCTTAGGTTAGTCAATTATGCTTGACATAGTAGTTGAATATCATTAAATGATTTCATGGAATAAATCTTGTAAGGAAAGGGGGAGAGAGATCAGTTTAATTTTGCAGAAGTAATTATCCTGTTAAAAAAGTTACAAAAAGGAGGGGTGGGGTGGGGTGGATCAAGAGCTCTATATGCTGCTGTAAATCTGTGTTTGCTTTGAAGTAGCTGGAGTGGCAGCATTTTAGTTATAACTTGGAAGCTAATTTCTGCTTTCCAAATCCATTTCAGCATTGTGGCTACTTCTGTTTCCATGTGAGAATAAAACTTATTTCAGTGCCTTGTAGGTGATTTCAGCTGTCTGGTAGAGCTCAGTGTGCATTTCTGTGGTGTGCCTAACATCACACATCCCCTTTGTTGATTCTCCTCCTGTAGAAGCCATGTAAACTCTGACTTGATGACATCAGCGATAAGACTAAAAAACCTCTTTGTTTTTCTGGAGTACTGGGGTGCCTAACGCTATTAAATAAAATAGGAAGTTATTCTCTCATATGTCATGAGGGAGCTTGAGCTGGCCACAAAAACAACATCTCAGCACTCGGTGACATATAACCTAAAATATATTTACTAATAAAGGCAGGCGTAGTGGGTGGATTGCAATTTCTATTTTATGACACACATCACACATGCATACCAGTGTAGGCTTCTGTCCTCCGGTCCAGTTTAGATGGAGGACAGGGGCTTGGGAAATGAGACACTCGCTCTGTTTGCCCAGCTGACGTGTAGGGTCCCAACTGCAAACGTGGCATCTACACATTTGTAAGGTGCAGCCTTTTACAAGATGTCAGATGCCTGGATTAAGCGTTCCCCCACCAAGGATTGTCTTTGCTATTGCCCTTTGGTCTCCCATCACAAATGTGTTACAAAACGCATGTATTTTGCAACAGGTAGATAATGTTAATTTGTTGCTTCCTTGTTTTCCAGCATACACTGTATTATCAGACCCAAGCAGATGCAGCCAAGATCCCATTTGTTCGGGTGGTGCTTTTGGGTAGGCTTCACACTGTGGCACTTATATCGGAAAAAATTTGAACATAACTTGTGGTGTGGTGGTTTTGTTGTTTGTTTGGTTTTTTTTTTTCTCTTTTTTTCAGTTGCTGACATTCCAGGCACAGTTTTTGGCAGAGGGTGCTGCAGAAAAGCTTTCAGAGCAGACAGGCCATCTGTAGGAATGGGAATTAGCTGCTGAGACAAGAGTGGACAGAGAGATTTTAATATGATGCTCGTTTTCTCAGGACTACATCAACAGCTGCCTCTACTTTTGAAGCTTGTCTGATGACTTTGAGAACCTAGCTTTTTTTTTTTTTAAAAAAAATTTCTTTCCTGTGGATGCTTTCTAAGATGTGCAGATGGAAACTGTTCTGCATCCTTAGTAGGACGAATTTGTGTGTCTCTAAATGATGGCTTAGCTTTTTGAGGGCCCAAGGATAATACAACGGTACAAAGATACTAAGTTTCTCTAAATAAAACAAAATAAATTCAAAGCATATAAAATTAGTGGAGGGTGTGGTATTTTCAGGTGGGAAATGTGCATGTATCTGTCTTCTTGGTTGTATGAAAACATTACTGATGTTTCCAAGAGTGCTAAGAATGAACACTGATGTTAAAAAGTAGGATAAGTAGGATTTTTATTTGGTAAGTGCATCTTGTTCTTTCTACTTCAGATTATGAACTTTTCTGAGTTTTACAGGTTCTCCTGATCCCCGCTGGCATCTAATTTTTAGATTTTTAGTGGACTGTTGAGTTTTGGGTGAGATTATTTTTCATTTGCCATTGAGAGCGTGATGGACATAATTTATTCAGTGGTGTTTTTTTTTTTTCTTTTAATTTGACACACCCCCTTCCTTCCTCAGTAGTTGCTAATTTTAATACTTAGCCTTGTATATTTGTTGTCTTGTAGCAGCCATTTGTCTCGTAGTGCTGAATATCTGTGCTAGAAACCATGCTGGGGAAAGATGTGGTATGCTGACACCGTTCCGGTTTGATCCCTATAGGCCTGTGTGGTGGAAGGACATGTGTGCTGCTTAGACTGGAAGAGGGCCAGAAGCAGAACATCCTTGCTGTATATCAACTAGCAAAGGGAATAGTCAGATAACAGGCCTGTTTCAAACATTTGCTTTTTTGCTCGAGATGGGATTTGTTTTACATAATCACTGAAATTATTTGAAATCTACAAAAGACATCAAATGTTATCACCTGTTAGCTTTAAGGCATACTTTTGCCTTGTGTGTATGAACTTTAAAACAGCTTGGACTGATTTCTGACTCTCGGACCCTTGCTTTGTCTTATGTTTACAGACGGAGGTTAAGATCTTCGGTCTATAAAGCTTTCCCAGGCGAGACAAGTTAACTGCATCCCTGTAAAGCCTTAAAAATTCACTTGGCAGTGTATTTTCTGTCCAGGTCATTCAGAAGAGAAGAGACTGCTTAGAATGTACTGCCACCCACCCTGGGATTTTGCTGGGATGCTAAGCATACTTTATAGAGCTTGCCTTTGAACCACAGGTGTTTGGTATGTGACCTGTGTTATGGCAGGTCAGAGCCAGAGAGATTTCCGAGTCTTCTGTTGCTGAGAATTAATGGCGTAATCCCTGCTTTTTAAGTAGGCGGAATTTACAGTCTTGTCAAGGCAGGGAATGTGGAAGATGACTGCCTCTGTAAGAGCGTGGTGCGCCAAGGGTGGCGTAAAAGGGAACTCATGTGCATGACTGAGTGGTTTGCCTGCTGATGATACCTAGGCTTGATGAGACCTAGGAGTCTTTCACTTCTGAACAGCACCAGGCCCTCAATGAAAGAGAAAGTAGCATCTTGTGCTTTTAGAGGTCACTATTACTTTCTTCTGCTATTTCTTTGCTCCACTAGTGCTTGTTGTCCATAGAGGACGTGCTCAATCATGTTATACCCAAGGTCTGATTGGACTTTCCAAAAATTACTAGATGAAGATTGCCTTTCTGTAATACCCTGAAGGACCAATCCTGCTACTTGCTCTCTCTGTGACTCACTCCAGGGGGCCAGGTAGATTCCCCATACACTCTCAGAGGGTTTGGGAGAGTGTCAGTCTTCAAAAATATCTAAATATATTTTGGTTTTTTAAATATAGAATTCTGTTGGAAGTGTCATCTGTTGAGAGGGCAACTAGAGATCAGAGCTGGTGGTAACTTATGGCATAATGCTCTCTTAAAAGTCCACCAACTTTATTTTTGATTGTTCAGTGGGACTTGGCTGTAGTACTACTAGGGGTTCTTTGTTTGCTGACAGTGGAAGTCCTCTATTTTGTAATCTTGTTGCTGCCATTTCAACTCCCTGTCTAAGCCCCTGGAAAGTCTATATTCTTTATTTCTGGAAGAGGCTTTTTCAGTTTGTCTTGCATAATACATTTATCTCTAGATAACCTGGCTAGTTGTGGCTGTTTCTCTATCCCATGGTGAACTGCAGTCTTCAGTAAAGCAGAACATCCTGATAGTGTGTTTCCTGCACTACTGGCTTTGTGTGTTATCGTCCATGTCTTAGGAGAACTAATTTCTAGGAGCATTGTGAAAGAAACTCAAGGAAAATGTATCCTAGTGCCTGAAGTGCTCAGGTAGAGGTGGACTGTGTCTGTGGTGGCAAATCAGGATTGACATCAGGGCTTTTTTGGCCTGGAGAAGAAATGGCCTCAGGAGGACCTGAGAGCAGCCTGACCGCACTGATGGGGACATTATCAAACAGATAGTCAGGCTCTTCACAGCAGTGCATTCCAGGAGGATGAGAGATGGGCAGAATTTGAAATAAGTAGTTTAGACTGGTTATAAGAAAAAACTTTCCCCCCCTCAAGGACACTGAGGTGGAGCAGTTACCCAGAGTATTTGTGCAGTTGCCAGCCTTCGAAGGTTTAGACCTCACTGGGTCAAGCCTTGAACAACCTGGTTTCATCCTACAGTTGAATGTGCTTGGAGCAGGAGATTGGACTAGATACCTCTTGAGGTCCCTTACTGTTCTGGTTAGTCACAGACCTTCTGAAGACAGCATAAGGCACGCACTTAGTTTTCTAGCCTGCAAGGTTCAGGGGTTTGATTTTGATTGCTTGTGGGGAAGTCCATGTGGCCTTCACTTGGTAATTAGTTTCTACCTAGGCCGGATAGCATGGCCCCCCCGCAGGATGCTGTGCCCAGCCTGCACCCAGCAAAGGGAGGGGCAGCAGCGGGAGTGCTGTGCTGCTGCAGCACCCACATTGCTGGCAGCAGGATGTGCCGGGGGGAACCCGTGCGCACTAGGAAGGGGAGGTGTGAGTGTGTAGCCCACATGGCCAGTGTGCATGGGTGTAGGTGATTACGGCTCTTTGGGGCTGGTTACAGAGGGGTGTTCAGACACTTATAGGTGTTCATTAACATTTTTGTAAGTGTCTAGTGTTGTGGTTTTTCTGTTGTATTGTTGATATTGATTATGAATATTTAGTTCTCTGCTTCCCAGTTAATTATGTGTTGTTAATAAATCAATAAGTCCCTTTGATCCTGATTTGATTTAAGTTACGTGAGCTGAGCAGTTTTTTCCTGCAGCAGTCACTTTCATCTTCATTACTGACTTTTTACAGAGTGATAAGACTCCAAATTGCTTGATGCTTTTTGATGATTCTCTCTACACAGTTTTCTTCAGCGAGCGTCCCCAAAACAGTAAGAGGATGTAAAATTATGGAAGATAAACTATTGATCTTTTAATGACATAAACACTTGCACAGAATAGGAACAGTATGTGTCTGCAAACAAATCCACTTTGCCCTCTGTTTTGTCCTCATGGGATGGGATCTTTCTGCCAGTTTTTCTCTCAATCCAATTACCTGGTAGTGGCTCCCAAGCACTGCAAATGTTACAATGTGGGCATGCAAGGGAACTGAATTTTATTCCTGCTCTTCACAGGAGTCTCCCAGTGTAGATTGATGCTGTAAAGTCCAATTGAATCACTCTTTGACTTCCTCTCTCTTCTGTTTGTATCATCTCTACTCTGGGAAAGCTTAACTCATCCCTTTACCTGACCCAATTTGCAAGTAAAGAGAAGACTTTTTGGTAGTGACCAGCTGCATCTTTCCTAAAGGAGTATAATACAGAGTAAATGAAAATGTATAAATCATATACCATCTGTCACAGCAGCGTTTCAATTTTCTGTCTGAAATATTTTTTTCTTAGTTTTTTTTCCTCAGAGTGAGAAGGAAAAAAATATTGACCTATTTTCTTATTTTTAAAGGCACTTTGGAATAAACAAACTTGTTCATGAAAATGCCCTCTCCCCCTCCACAAGCAAATTTTGAAAAGTTAAATTTGCTTTTGTTGCCCTAAGGTGAGGTTTTTTTTCAAGATATCCTTAACTCTTTCACTCTAATTTTTTGTGTGGCATTGTTTCTATTTATTAGTGCAATGTGGTTTTTATAGCTTCCACAGCAACCAGACTTTTGCTACAGTCTGAAACTGTTGATGTAACCTAAAATTATGACCCCATTCAGTTAATGGCTGTAATTTTGGTTTAGGCTTAACTTGATATCGCAAAGTCTTTGCAGTCTTGCAGAATAAGTTTATCTTCTACGAGCTGTGTTTTGTTATGGATATGCTTTTCTATACTTGTATTCAGAGCAGTTCTTCAGTGTATCAGAATTAACCTAACATTTGGAGTGGTGTGTTTAGGCATTCACAGTAGTTATAACATTGCAAAATATTCAGATTCCAAAGTAATGAATACTGTGACTTCCTATTAATCAAAATAACTTTCCTAACTTTTTCATATCTGAGTTAAGGGGCTTGCATAACTATCACCCGCTTAGAGTAATATATAGTTTTACTTTCATGCTTTCCTATTGTTAGTAGATGAAATCAAAGATTAAAAGACTGACTGAATTTTTAATGGTGGTTGTCTTGAAGGCTTGAAAATCACAACTCTAGACTGCAAAAAAAATGGTGAGTCGCAGAATTATTATTGGCATGCCTTCTGATTTTTGAACCTTTAGGGCTCTGACTTTTCAAACTGTCTGTAACTCAAGGCTAAAAACATTTTCATACTGAAACTGAGATTCCTACATAGCTACATGAGCCTGCACATGAGGAGGATGAGAAATGCCAAATTTTGTGAGTCTTTCATTGAATACCTGAGTTGATAGTATTCTGTTCAGTGTAGATCATCTGTGCCAGCCTATTTAGCCTGAGGGTCAAACACACTATTTCAAAAAGGACACAGGACTCACAATGAATACCTCGTGGCCAACCGACTGCCCTGCTATGCTCCCTGGGCTTGATCTTCCTCCCATTCAAGTCACTGAGAAAATTCCCAATGACCTGAAAATGTGTGATATCAAACTACTTACGTGCAGTTCTTTCTAATTCTTGTGCAGAATTTAGCTGGAAAAGATGGGTGTATCGAGCTTTTTTTGATGTTTGGAAAGGTTTTTTGTTGTGAGGTTTGTTTAGGGGTTGGTTTGTTTGTTTCTTTTTTTAATTTGAGCAAGCATGGGTAAGCAGGAATTCTTAGATTCAAACACATCAAGGGATTAATTTTCCTTCTGAGAGTGGAATCTAAAAGGTCTGCTCTGAATGCACGAAGAATTGTCCATAAAACTGCAGCATAGACCACAGCTTTGGAGTTAAGAATATTTCATACCACGTCCCTGCAGAAACATGGACATCCTGGTGTGATGGTACACAAATCTGTACATCAGTTATGGCACATCATCAGTGATGGCAGGAGTAATACTTTATGGGAATTATTTTCTGTTGTGCATAGTCAGTCATAATTCAGTCTAAGAAACAGAGAAATATTTACTACTATGAGATTATTTGCTCAGTACCTCTCTTGTCTAATCACATGAGAAGATGCAACCTGGATGATTATACACATGTAGGAGATGGTGCAGCACTTTTACAGCAGAAAAACCAGCACTTGTTAACAGTTGTTAATGTAGATTGCCTTGGAAGTTTACTACCATCTCAATAAAACTCTCACATATGTGCCGGATTCTGCTTCCCCTGCTTAGATTCACCTGAACTTTCCTTAGTTTCTGTTTGAAACTCTTATGAACTACATAAGAATTGAAACTCAGCCTTTGATAGGCGATAGAAATACAATTCTATAATTGCTTCTGTGATAAATGTTGGCATCCTTTACCTGTCTAGGTGAAAACTACAGTAATTTTATTCTTGCATTTCAACTAAATTTGCATTAGACAAGATTTCATGCCCTTGATTTCCTCCACGATTCATCCGTTCCCTGGCAATATTTATGTTTCTTTCTATACCTTGGAGTGTTTCTTTAAAACCTTTCTGTAACATTCATCTATTTTTTTTTTTTTTTTAGAAAGACTAGAATAAAATTTCTTAATGCTTGCATTAATTAAACACTGGCCAATGGTTCTGCATGACAATGAAGGAAAATTCCTTACGTCATAGCTTTCAAATGCTAGTGCCTGCTTCTCTGGCTTGTATAGCCAAACAATTTCTTGATACATAAAAAGCCTTCTGGGATGCAGTGAACTTCGTAATTGTGAATTGTGAAGGTTTTAGATTCTCATAGAAAACTATTTATAAGACTTACTATTCAAAAAGTGTTCGGAGACTGAAACAGCGAAAGGCATCTGTATTAAGGTAACTTAAGCTGGACCAAATTCCTTCATTGCCTTAGTTAGGGCTTTTATTAGTGAAAGAAAGAATGCATTCTTTGATCTACACATAATATTCAGAAACATCTAATTTATGGAAAGAGAAAGACTAGGTTCGATTGACTTTCTATCCTAGCTTGTGGGTTGTCATCACATAACCCTATGCTGCATTTCTTTCATCTGTAAATGAATAAAGGAGCTGAAAACATTTCAAAAGAAGATTGAGGAATGTAGGTTACTAGGAAAATTATAAACATAAAATCCACAAGATGTCTCCTTTGTTTGCATTTTGCATGCACTTTGGTTGTCTAGGCAGTTTACTAGGAGTGCACATTCAAGCTGGTATACCTGACCACATCATGCTGCTGTTTACACTTAAAGTCTTCCTGTATTGTCTAAGGAGGAGCACTGCCTAAGCTTACAGGGCCTGTTTTAATTCCTGACCTAAGCTGTTACTTGCTTTTGGCTGTGGAGCTTTTAGTATGAGGATCCTATAGTCATGGTTGATAGGATGAGAGTTTTCCACTGGCAGTTTGACAATTCCCCATATCCCTACCTCCTAATATCTTTGCACAATTATTCTTGCCTCCTCCATACATTCTGCTTAGGAGTATTTTTATTATTTTTCTCAATCCTTCACTCTTTTCACGTATTATAGCAGAGTGCCAACATCTAGCACGCTACCAAATGAGCTAGCTGCAAAGAAAAACATATGGAAAGCCTTGTGAAAACAGAGGGAATAATCTCAAGACCACAGTTTTAACAACACTGCCAACGGTATGTACTGCAATGAAGATTTTGTGAAGTAGCTGTTTTCACTGAGGACTGATTAGCCTTGGCTCTAGTGCTAGGAATAAATGCAATTCTTTAAGCAGTGACCAGGGTCTTAGCATGCAGATGCCCTGTTTTGCTCCTTTGTTTAGCTGAACTCGGCAAAATGCCCGCCTACAGTTCACAATTCAGAAAGCCTATTGCATTACATGGGGAAGGAATTGGTATTTCTAAGTTCTTCTAGAATTGCAGACCTATCTACTTACCAATATGTTTCAGAAAATGTCCGTGGAAAATTCAGGTGATCTACCTTGAGATAGAACCCAGGTGATCATTGTAAATGCAGGAATCAGAAAACTTAGATTGGTCCAAGTACTGATAGCCATATTTACTTTTTTCAGGTGCGGAAATTGTGGTTTGGTGAAATAATAAATAACTGACTCATGACAATTGCAACTTTAGAAAGTCATGCATTCTGTAGTGCGTAGTAGGTTGATTAAATCAAAATCAATCTCTTTGTAGTCAAACTTAGTGAGTTCCAGATCTCTTTTTTTTTTTCTTTTTTTTTTT
>VYXH01011165.1:48417-71839 GCA_013397275.1 Burhinus bistriatus | reverse complement strand
CTTCCTCCAACTGCTATGGTCATCTAGAGATAGCGAGAAAGTGATGAGAATGTGATTCATTCCAGCTAAGTGTTAGCTTAGGGTGGGTCTTGTATGAGCCAGAGTCATTCACATAGCTTTTAAGCATAGCTGTGATAAAATGTGTTACATACAGCTCTGTCTTTTTATTCTGTCTGACTTTGAGTTGTGCATTTCTCCACTGGCCTGTAGATGTAATACGTAGGCTTGATTTAAGGCGGTCAATGAGCTGGCAAGAGTGTAAGTGTTTTTAGCAAAGATGGCACCAGACTTTTCTTGGAGGTGCGCAGTGGAAGGATGTGTGGCAGAAGACATAAATTGGAATATGAGAAATTCCAGCTCAATATAAGAAAAAATATTTTTCACTGTGGGGGAAGTCAGACACCAGAGCAGTTACCAAAACTAGTTTGAAAAGTCAGTCTTTGGAGATATTCAAAACCTGACTGAACAAAGTCCTGAACAACCTATTATAAATAGATGTGCTTTGAGCTGAGATGTTGAGCTTAGGTGACTTTCAAAGAACCCTTCCAACCTGAGTTAACTTGTGACTTCCTAACAGCTGAGGGTCAGGGTGAGACTTTGTAAGCTATAGCAGAGAGAGTAGAAGAAGTCCTTTTAAATTAAAGTGGCATTCTTGAATGTGACTTGTTCTAGCAGTCAGCTCTTACTTAAATAGATCTTTTTGCTTTTCTGGTACCGATACTGTGTGATATACCAATTATAAGCAAATCCTCTACCTAGTTTGCTTTGTTCGGGTTCTTCTCCTTCTTCTTTCAGAGTCTAGCAAATATGAACAGTGATAATTTTGACTTTCATGAAATTATATTCTTGGCAGCTTGAAAAAGAGACAGCTTTAGTTGGCAGGTTGCTGTTCAATGCACATGAAGTTCAGACATTAGAGATAGTTGATAAAATTGAGTAAAATCCAATTACACAACAGAAAACAGGGAAGGCACATTTGGCTGGCAGAGAGAGTTCCATGGAGGTCTGTACTCTGACCTCTTCTGTTACCAGCCAACATCAGTGACCTAGATGTGGGAAATAAACTAATTGAATTTGCTGATGCCACAAAATCAAAAATTGAGGTCACTCTGAACAGCAGGTAAAATTCAAAACGGATTTAGATCTGCTATTAAAGTGGTCTCAAAGAGAGCAAATGAAATTGTATGTCTACAAGTGGAAAGTAATACACGTTTGGCTTCAAAATAAATTCATGAATACAAATTAATGGAATTGAACTAGAGTGGGAGAAAATTGAAAATGACTTTGAAGTAATAGCTCATGTGCAGTGCTGTCAGGCTGTGTGACAAGGTGGTGGCATGCCTTCGAATGTCAAAGAGAAGATCCCTTAAACTTCCTTCGTATTTAAATAAGAGCCTCAAGAGACTGAGTAAGCTTCAGCAGTGCAGTGATGAGTGCAATGCCATGGACAACCTTTCCTTCCTTGCCTGCTAGAAAGACTCTAAGTTGCTGTTAGTTAATGGGGTGTTTGTAAGAACCTAAAGAATAAGGAAAAAAACCCCACATAAATATTACTGGAGAGAAAGGAAAACCTCATCAGGGAGTTATGTTGAGGACAGTTCCCCCTTGAGTCACTGTTGGAGGCCCTCATAGAAGGATGAAGTGAAGCTTATTCGCCCTTTTAAAAAGGTCCCAAACTGTGGAAAGTGATTGCTTTAATTGTAGCCATCATCATTCAGCTCATAGATAAACCATAGATTTCCAGAAACTAACCAGGAACGATCTTCGCATCTCTGAAAAATATTCTGTTTCTTGGAGACCCAAATGCTGCAACATACCTGCTTTTATGCACCTAATACCTCTTTTGTCTGCATTTTATTGTACAGTATCAAAGCAAAGCAGAGCTCTTGAGATGAGTTCTTTTCTAAAAAACAAAAAACAATGTATTTCTCAGGAGTTCTGCTCTTGTTGCACTCTGACAGCAACTTGTTTCTGTCAGAGTATAGCACGGCACTGGCACTTCCTAATAGGCAGCTGTTGTTGAAGCCCCTGTCGATGGTCAATAGCAAGCTAAAAGCTTAGGGGTCCTGACAAGCTTCTGAAATGTTCCTATATGTTGATTTTTTTGTTGTTGTCTGGTTGGTTTGGGGGATATTTTTTGAAGTAATGTGCTACAGCTTATACAATTAGGGCAACCTCCTTGTTTGCTCAGCACTATGCCTTGCTCTCTGGGTACCACATGAATACAAGCATCTTTGCCATTGAATGAGTTTTCAGATTAAAAGTAATTTAGGTTTTTGTTCCTTCTGCTTCAATTAGAAAGTTATACCAGAATATCATTGCTCTAGGAAAGAGAAACTGTCTTCAAGTACTAGTGTAATTCTGGTGGCTTATTTTATTGTTAGAAATGCCTCAACCTAATCTATTAAGTTAAATGTTTCTTTCCTATTTTCCTTTCAGTTTGCTTGTCCAGTGATATTTACTTAACTACCCATATGAACACAGCAGCTACAAACTGCCCCTTTAACCTTTGTGTTGAGAGGTTAAATAAATGAGAGATTAAATTTCCTTTCCATTCTGTTTCTTTACACCTTTCTGGTTTCTTCTGTGAACATGAGTGGTTGGGTGGCTGGAACTTCAGGCACTGCTCAAGGTGAGGTTCACCAGTGTATAGTGCAGTAGGTGTCGCGGGATGGAAGTATCAGACTCAGTTATGATTTAGCAGCAGTTCAGTTTTATATGTGATTTGAGGCAGATCAAGAGATTGAGTTTTAGCAGCACTTAATCATTAACTGATTTAAAGATTTGCAAAGTGATTTAACTAAATAAATGAACAGCGACTTGATTACAGATTCGAAGATGACAAGATTCACACTAACTTACTATAAGGTACCCCAAACCAATGCGTATACATATGAGAGCAAAGCACAGATTTCAGATTAATGTATGTACATATAAACAAAGCATACGAGCGTGCGCGCGCACACACACACTTACACAAACACACACACACTGTAGTTTATAACCGCTGAGATCGAAGATCTCTTAATATCGCACGACTTACTGAGTCAGCAGGTACCCCTTTGAACTCCTACATGTGCACGGAAAATGGAAGAACATCCGCATCCATAAAGCTAACGCATACAAACATATAAATGGAGAGGTAGATGAAAGAGAGACTAGCTTATAGTTAACATTTCCCTTCCGAGCTAGAGTAAATACTCACAATGCATCGGCATTCCTCAACGGGTGGTAATTGAGGCTCGAGAAGGATTGTCTTACCCTGGTCCTTAGTCTTTGCGAAGTTTGCCTGAGACAGCGTCCCAACCCAGGTGAGGTACTGGCCACAGCCTGCTGCGATCCAGAAGAGCTCAAAGCATCTTCACTAGAATTACTACTTATGGGATCCGAGATAGTTGACTTTCGTCAGGTACCTTTCCACTCCAGCCCAGCTTGGACAGTGGAATAGTCCAGTACTTTGTCGGTTACACAAGCCCAGGACTTGTTAGGACTTGTGGTTCTGGTATCCCCCCCACCCCCATCTCTGTGGCCACGATCCATTTGTTGTCAGGAGTGATCGATTATAGTTATTATCTTCAAACGGTAGGAACTATGAGAAGCAGGTACCCTGAGGCGTTGCCGTAGTGTTCTTCCTTTAATGTTAGACCATTATGTATTGTTCTGGTCGTGGTATTATGTGGCACAGGTGGGGAGGGAATCATGCCAAGTATCAAAAGGCCTGAGAGTGGCAGGGGGGGTTGCACCACCACAGTAGGTCACTTATTTTCCTGCCTCTGAGATAACCATGAGATAGTTGATAAGATCTTGGTTGTCTCTATTATCACTGTAACAGATTGAACACTACTGAAAATCTATGAAATGCTATTTTGGGGAGTCCTCGACCTCAGTTTGTTCCATTTGATGAGTGCCTGCTGTTTTTCTGAAGTTTGTGGTCACATCATGACTTTACATTTTGATGTATGAAAATAAATTCTGTTCCGGTCCTTGTGATCGTCTCGTGCAGAGTTATCCCCATCCTCTGTTGATCTGTTGATCATAACTTCCAGCTTCATCTCACAAAGTGTGGTGTGGGGTTTTTTTTGTGTGTTGTTTTGTTGTTGTTTGTTTGTTTTGTGGGTGTTTGGGTGTTTGGTTTTTTTTTTGGTGCCCAGGTTGCATACTAGTGGAAACATTAGAAAAATACTATCGCTACATCTCTCTTTTTGATGACCACCACCTCTTCCTAGTCTGGTATTTCTGTTCAGCATACAGGGCTTCTGAGCTCCCTGTTGTTCTGGGGCAAACATGCATCTATTGCACAGGCTTATCCAGGACTACTATTCTGTGTGGTCTGCAAGACCTAAGACAAAGTTACTGACTGTCTTTTGCCATTGTATTGGAGAGAAGAATGCAGTGAGCTTTATGAGCAGAATGCCCAGTGAGCTTTAAGAAAGGAAAGAATTGATATCCATCATATTCCTTAGTATCTGCTGCTATAATAAAAGCCAGTAATGCACTTTGTAAGCTGTCAGGCACTTTGTCAAAGATTATATGGCATTGTGGAAGTTAGTTGTAAATTTTCAGTATTGTTTTTTCTGTGCAATGCTTCAGAAGTATATATTTCAATTGGAGCTTTTACCAGTGGAAACATCGCAAACTATACATTGTGTTCCTCACATGCCAAAATTCTTTTCGTATGAACAGTTCAGGTTCAGATTGTGTACTCATTGTTCATCTCCTATCACAGTGAAGAGAATCAAATATTTGTGTTGCTGATGAACAACTCAGGTGTGTCTGTTCTGAAATAAATTCTGCAGATCAAGGACACATAGAATAAGTAACAGGCTCTTAAACTATGGTACTTCATTAGCCCTTTGGGATATGTTAGGGCCATCAGTAATTAACTGTGGAAAGCACAAATGATTGGAGTTGTTGCTCTGAAGTCTCACAGTTGAACCTTGGCTCCAGTTGGTGGCTCAAGATCTTCTGCTTAATATGCATCAGACTAATGCATTAGATTTCTGAAGCCTTTGCAGAATATCCTTTCCAGCTCTTAATTGCTTGCTCTATTTTAACCTCCATTATGGAAAGGGTTTCATCCCTATTTCCTGAAACTAGCTTAGTTTTCATCACTGCTTATATGATAGTTTTAGCCTTTAATTGAATATTAAATGCCAATGGTTCCGTCTGACCTGATCTCCAATAGCGTGTTGCAATCTTTAAAGTGCAAGTCAGTCTCACAGAAGTGAGGGAAGATTCTTATTTGAAAACAAGCAGGTGTCACTTTTCCATACAGGACAATGAAATTTGATTATGTAGAGGAGGTAATTAACTCAGAGCATCTTACAGAACAGTTAGTTGCTCTCTGTCCAGTCTTGATCAAAAATGTTTCTTTACATGTTTACATGCTGTTTCTGCTCTGTATCCAGGTATTTCTAGTTAGATAGACAAATCCAGAGGCTAACTAGCTTTCCATCTCTATAGTGAACAGTATATCAACTAATCCAAGTTTGTGTGTGTAACTTGATAAGAACAATTCACCAACTATCTCTGATAATAATTCATAAACTTTTAACTGTTCAGTCATATTTTATGAATATTTACTTTGGACATACATCATGTTTGTGCATAATAAAGGAATAATGGTAGAGAAGGCCTATCTCTGTGTTTCCTTCCACTCCTGTCCTTGCTTCTCTGTGTTCATTTGCAGTAGTAGACTGGGAAAACCTTCACTTGGAGAAATGAGGAAGAGTTGTAGCAGGTAACGTGAAGTTAAATGCTATGCATCAAACCAGAAATATTTTGCTCTGTAAAAAAAAAAAAAAAGAATTAAAATTTCAAATCTACCTAAGAGATGTAGACGAGTTGACAACCCTAGTGTGCTAGTTGCTATTGAAGGATTAAAGGCTTTAGGATTTTTCTTATTGAATCATTACGTGGCATAACCATATGATTATATAACAATCAAGCTAAAGTCACTTTGATCCGAAATGAACTCTATTTGCAATTTTACATGTATCTTTCAACTACTGCATCCTCCATTGCATCAGTAAGTGCATTTTGTTGACATTGTGAACTGGACCAGGAGTGAGATCGGTAATGCAGCCAGCTCCTACCTGTGCAGCTTCCGTCATGCCCTAGGGCATGATACCGGCCATAAGGAATAAGTAGATTATTCTTTGAGATAGTTCATGAATTTGAAATGGACTGCTGGGGCAGCAACGTATGATCATGCAATAACACTTCCATGTGGAAGAGTGTTAGCTTTTCCAGGAATCTAAGAGCTGGTCTTTTTTCATTAAAAGTACTCTATTTGCCCTCTTTGATTGCTGACACTGCTGTATTTACTGTATCCATTAAGTACAAAGCTCAGCTGGTGAGTTTGCTAATATAATACAGGGAAATAGGGCAACTATCCCCATCTATCACTCCTGCTTCTGCGACTGATCCACTGACCATGAGTTACAGTGACTGTTTCTATCTTCCAGGTAATTATGCTCTGAAGTACCAGCCATATGCAAGTTGCTGTAGCTCTTTGTGTATTGTTATTATCTTTTCTTACAGTTAAGTGTGTCATGCCCAGAGATATGACACATACAATTTGAAAGCAAATTAATACTTAAACAGCATGTTAAGATTAATGTTCCTCTTACATTATGAAGTGCTTTTTAATTCCCCTTGGAATAGCTGCAAATGCAGTTTGTACACAAATGCATTCTTTTTCACAGCAGAGCCAGTAAGAGTAGTTTTATTCCAAATGTGCTTGGGCCACTGTTAAGGAATGCTGCTTGCAAATAATACTTTGAAGTAGTAATAAAATAGACAAAGGAGATGATAGTTTAAAGGATTAGATTGTGTGTGTGTATATAGGTATTGATTCAAATTTTGTGCAGGGTATAAATGTATTGCTCACTAACCTTAAGAGAATTGCATAAATTCCCCTTAAAATACACTGGTGGTGTAAGATGAAAGACTTATGCTGCTTAATATTCCCTTCTGGGAGAGGGCTCAGAACCTTTCCATTAGAGTGGTATTTCTCAGCACAGTATCCTGTGCCTGCATGTAGGCAGGGTCCCCTTGGAGCTAGGAAAAATTGTACATTTGTATCTTAAGTACAAAATATGCCCTAGTGTTTGGGGGTTTCTTTCAACTTTCTGAACTCTGAATTCTGAGATTCTAGACTGATATTTTTGGAGATAAAACCTACCTTTTATCTGCATAAAGAATCCAAAATGAAATCAAGACTTGCTCTACACTAAGTTCCTTATACTGTGTCTATGACCTACTCAGAGACTCTGCAGGTGCAGAAACTAGTCTCAAATCTGTGAGCTTCCTCCCCTCTGCCCTGAGATAATTGCTAATAAGCAATTGAAATAATTATATGTGTTCCGTTCGTGAGGAATTGTGGAGGAGGGGGAACCACATGTAAGCTTATTTTATACGGCCTTTTATTTTTAACAGTTTGGTCACTTCAGTCCACTCAGTAGGTGATCTGGAGAATTTTGAAATGTATGCATCTCACTGCAGTCTTTCAGTCTGCAGCCACTGGGTGGGTGGGATGTTGACTCCCCACACTCTGCAAAATCTTTTGTTTAGTTTTTGTGTCTCGCTTCCTTCCCCCAACTCCCTGCAGCACACACCCTACTTAGATCTAATGTGGTTCAGGTGTAAACTCAGTTTGTTTTCCTGTGTCATACACAAACCATGGAAAGGTTTTAGCTGCATATTCTTTTGGTGTTCATTGACAATACAAGATAATTTTGCATTTGCAACAAAGCAATAGATCAAAGCAAACTTTGTGGGTTGCAAGGGTAGAATTTTCTTAAACTGGTTGTAATAAATTTGCATATCACAGCTAAAGAAATAACTGCACTTTCTTCTTGTTGAAGTCCATGAAAGTTGCATATTCCAGGAGGCATAGGTAGTTAAACACTGGGTCTGTATAAGTATTGACCTTTTTTCCTTTTTTAGTTTCCCCCACCCACCATTACTTTCATTTATATTGTGCTGTAAAACAAAGCTTATCTCAATGTTTAAGTGCTCTTGATGCACTCTTTAAAACGTTAAAGTTTGGTTATTGCCTGCAAATGCACTGTCCTTGCAAGGAATCTTCTTGCTGCTTGTGTGTTTGAGTCTTATTTAAAGGAGGCACTTACAGATGTGTGCATAGGAGGCCCCTGCTCCAGTGTTAGGCTTGTAACGATAGGTGTCTGGTAGCCGTAGATTGCTTCAGCAGCAGATGATGTGTGGTGAAACAGTAACAGGTAGTATGTATGGGTCATGCTTTCGGATTTTAATTTCTAGCCTATAGTTCAGAATGCTTCTTATTAAGATGCTGAACTATTTCCTGATTATAAATGCCTTTGCAACAAACTTGAGTCATTTGAAAGCATCACATTGCAACTGTAGCATAAATAAGTCCAGGCGTCTTGCTGTAATTTTCAGAATCTTCCTCTTTCCATGATGCTTTCTTTGATCTGACAGTAGGTTACAACTTCATTACAAGGTATTAAAGATTCTGGGGTTAAGTATGAAGAAAGATATTTTAAATTGATAGAATCTGATGTACTCATCACTTAATATTTATAAATGCAAACGTTCTTTCCTGAGAGGAGAGAGTCTTTGATTCTCTGAGTCCTTGGAAGTCAATGGATGTTGCAAATGCCAAGTATCTCTTGAGACCAAGTGCAATAAAAAGTTAAATTCAGAACATGTATTGCATTTACTTTCCTGATAATGTAGGATGGAGTGTCTTTTCCCCTTTTTTTAGCTCAATGTTCTTCCTTTTTTTAAAAGAAGAACATTATCTCGAATGATAATTGCCACGATTGGTGGCAGGTTGATTTATAGAAAGTTTAACTTGGAATTTCTCAAGTTTGTCCACAGTACAGTTCTTCTGAAAGCTTCGGGTTGCTGCCTCACTGATACAACCCAAGCCATCAGGGGTCTGGCTTTCTGTTGCAGTAACAGTACTGCTAGTACTGCCTACTCTTTGTTTGCACTCCTCAGGTTTCTCAATGTGTTGGTCCTGCTGAGGGTTTCAGTGTGAACATATGGCCATGCAAATATGGTTGAGTCTGTAGTAAATCTCTGGAGGCTTTCAAGAGAGCTTTTGCATTAAAATATATGAAGTTTTAGTAGGCTCAGTTTTAGCCATGTTTGAACTGCAGAATTTTAAAATACCCGGTACATGAGAATATATTAAATGGAAAGCATGTTCCTACATATGCCTTAATACCTCCAAAGTACAATGGCAGCTGTTTGAAAGTATTCATTAAATTTTCAGCAAATGCTGCAAAATATTTTTCTTGAGATAGCTGTGTTGTTTTTGTATTACACTTTGACTCTTTCCTCTTACTGTTTTAGTTGCTGGAGATATTTATAACCAAGCAGACACTTGCTGCATAAAGGTTCAGCAATTCTTCCCACTGGGTTGGTTTTTAAACTCCCTGGTCCAAACCTAGAAGTCAGGAATTAATTGTTTGTTTTGAGCTTTAACAGATTAGGTCCTTACTCTTGATAGCTTTACACATTCGTACCTCCTCCACCCCTTATCTTTCCCTCATCAATCTTTTGCATTTTTCTTCTCTTTCTTTTTCTTCCTTCCGTCTCACCCATAAGAGTTTTGTGATTTACAGGTGTCTTTCACCCTCACTTTGAAGAGGAATCCCTAGGTCTCCAGGACCTGTTTCAACACAGTGTAATTTATAAATGCAAACCAAAAATAACTAAGAACAGTTAATGGGGAAATTGGGCTTCTAACACCTGAAACTGTCAGTATCAACATCTGGAATGGAAAAACTGAAAAATATAAACTATATTATTTTGTTTCTCTTCTCCCTTCTAAATAATCACATTGCTCTTGCCTGTCTGCTCCACTCTTACATGAAAATACATATGTATATACACTGTCAGTGAGTATATCACTCTATTTATGCACATATATGCATGTATTTATATTGTATTCCATGTACATGTATTCGCATTACAGCAGAGCCAGGCAAAGGAAAATGGAAGAAAATGAATTATTGCCCCCTGTTTCAAAAGGAGAAAATTCCCTGAGCAAAATACATTCCTGCTTTTGAATGTGTGAGAATCAGACATGTGCCTAACCCTTCTCTATTTCTTCTGCCCTTATGCAAATAAATAAAATAAGAAAAAAGGGAAGAGAGGCAAAATAGCTAAGTGAGGCAAAGGTGAAAAGCATGATTTCAACCATGGAAGATAGTAAATGATGTATATAATATGGTACCTTGTATGCTATCAAGAAATGTGGTTTGTTTGTAAGCTGTTCTGCTTTCTGAAACAGCCTTTTAGCTGATGTGAGTCGCAAAGAGGGGGTTTTTGTTTTATTGTTTTCATTGGTTTGTTTGTGTCTCTTTTACACTGGCCATTTCTTAACTTTCTTCTGACACTGATCTACCTCTGCTTTATATAGCAATTTATATCAACAAATTTTACATTCTTTGTCCAACTTCTGCAGGCAAATACGAAGAGTTGAAGTGATGCTTAAACTAGTCTGGATGGGGTAAAGAATTTGGCAAACTGTAATGGTTTCAAGAACATTGATCCCTGTCCACCCCATACCCTCCGAAAGGCAAAGAGGCCTTGTGAAAAGCAGCGATTTTTTTCCTTATATACCTCAGATATAAGAGAAACAAAACTCAGCTTCGGTAGAAATTCTATTTCTGAAGTCCAAGCAGTCCTGCTAAAACTGTGGGAGACAGCAATAGCTGTTAGTTTTGTGTAATGATTGTGCTGTATCTTATAGTTTATTCTGTGAGAGTTGCACTGTTACTGCTCCTCAGGAGTTTTCTGGGAGTTTCAAAGAAACTTTCTGTATTTTAGTCCTGCTATTTTTACCACTGATGATTGTGTAACAGGCTACCCATACCAGTTGCTTTGTTTGTTTAAGAAAACTAGGGCTTTTTATCCACCAAAAATGCTACAGGTGAGTCTTCCTTTTTTTCAAGTCCTATACATGATATCTTTTATTTCAAATGCAACTGAGCATGGCATTTTATTCTGAATCTGGTCTGAGGAAGAATTTACCTTTCACAGCTCTGGCAAAGAAAATTATGAGGCATTCATTCAAGAAGCAGAATATAAAATAGACACTCTTCAACTCAAGCCATTCCTTTTCAAGTCTAATGTCAAAGTTGAAACAGTGGTTTCTCCTACAGCAAACTATGTTTTCTTTTGCAGTCATAAATACCGGTGCTTTGGAACCTTTTCAATTCTCCAACTCCATAAAAATCATGCAAGGAGACTAGAGAAGAATTTTCTGTTTAAATTGGTGCTGTATCGGTAAAACAAATATGAATTGCAATGCTTCTGGGTTGTCTTATCAGTAATGTTTCTACCTGACACATTACAAAGCCCCAATATTTTTTAACAATGTTCAGATAGATGTGGCAATGTTTTCAGACAAATATAAAGGCCAATGTCAAATGTTCTTATACAGGTTGTAACTAATGAGTGAAAACCAATATCTGCAATCACTTGTATGTAAACTTTCCTTCTCCGCCTGTTTGAGGTGGTACCGTTGAGCAAGGGCTGACAAAGCAGTCCTGCAGATCAGGCTGAGGCTGAGCGCAGAGCAGTTATGCTTAGTACCCCACATCACTGCATGTGGATGACTCTCTGTCTCTATGAAACAATTAGTGTTTCCTCCTGAGTCTTTGGTTGTTACAATTATCTAATATACTTCCCCCTTCCCCAGCCCCTGCCCTCCCCTTAGTTAGAGGATGTACCAAAAGATTGGTTTGACTATTTGAGGCTTGTAAAATCTAGTAGAAATGTTTCAGTAGAAAGAGGATCAGCCTTTTGAGTGTGATATTAGCAAGTGGAAGAGAGAGGCTTTTAGATGTGCTACTAAAAGGGATTATGTGTAAGGAATAGGATTCTGGACACTTAGACACTGAACATCCATCTTTTCTGCTTCAAACCCAGGAAGAAATGAAGATGTGAACAAAATACTCAGTTGCTTATGTCTTCTGACTAGAAGCTCAACACAAAATCATGTGAAACAACCTATCCCTTGCATGGCAGTATTGAATATAGTCTTAGAATCAATATTCTCATTTTACTGAGGGGGGATTGATGAAGAAAAGAAAGCCTAGAAATAAAGAGACTTGGCTAAAATTGTCCAGGAGGCTGTTCATAAAGCTGGCAGCAAACTCCAGGTCTTCAGAGTTACAGTGCACTACTCTTAGAGCAAATACCAAGAAAAATTAGAAATGCTTACCATAGAAAAGATATTTTGTGCAATTAATGCTACTAAAACTTCATGGAATCTTTCTCATTTCAATTATTCAAATAACTGGGAGATAAATAGTTTTAAAAAGAATTGGATGGGGAGAAGATATTGAGGAATGGTACTCTATCTTCAAGGGAGTATTGGGTTATTGGCAGTTCAGATGAAAGAAAACATGCCAGGCTAGAAATTACTAAGCCTTTGTAGGCCTGGACTGAACAATTGCCTGAATTTTTGTCAAAAATATGGAGGGGGGGAAAATAGAGATGGCAACATTATCTGCCCTGGTAGAGTTTTCTAAGTAAAGTAATCAGTACCTGACATTAGTGATGTCATGTGATTAGTATTTAGTAACTCTGGATTTGCTTTGTTCTTCAAAAAATATAAACTTGATGAAGAAAGTAGGTCAGGCGAAGGTATGACAAAATTATGTCTGCTTCTGTTTTGATGTAATATTATGAATATAACTATCTGGCTATAATTTTAAAATTGAATCTATTACACCAATTTTTAGTTTAGTAGTCTAATTCTTTCTCTGCAATATGAAGGCAGTTTTTCAATGTTAAGAACCATCTAGTCTCCAACTGAGGTGAGAGGGGATAACTTTGTGAAAAATTTCACTTCAGAATCTTTAAGAATGTTTCATTAGCTCTTCCATCAAACTAAATAATACTGTTTTGCAATTACACAATTGACTCTTTAGTTGTAAAATCATCCTTTTGAGAAGGTGTCTGTTTGAATTATTAAAGAGGATTTTTATTTTAAGAAGCTGCAGTTGTTTAACATATTTGCTTTGTTTTAGGCCCTCCAAAGCCACAGAGGTGAAAAAACAAAAGCTTGGGGATGGTGAATTTTTCTTGTTCCTCTAAAATTATTTTAATTCTTTAGATACAATTTCAGTATCTGCCTAAAGCTTTCTGGGCAGTGACTATGCTAAAAAAATTTTTTTTTCCAATCTATATTCATTTTTACCCCACTCTCGATTGACTTCTGAAAAATCAGCATAACTAAAAAAGCTGGGAAGACACATATTTAAACATGGGCTGGTGACCTAATATCACCTGCTGTGCTTTGTTCTTTACTGGCATTATATGAAGTTGCTGTTTAATTAGGATGCTGGTTAAACAGGGCATCATAAATTAAGCTAATTGATTTCGGCAATGGTTTAAATCTCACGGAGTTTGAGGTTTTGCAAACCTTGCAGGTTATTTTCAGATCTGAGAATTCATTAAAGTAGACTTTAAGCTTGCATTGGATTTTTTTGTTGTTTTTTTGTTTGTTTGTTTGAGTTTTTCCTGTAAAAGAATTGTATCCACGCAAGCACAAATTTCCCTGTGTGAGAAGTGAAGCTGGAAATTCTAGGACTTGCTGCATATGTGCTGATCTGCTTTTGAGCTAATGTGCCCTGAACACTGCTGGAGCAGCTGTGCAGCAGTGCAGGGGAGTGCCCAGCACAGAAACGCTGCAGAGTCACCCCTGGCAGCAGGCAGGTTCCAGAGTAACGATGCCAAAGCTGCGTTGGTGACACCAGTAAAGTTAATGTCTTGCTACAAGACAAACTATTTGACTTAGGATTTTTTGTAATTGATCTGGTATCTTATTTGTTTAAATTAATTTTTTCGTGTATTCTACTTTTCTAAAAAAATCAGGTTAAAAAAAAAAAAGATTTTTGAGTATGAAACCATGTGCTTCTGCTTATGTTTTTCTGAAATATGTGTTTTTGGCTGTATATCTTAGCTTGCAAAACTAAAGTATTAAACAGAGCATATCATAGCATCAGAATAGAAGGAATGTAATTCAGTGGTGCTCAGAAAGGTAGCTTAAAATAATAAACATAAAAATACAAATAAAAATGATCCTAGCAAGGATGTTCAGGTGTTAAAATGCAAATACTGGTGTGGAAAACTGACTAAAGGAGCAAATGCTTCAGAATGCTGAAGGTTTTCTAGCCATGTTGTATTGCTGGTGAGAGGAGGAGGAGA
Organism: Burhinus bistriatus; assembly: GCA_013397275.1. Lineage (NCBI taxonomy): Eukaryota > Metazoa > Chordata > Aves > Charadriiformes > Burhinidae > Burhinus > Burhinus bistriatus. The sequence continues at coordinate 57,622 of VYXH01011165.1, read as the reverse complement.
GAGTGGGTAACCAAAGGCAAACTGTGATGGACATCATGTTTGGCTGTGTCCCTCAGAGGTAAACTTGTGGCCAAAATTCCGAGTGCTGTTGTGCATGTTCTGTGTTATCAAAGGATTTAGTTTGAATCCAGTCACCTATTTGCCTTTCTAAATAAAAATATACTGGCAGAAAATACCTGGTTTTTTTGATAGTACCTGATGAATATGCATCAACCTGGAAACACATCTTCTATTTCATCATCGTAAGAAGAGTCAAAAGAATGTGTAAAGCAGATTATTTCAGTCTAAATGTTAATGGAACAAAAGCATTAGGAAGCCTTTCAACGCTGAAGAACTAAAGAATACTTTTTGCTTTTTAAATCAGTAACTGTAGAAACTACTTATAAGCATCAAAAATGTTGATGCACCGCAGGTGTATTTTTACATACTTTATTTTTTTCTGGAGTCCACACAGAATAACTACCTGTTATCACTGTAAACCAAATCAAAACTGAACGGAAGTTGGGCAAGAGTTACCTGATTGGTAGGTAATTGTTATTACAGCTAAACACATCCCAGACCATGAAAAGCCCAGACCATTTCTGAGACCTAGCATTGTCAGGTCAGTAAGGAGCCTCTGACCCTTAAGCAGCAGCACGATAATATTCACTGTTACAACTTCTAAATTTTCTTGTTTGGAGAAAACAAAGGAAAACTACAAGCACGGGAAAAGTGCTCTGTAGGTGTTTTGTTGGAGACAGAATCATAATAACATATTTCTTAATTTGGAATTCTTGTAAAATAAATTAAAATCAAATTTTTAAACTGTTGTAGTAATACAATGTGTACATTATATATATTCTTTACCCTGTTGCTTTTGGGGACACAATAAATAACCAGATTAATACTAAGCCACAATTGTAAACCTCATCTTTCAGTGTACCCACCTCCTGCTAAATGTAATCTTATCACTCCATCTGGATAGCCAGAAAATGTTAAACGGAAATCAGTCTTCAAGGATGCATTTGCCATCAACTTTTAATTTGATGGATTCTTAAATCTGAAAAAGAGAACAGTTTGCAAACTGATTTGAATGAACCAGCTCTAAGTTAATAGTTAGGAAATATTTATTTAATAGTTTGGGCACTTTAGCATCACATGCAATTTCATTTCCTCTTCCATCTTGTGGTGTTCCAGTTGCCTGCTTCACCAGTTCAACTGCTATTGAAGCATTCAGAAGACTGGTTTCATCTGGAGGTTGGGTTTGATATTTCTTAATATATTAGCCTTAGATTGTATTCTATGGCCCTTAACATTTTAAACATTTATTTTACTTTTTTATACTATATTGGAATTTTTTTTTTTTTCTCCTACTGTGGTATAAGCATAGACACATTTAAGATTATGCTTTAAAACATAGCAACCTTCTGGACAGAAGTACTCCTTCCTGTCACAGAATATAGGGTTGTTTAGTGATTAAAAAGGTTATGTTAAAACGTTTAAGAAATGCACAGCGTGTGAGGCAGTAGAACTGTAGTTTTTATTAATGTGTTTATGTTAATAAGTTTAAATAATTTTCAAAATATGCACTTCTGCTTTCCTGTCAAATATTCAAGTTTATAATTGCAATAAAACATTTTAGTTCTCTGGGTGGTTTAAGATCTGTATGAAATTTACAAAAGTTTACTTTTTTTCCCCCCTTTAATAGCTTGAAATGCATTGGATAATTTGGTCTCGTTACTAAGTACTGATGATTTATTTTCCTTAGGAATATAAAATAGCATTAGTAACAGGCATTTTTATACTTTATAATGCTTGTTTTGATGATCTTGTACCAATGTAAATTTCTGCTTCGGTATTTTGGTGACGATTTCTTATGGAAAATTTTTTGGATAACCTTACTTAGCTGTATACAGATGATATTTTTCTGTGACACATCATATACACAGAATTTATTAAAGTACTCCTATAAAGGGTGAATTTGACTAATCTTTTCTCGTAATATTTATTTTGCTTTTCTTGCTAATAACACACAAGAATTTGTATTTGTCATGAGGAAGAAGATTTTGTCTGTGTATTGGGCCACAGTGCAAAACACCTATAGGTGAAGCCTGTAAGTTTGATTAAAACTTTTTTTTTTTTAAACTCAGCAAAGGAGCATACAGTAAGCAAGAGTATCTGTAACAGCTTCCCACTGATCACCATTGTGGGTGCTCGTAAAGTACCTTTATATGGACTCGAGCAGAGATTTCTGGTTTTGCTCTGCTCTGACAGAGTGTACTTTCTAGTATGGATCAAGTCCACAGTGTGTGGTTCTCCTGTCCAGGCTTGGGGAAAATGTTAGGAACTGCATAGAATTTGTGGCTAATTCATGTTACAGGTTTTTTTTATTCTTCATTTTCTGTTTTCCACAAAATCTCTTGGAGGCTTCTTTTTGTGTAATGGGATAATCTTGCATACCATTGTAATAATTATCTTACGAGTTTTTCTTCCTTATTCATGTGGAAGTTGTGCTGTGCCAAATATCTGACAGCTTGTCTAGGAGAGTTTCCTTCACATGCCTTTTTTAGTTATTGAGTAACTACATTTGTCTTCGTTATCAAGATAATAAAGCTCTTCAATAACTCGACTACATAGTTTCAAAGCAACGCACAAAAGCAGAGTGTTGCCTTTTATCTCCCAGCAGGTGACCACCTACTTCTACCATTCTTTCCTAATTTTCATACAATCGCACAAAGACTAAACTTTTTGAACAGCAGAACTTATGGAGCTTGGTTCACTGTGGCTCTTCCCTGCATGTATTCTGTAGTGCCTAGTAATGAGATTGAGTTTACTGCTATAGCTTCCTTTTGTGAGCACTTATTTTAGTCTTTCCTCTACTTGCAGCCTGTTTTTACAAACCTTTTTCATATATCTTCGAAATATTTGCAATGTCTTTGCTGAGTTTAGTTGAAAATGCACACGGATTTCCAAAGTTTGTTAAGAGAAAGGGATGAGTACCAAAAGATATGATGATTATATAAACCTCTTTTACACTGCAAAACAAGCCTGGGAAAAAGTACTTTTGTTATGTCGGTTGCTTAGCTTCAGTTACCTGTCCAGATGTATTGAAGATTTCTTTATTCTGCTCTTTAGAAGTAGGAGATCATTGCATGTTTGTAATCAAAGTTTGTAATTGTTTCTAGTTGTCTGGATAAAGTGCAGGAATGTTGTCATTGGTTTGTCATACTTAGAGGTAAATCCATCAGTACTTGAGTCTCTTAGATGTTTGGGCAGGACACAACTGAAAGGATGGTGAACCTTCAAACACTGTCTTCATTTGTCATTGTACTGCTATCATTGTTCAGCAAGATTGGAAAACCTGCAGATGCACTGTCTTGTAATACAGTATGCTGGTACATGAAGAAAAACCAAAATACCAGACTCTGGTTTCTACCCAAACAGAACTAACAAAAGCCTCTTTGCTTCATTATGTCCAAGCATGATTTGTCTTGCTTATGCTTCACCAAATTGCAAATGAAGGTCTGGGTAAAATTCCCTTTTTTGTCAGTAGGCCAAAGGTGGACTAATATTAAATGGACATTTTGGATAATAAAATATGTTGAAGTAGCTTTGCTTGATACTTGCTATAGACTGTAGCAAGTTACTCAGTACTGAATAGAAAGATATTTAAATGTATTTGAATTTTGGACGCATATGTGATCAAACAAGTTTTTCTGGAACAAACCAAAAAAATGATATTCTAGATGACAGAATGTTTTTTCCTTCCAAAATCGTCTACTTTAGATTTCTTGGCTTGATCCTTGGTTAGATGTGAGGAAGGAAAGGGATTAGTGTGTTGAGCGGTAGAAACTTCACAAAAGCAAATCAAACCCAAGTTTTGTTGGAAAGAAGAGTGTGGAGATAAATTTCTGGCAGAATAATAAATTAGAACATGGCATTCTGGCCTAGCAAAGGTACTGTTTCATTTATCTCTGAACATCTTGTCTTGTTTTCTTTCAATCAATTTATTCCTTGAGCAGCAAATAACTCATTTCTATCATCCACCTGCAAGTGGCCCTTCAGATGATGGTTGAATTGCTCCTGTCTTGTAAAGAACAAGCTGGTTTTTGTTCCTTGCACCATAAAGACTCCATGCTTCCTTCAGCCCTATTTTCTTTCTAGCCTTATTACTGTTTACAAGCATCCATCTGCACAGCTTTGATTTAAAAGCAAATGAAGCAACTGAGAACTTATTTGTTAGGTACATATAAAGAAGAATCAGTCATAGCATGTGTGTGTCTAATATACTACATACTCTACTGCTTTTCTCTCTTGTGTATTACAGAATCATAGAATGGTAGGGGTTGGAAGGAACCTCTAGAGATCATCTAGTCCAACCCCCCTGCAAAAGCAGGTTCACCTAGAGCAGGTTGGACAGGAACACATCCAGGTGGGTTTTGAGTATCTCCAGAGAAGGAGACTCCACAGCCTCTCTGGGCAGCCTGTTCCAATGCTCTGCCACCCTCAGAGAAGTTTTTCCTCATGTTGAGATGGATTTTCCTGTGTTCCAGTTTGTGCCCATTGCCTCTTGTCATGTTGCTGGGCACCACTGAAAAGAATCTGGCACGTCTCATCACCCACCTTTTTGATATTGACAAGCATTGATGAGATCCCCTCTAAGTCTTCTCTTCTCTAGGCTAAACAGAACCAGGTCTCTCAGCCTTTCCTCATAAAAGAGATGCTCCAGACCCCTGATCATCTCCCTAGTCCTCCGCCAGACTCTCTAGTAGTTCCCTGTCTTTTTTGAACTGGGGAGCCCAGAACTGGATGCAGTACTCCACACGTGGCCTCACCAGGGCTGAGTGGAGGGGGAGGATAACCTCCCTTGACCTGCTGGCCACACTCTTTTTAATGTACCCTAGGCTGCCATTGGCCTTCTTGTCCACAAGGGTACATTGCTGGCTCATGGTCATCCTGTTGCCCACCAGGACTCCCAGGTCCCTTTCCACAGTGCTGCTTTGCAGCAGGTCAGTCCCTAACCTGTACCAGTGCATGGGGCTATTCCTCCCTAGGTGCAGGACCCTACACTTGCCTTTGTTGAACTTCATGAGGTTTCTCTCCACCCAACTCTCTAGCCTGTCCAGGTCTTGCTGTATGGCAGCGCAGCCTTCTGGTGTGTCAGCCAGTCCTCCCAGTTTTGTGTCATCAGCAAACTTGCTGAGGGTACACTCTGTCTCCTCAACTAGGTCATTGATGAGTATGTTGAACAAGACTGGGCCCAGTGCTCACCCCTGGGGAACGCCGCTAGCTACAGGCCTCCAGCTAGACTCTGTGCCATTAATAACAACACTCTGAGCTCTGCCATTCAGCCACTTCTCAATCCACCTCACTGTCCACTCATCTAACCCACCCTTCCTAAGCTTCCCTATGAGGATATTATGGGAGAGAGTGTCAAAAGCCTTGCTGAAGTCAAGGTAGACAACGTCCACTGCTCTCCCCTCATTCACCCAGTTAGTCATGCCATCACAGAAGGCTATCAGATTGGTGAAGCATGATTTCCCCTTGGTGAATTCATGCTGGCCAGTCCCTTCTTTTCCTCTACATGCTTAGATATGACATCCAGAATGAGCTGTCACCTTTCCAGGGATGGAGGTGAGGCTGAATGACCTNTTCCCCTTGGTGAATTCATGCTGGCCAGTCAGCTTCTTTTCCTCTACATGCTTAGATATGACATCCAGAATGAGCTGTCACCTTTCCAGGGATGGAGGTGAGGCTGAATGACCTGTAGTTTCCTGCGTCCTTCTTTTTGCCCTTTTTGAAGACTGGAGTGACATTGGCTTTCCTCCAGTCCTCAGGCACCTCTCCTGTTCTCCATGACCTTTCAAAGAGGGAGGAGAGCAGCTTTGCAATAACATCTGCTAGCTCCCTCAACAATCCTGGGTGCATCCCATCAGAGCCCGTGGGTTTGTGGATGTCGAGTTTGCCTAAATGACCCCTAACCCGATCCTCCTTGACCAAGGGAGAGTCTTCCTTTCTCCAGAGTCTCTCTCTTACCTCCAGGCTCTGGGATTCCTGAGGGCCAGCCTTAGCAGTAAACACCGAAGCCAAGAAGGCATTCAGTAACTCCATCTCCTCTGCATCCTCCATCACCAGGGCACCCACCTCATTCAGCAGCAGGTCTACCTTTTCCCTAGGCTTCCTTTTGCTACTGATGTACTTGAAGAAGCCCTTCTTGTCCTTGACATCCCTTGCTGGATGTAGTTCCAAGTGAGCCTTAACCTCCCTCATGGCATCCCTGCGTACTCTGACAATGTTCCTATATTTCTCCCAAGTGGCCAGTCCCGTTTTCCACGTTCTGTAAACTTCTTTCTTCCATTTGAGTTTTTCCAGAAGCTCCTTGCTCATCCATACAGATCTCCTGCCTCCTTTGTTTGATTTCTTACTCCTAGGGATGCACTGATGTTGAGCTTGGAGGAAGTGGTGCGTGAATATTAACCAGCTCCCTTGTACTCCCCTGCCTTCTAGAGCCTTAACCCATGGGATTCTTCCAAACAGATATTTGAGAGGCCAAAGTCAGCTCTCAGTCCAGGGTTGTAATTGTATTTTTTGTGCTGCTTCTTCCACACAGGATCCTGAACTCCACTGTCTCATGGTCACTGCAGCCAAGGCTACCCTCAACCTTCACATCCCTAACTAGTCCTAGTGCACAAGAGCCAGCAGCACGCTTCTCCTCATTGGCTCGTTTACTCTATTGGTTGATTGGAGTTGTGGTGGTAAAATTATTAACATTTGAGATTTTGAAAGGTCTGGCTAAGAAGTTTATCCTAATAAAGAAGCATTCCTTTCAACTGATCTATATTCAGAATATCTGAAGTAACAGGTTGTTTTCAGATACTTTGCAAAGTTTGCAATGCAGATAATGTGTAGACTGTCTTTTTGGAAATTTAGTAAATCAAAAAATAACCCCAAGAAACACTGGATTTGTGCATGAATCTTGGAAGTATCTTCCTAGGGTGGGGAGAGTTCGGTTCTTTTTTGTCTCTTTGCTACCTTAGAGTGATGAATATGTGGAAAAGTGTTTATTTTGTATTAGTAGAAGTTGTATGTTAATTTAACAGTGAGAGGAGCAAGTTAAATAATTTGAAAAAGAAAGTAAAAGTTCTGAAGTGATTCAACAGGAAATCAGTGCAAGTTTTCTCTATTGTGTATCGTACAAACTGAAAAGCACAGGATTTCCTTTTTCATCTGACCAGCTGGCCCAGTGTTTAGTGTCACTGGATATTACCTTGTCCTTTCAAATTCACTATGTAAAGATTTAAGCTTTGTAGCATGTAGCTAATTTGAATATTTATGATCATATGCCTTCATGAGTGAAACTTATTAGTTGGAGCAGTAGAACAAGTACACCCATAAGGTTGAGGGCGTGAATGTCAGTCAGTTAGTAGCTCTCTAATTACCAGGACTTCTATTTAGATAGATAACCTTGTGCTTCTGTCAGTTTATTCTGTCCTTTGTAAGGACAATAAAGGTGGTCAAATTACAATGCCTTTAATTTACAGAACTAAGAGCTGGAGTACAAGAAGGTTAGCTTACTTACCCAAAAGTTATTCAGATTAAAGTGGTGAAGCATAATGAGAACAGCTTGAAAATATAAACCCAGCCTTTGGACAGTTCTACATTTCAGTCCATCTTTAGGGTAAGAAACTCAGAAGCTCTCAATTCTCCAGAAAGTTCCCTGGCTGATCAATGCTCTACCCTTCTAAAAAAAGTCAAAACAAAATAAAAAATATCTTGTTCAGAAAGCACGTGCAAAACCATGTCTGTCAGTCTGTCAAGCATCTGTTAACCTGTCTGACAAACCTAAGTTCAGAGACGACATATAAATGTAGCATTTAACTGTTAGTTAAAGTAAAGTACAAAGCAAAAATGCAAACAGTTTTGAAAAAAAGATCTGTTCATACTTATAAAAAAAAAGAAAAAGATTTCCGTTTGTACTTATAAAAGTACTATGTGTATTCATATACGGCAGCAGAAATTGTCTATGTCCTGAGAAGTCCCTGAACCTGCAAGTTCAAGGAAACATGAGTCCTGTGACCATTTCAGCCTGAAAGGAGCAACTTTACTACAGAATTCAAAACTTTGAATCAGCTTGACTGCAGGGTAAAAACAGTTTACTGAGCCCTATTTATTTTATTAGAGTGTGTGCTGTTTCTCAACTAACGAACTGAGGTAGAAAGAACTATATTATTTTATATTTAAGGTAAGGTGGTTACTTACAAGTACATGCCATGTTGATCATAGACATTAACATTAGCTCAAATTAGAATCCAAACAAGAAAGTTGTCATCTCCTCAAAGCATATTTTCGCCTTCAGCATTCACTCCTGCAAGAGGTCGCATGAAGATAAGTGCCTTCATTTTTAAAGAGGGCTGATAATATTATGATCACTGATGCTGTTTCTTGTTAGGTGAGATAGAATCATATCTTATGCTTTGGGATAAACTGAGTTTGAAATTCAGTCCTGATAAGCAGAGGAAATTTACCATGTGGCTCTGTAGGAGTAACTGTGGGATGTTCAGAGGTACAATATTTTTCTGTAGTTTTGGTGTTTATATTTGTTATTTTCTATACGGACTGGCAGCTCTCTGAGTGTCATACCAGTTATACCTGTGACTTTCATTTGTGATATAAATTAACCATTAGTGACTCATATATTTGATCTGTAGCACACATTATCATGCATATACTGGTTGGAAATTTCAGTTAGTCTTGGAAAGTGGCTGATTATTCACGTACAGGTAACACCACGCCCCCCCCCCCCCCCCCCCCTCTTTTTTTCTAGTTACCTTCACTTGCTGTGGGTACCAACAACCATGTCTCCAAACATTCTTCATTGTTAACAAACCTCCATGTTTGTTGAGAAACGAGGTCAAAAGCAAGTGATGTGCATCCCAGAATTTGAGATAGGGACACTGATCTCATAAACAAAAAGGTAATAGACTAATTAGGGAAACAACAAAAACTTGAGATTTTTTGCTTTAGAGATTTTGGCATTTTATTAATCAGGATGAAAATGAGACTTTAAAATCTGTGTGGGAATTTGGGGGGAGGGAGGGATACAGAGGGTTGGACTAGCTCAGGAACCTACCCTGAACTCATTTTCATATTTGGCTTCCCCACAGTCCATGGCTACTTCTGACAATATTTTGATTAAAAATTCTACATTGAAACTTAAAAAAAAAAA
>VYXH01011165.1:22581-40395 GCA_013397275.1 Burhinus bistriatus | reverse complement strand
CCCCCCCCCCCCCCCCCCAACAAGGCAAAGGTTCTGGTGCTGTGACCCTAACAGGGTCTTATGTGAAAGGAATCTACTTAAATGACTCCTAGCAGTTGGGATGGTCCTTTGTTTATTGCTTTTGGAAATGAAAAATATGGCCTGACTTTTCTTGAACTGCTGCCAGATACTAAGCTGTCAAACTTCCAGGGTTCATTCCACACACATTTTCATTGAAGCACAGAATGTCACAACTAACTGATGATCGATCTGGAACACCACAAGTGCCTGGACCAAATAACACCCTTAATGGTAAATGTAGATGGTCTTAACCTGACCTTCCTTACATTAATTTTATAGCTCTATTGCTTTCTGTGGGGGCATTTCTCATTTATATTGTGAGGTCTGAATCAGACTAGACACTCGGCTTAAAAGATAATACAATCAGTTTGGCAACTTTTTTTTTTTTTTTTTAATAAAAATAGAAAATTAACACTTTTATATTCCTTATTTGACTTTAAGTTAAGTTCAGTCTTCATAGGTAAATCTACTTTATAGCTGCATTAAAGAGGTGATTGTAATCAAGTGCTAATACGATTCTTACAGGTCAGTGTTTGGACCTTTTTGCATTGTAGTAAATCTGGGGAAAAGATTCACACAGTAGCTCGCTCTGAAATACTATATATCTTTACTGGTCAAATCATTGGTCTCATTCATGTACTTGCTCAAATTTCCCTCACAAGTCTGGGATTTAAATGTATGCCAGTATGTCTTTTGATTACACCTAGCACCTGACCAAAAACTAGTCCCAGAAGCCCTGGTAGAAATAAAACCTTAAAAGGTGATTCCTGTTCCAAAGAGTTCATGTCCTGAATCTAACTTGTACATGCATATTGATCCATGTAAATCTAGGCAGAAAGTGATCAAATAGTGTATTCTGTGGACACAGAGCATGGGACGAGTGTCATTTAGGATAACATTTGGTCATTTGAATTTAGAAGTGGAAAGTGGGGAAAATGTTTCATAAGGCAAAAAACCACAGTAGTTCTTCATGAAGGAGGAAATTGTGGGAGTCGAATCTTACCTGTTCACACGTACTTTTGTGGAAAAAAAACCTACAGAGATAAACAGGGACAATTTTTATGGCTTCCTATATGGACAGCTATCTTGATCTTGCCAGCCCTCTGCATGCCCTGCATTGGGAGTTCCACGCAATCCTCAATTTTCTTTTACGATACAAATGCTACCAGAGAATAGCTGATATATTACTCTTGCCCTGTACTGGTCTTAAAAGAATGTTCCCCTCCCTGTGTGAATCCTTTCTTGTAGTGTTTTATTCCATAAAAGCTTTTACTTACCAGCAAAAATTGACTGTGTAATCTCCCCACTCACATACACACATTGTTTTTCTTCCTGCTGTTTTTTATAACAAATCCTTTATTTGTGTGTCAGTTTGTAAATTGATAACGGCAATGTCTTTGTCTGACTACAATATCCAGGAGATATTAATTTCCACTAAATATTTTAACTAATCCTGCAGAGAGGGTAATTATTTTTTTTGGCATTAGAAAGCATCTCTCTGATCTTCAGAATGATCAAAATCATTGTCATCTAAATGCTTTCCTAATTTAATCATATTCTTTGTGGGGGATGGTGTTTTTTTAACATTTTATTTTACTCAACAAATTCTTCAAATCCTATGAACAATAAATTATGGGTTCTGAGAACTGTAGCCTTCAACTAGTATGTGAATAATGCTATCAGATTGGACTGAACTTATTTCATTATCTAGATGTTTGGCTGGTATTGGTACCTAATATGAAGGACCTACTGCTGCTGATAGTTCACAAAATTCTGTCTTCTTAGTCCCTATGAATACGTTTGTGTCTGCTAAGGCAAACAGGTCACAAAAATGCTGCAGCTCTATTGTTTTAATAGAAGAAAACAAAAACTTTGATAATCGAGACCAATAAAAGCAGATATGCCTAAAAACCCAGGGGATTTTGAGTTTTGTGACTGACGTATCTGTGGTTAACAATGGATGGTAATTTATTTATGGATGCCAAAGTTACTCGATTAATTTGACAAGAAAAATGAAAATGTAGAATCTGGAGTACTTTTTGTGATGTTTTCTCTAGAATGACTGTTGTATGTTTTAAAGCAGTACTCTAACCTATGTGAGGAAAAAATAGGCTGCTCTGATAGTCTGCTCATGTGCTTCCATAGCATGTGTTTAACTCTACGGTACCTTGAGGGAGTACTGTACAACTTAGCATTGATTAAGCATTATTGGAAGTCTTCCATGGAGCCAGAATTTCATCCACAAAGTTTAATGAAAGTTATAAAACACATAATCTCTCTAAGGTGGAACGATCTTTTTTCTCTTCAGTGACAAAACCCTTCGTTAAGATAGAATGAAGGTTGTGAATTCCTTCTTCCAGTCTTTCCAGAACTTCAGCTTCAGCAAAATGCAGTTACCTGACAAGTCTTCAGCTGAATTTAGTTTTCAGTTAAATTGATTGTATGACGTATATCTGTATTGCATGAATGAGAGATTAAGTGGCACAAAGGCTCTATTGGTTAGAAGCTGTTGTTCAAGGTGACCAGAACTGCCAGGTGGTGGAGATTGTCTGGAGTGTGATCAAAAGGCTCACAACTACCATGACAGTATGTTTTACTGCCGCATTCTGTAGGATGGTAAAGTTTGGATGTAATTAGGTATGGTTTGTCAGCAGTAAGATCAGGGATGTATGTATTCGGAATGGATAACTGAAAATGTTAGAGGATACGATTGCCTTTGTTGTGAAATCAGCCTTTCGTAGAGGTGGGGTTTTTTGGCAGGGTAAAAGTAGATAATTATTGATAGATGTCGTGCCAGGTAATGATATATATGTGGTCATGTATTCACTGGATCATTGCTCAAAGCAATGCTGCACTTGGATCAGTTGGATCAGTTAATTCAGAAATCAGGTATGACTCTGTCAGTCTTATCTTTCTGCAGAATAACCAAGACCTCTGGTTGAAGTTAGTCATCTTTCCTTTATTTAGCTGCAATTTCTTGCAGGCTTGCAGTTGGACTATTATGTACAAGTAAAGAATGTTCTGTGATTTCCAAGTGATTTCCCCTTTCCTATTCATATTGTGAAAGTTGAATACAGAGATTATGGTCATTCACTGAATGGTAGTTTTAAGAGTATGAAGATCTCTGATATACCCTGCATTTCAAAGCATGGCTGTTTGAATATGTGGTCATTTTGGTAGTTGTAAGCACGACAGAAAAATGCTTTGTCCCACACCATCAACTTTACATCTCACACAGTGTTTTCAACCTCAGTCTTTTTCAATAAGTGTGACTCTTAATTGGCTAGGAATGCCTCTCATGTGGAAAGACTCCTTGCTGTCTGAAAAGTGCCAGTTTGCTGAAAAGGGGTGTGGACTTGAAGCTGCTATTTCCAAGTTTCCAGACAAACAAAGCAGAGCTCCACAGGGTGCTCACCTGTGCATTGAGATAGTAACAGGGGCTAAATTTCAGACATGCCTCTCCTCTAAAGGCTTCTATTCCTCACGTCTGTGTCGAACAACAAGAAGGGCTCAGGTCTTCCTATGGCCCAGATCCAATTTGCTTTCAAGGCATTGTAGCAGAGAGCATGATGCCCCTCCCAGAGACAGGGTCCCACTGGGTTTGTATTTGCCAGAGGGTGCGTGGTTATCATTTTATGATGGACTGCTTTGCTGTGGGACTGTTTGTTGTGGTCAATGCAGAATGAAGGAGACTGCCTGTTCTCTTCTTTATGCCTGTTCTTGCAGATTTTTGGTTATCCAAATATCTGGGAAACAACTTGCCAGGGCTGTGTTGATAGCGAGGAAGACAGACCAGTTACGAGTGATTAGAGGAATGAAAAAATCTGTTACTGGCCATACTGAACAAAGCAGAAAAAGCAGATCTTAACAGATTAGAAGGGAAACTCACCATGAAACAAAACCTACAGGTAGAAAGAAGTGTTGGCCTGAAAAATTTCTCTCCAGGAATTATTGCATAACTACACTTGAAAAATTTCTTAATTTATGCTTCAAATAAAGCCAGTTGCAGCTCTTCTGAAAAAATCACCATTTTTTCAGTTCGACCAGGTCCAGTTTAGTCAGCTCAGTGAAGTAACGAGCCTTGTCCAGCTATCAGGTATTTGCATTTAAAAATCTGTGCCCATTCAGAACAACGGATACTGACAAAAATAGATACAGAAAATGCTGTGCTTTACATAGTAAGAGACTTATCAATGCACCTTGTGCATTGAACATTATTTTGATTAGGGAAAAACTACATAGTACTTTTTGATAACCAATGTCTTTGGCCTTTGACAGTATATATGCTCAATTTGTGCGCATAATTTGGGAGTAACTAGGTGAACGAGAGGCACACTTGTACTTCTAGAATGACTTGAAAATCTCGCTTGAGAGTGCAGTTACAAATTAAGGGTGCAAAATTTGTGTGAGATTTTGTGGTTGGTGTCTCTTTAAACTTTAGTTTTAGGTATCTTGTAATAGCACCACAACTACTAACCTACACTAGGTAGATCACTTCTTTTTATGTGTGGTTAGCTTTCAAACTTTTTATTTCTTCCTGTTTGCTTTCCTCAAACTTCTAGCTGATTCTCTCTTTGGGGCTGAATATATTAGTCAGGCTCCTGTATCAGATAACACATTGCTGTTTTGTGGGTTTTTTTTTGTTTGGTTGGTTTTTTCAATATAAAAGGAAATTTGCAGATCTTCCAGTTCCTCTTAATTCCTGCCAAACACATATTAGAAAGCTAGAAAACTGGTACTTGCTCAAAGCCTAAGAAAACGCAATAGTAAGGAAATCTTTGTATGTGTGCAATCTTTAGATTTTTCTCTTGTCTTAAGGGGGAATGGAAAAAAAAAAGAAATCAACATTCCACAACCAATATATCCTACAACCTGAGTTTAGAGTTGAAAAATTGAGAAAGATACTTTCTCAGCTCTTGAACTGAGCACGATACTTGTCTGTTTCTTTCTATAACATTTCCTATTCACTCCCCACCTCTCTCTCTAGCCAAAAAAGCTGTCTGTGATTGCGAGACCCTGAGGTGTAATAAGGCCAAATTATCAAAAGCTTCCAAATAGCAAAAATATACAAACCTCAAAACTAGGATTAAGGCTTTCCTCTTCAAGTAAAATACAAACATTTTATATTAATCATTGTTGCTTGCAACACGTGATCTGGAGCATTGGAAGCACCATACCTGCAAGTCATGACCGGAGTCCTAATGGAAGGATGACAAAGCCAGCTGCTCATGAAGGAAAACCACTACCCTCTGACCTCCTGCAGCTTGGTGCCATTAGCCAACAGCTCCACAAGTGGTACAAGAAAGTTTCCACATACTGCTGTTAGCAGGCTTTTGTTTAGAAAATGCTCACTCTGTTGGTTAACTCAGAATTCAATTCTATATTTTTAAGCATAGTTTAAAAACTCTAATACTCATATAGTACAGTTACTTCACTTTAAAGTTGGCAAACCACATCAGTTTCCTGAAATGGTTTTTGAAGCCATCCCAAACTCTACTGTGCATTATCAAATCCATTTTAATTAAAGCTCAGTTTCAGCTGATAGCCTTAAGCCATAAACTCCATAACTCAATTCTTCTCTCGACCATGTTGAACAGACTCCTGCTGAATTTTAAGCTGAATATAAATCTGCACAGAGATTTTCTGAAGCTGTTCAAAGGGTGTTTCTTTGCAGTGCTGCTTCTCACTAGAGCAATTTAAAAGTAGAAAGTATAATCATGTGATGTTACATGACTGAAACATAAACTTTGCTAAAAATGGTAGTTTACTTTGATCTACCTAATGTATTTGTGGCCCCAACAACATTATACTTTTTTCATAGAGAAAAACACATAATCCTCTGTCAGTGAATAGATGAGACTGAGTTATTATTTATTGTCTGTTATGGATGCAGCGGCCGTGCCTACCTATAGGCCTAGGCACTACATGGAACTTACAACGAAGAAGCATCTGTCTTGCTAGAAAACAAGAGCTAAAAAGCAAAGAATTGTAATCTGTTATTTTTTTAATAGTGAAGAAGTGGCGGATAACCATTTTCAGGAACATGAAGCAAAAGGTATTTGGGACAAGCCAGCTTGGATTTATCAAGGGCATATCATGCCTGACCAACCTAATTTCCTTCTATAATGAGATGAGTGGTGGTGTTGACAAGGGGAGAACAATGTATGTTGTTTACCTTGCCTTTAGCAAGGCCTTTGGCATGGTTTCCCACATTACTCTTGTAGCCAAATTGGTGAGATACGGATTTGATGAGTGGATGTGAAAGTGGATGGAAACTGGCTGTACTGTTACACTTAAAAGGTTGTGGTCAGTGACACAAACTGATGGCCAATCAGAAGTGGCATGTCCCAGGGGTAGATACTGATGCCAATGCTGTATGATGTCTTCATTAACAACCTGGGTGATGAAGTAGAGGTGCACTCACAGCAAATTCACAGTAGCTGCTAAACTGGGTGATGCGTTTGATGTGCTGGAGGGCAGGGTTGCTGTTCAGAGACCTGCACAGGCTGAAGAAACAGGCTGGCCAGCAACTCCAGGACATCAACACGGGCAAGTGCCAGGTCTAGTCTCTGAGCTGGGGTCACCCTGCGCAGCAGCGTTGTCTGGGGCCATGGCAGAGAAAACAGCTGTGCGGAAAAGGACCTGGGGTCCCTGGGGACAGCAAGTTGAACACAAGTCAGCAGCAGCATGCTCTTGCAAATGTGACAGCCAACTGTATACTGGGCTGTGTTAGTGTTTTTCCCCTCTATTTGGCACCTGTGAGACTGCACCTGGTCTGGTAAATCTGTGCTGGCTGGTCCCAATTGCCTTCTAGTCCTTCATGTTCTTGGGAAGGGCTTTGAGGAGGATTTGCTCCATTGCCATGCCAGCCACAGGAGTTGGGCTTACATGATACACTCCGCTGAATGACATGGGATGGGGTGAGCAGCTATTGTATGATACAGTGTTTATGGAAACTCAGTAAAGGCAGCTGGGTGATTTCATTTAGTCTGCTATAGACTTGAAGCATGTGACGTCCAATTGTGACACCATGATATAAAGCCAATTTACCCGTTTACAATCTGCTTCCTTTGCACAGGAACAGTAAAGGGAATTCTCGTTCAAGATGAATGCTGCCAGTGTAGCAAAAAAGCAAGCAAGCAACCAAACACCCCCAAAACAAAATCCAACCCCCCTCCCCCTCTGAAACCCACAACTTGAAAAATCAGCAAAAAATATTGGGGAAAACCAAAATGTTAACACTTCTTTACATCATGGCTAAACAGAAAATGCTGTTTAGCAGTAGCTTTTAAAGGTAGTTTATATATATGTGTGTGTGTGAATACACACACAATTTCTGAGCATTTTTTTGAGACATACATTTAAAAATTGAGTAACTTGGATTTATTTTTTTTTAATAGAATTTTGTATGCAAATCAACATTTTATAAATGGTCCTGACATGGAAATATCCTTCACTGCGACATAGAAAAAGATTGTAATTTCAGTCATTAAGATATTGTCTTTAAAGTTTCTGAATATCCCTGCTTATGTATCTTAGAAAGGAAGCGATTTACAAAATCATTTTGCCAGTGTTTGAAGCGTATGTCAAAAAAATTAAGTAAGAGACAAGATATGTAATTAACTTTGATGTTTTCTTTTCCAGTCCGTATGTTTTCTATAGGTCTTGAGTTCTACACATACCATTATGACTAAAACTGTTACTTTAAGAGCTAGTCATCTTTCTAATAACAGTCTTCTCTTTCAAATGATTGTTTGCCCACCCTTATCTCTGCTGCTCTAATTCTAGTGAAGTTCATCTTTTTGTCGTGGTTTCAGCAAAAACATTCAGTATTTTATATCATGTTGCTGCGTTCACCTTGCTTTTGCATAGACTTTTAGCTAACACGACTGTTTTGCAGCTTTTCTGGAACAACTTAAAGCAACATACATATTTCTACCTTCTTTGAGTACTAGCATAATGGTCTGCTAATATCTTTCAGACTGCTATCTTCTCTGTGTAGGAAAAAAAATACTAAAACTCAGCAAAGAAGTGTTAAATTCTGTTGGAAATCCTATTGTTTCATTCTGGGCATCTTTGCATCTTCAGAGTTATGTTTTCGTTGTTACTTTTTTAAACACAAATCTAAGGATATTAATAAATTCTCAAACACTAGCCTCTGTCTATATAAACAGATTACCAGGATGGCAACCAGTAAAATAGCTGTGCAACAGTTCTTTGGTTTGTGGAATGGAGCAAGTTGCTGGAAATAACTGTAAATACATAGCCTATTTCTGCCCAGATTACTCACACACCGGTTACTGTGCTGACTCATTCTAGAGAATGGTTTTCAACAAGCCAGAACTGAAGAAAAAATGTGGTTTTTTTCTGCAAGTAATAAATTTAGAAACAGATGAGAAGTGCATTTTTAAGGTGTTTTTATAGAACATTTTCAGGGACTAATTCTGCTAAACAGCTAAAGAGCCCCTCATTGATGCACTTGTGTCTTTTTGAGCAGTTTAGGAGTGCTAAAATTCAATATGTCCTGGTTAATACTGATTAAATAAATATTTGCCTGTGTCATTAAACATGTACATTCTATCAATATTTTTAATATTTGTGTTAAATTCATTGTTGAATTAATCTTTGTCAATTAATATTTATTTTCTTAGAACCCATGGAAAATCATTACAAGCAAACGAGCTGAAATAAATTATGCCAGCTCACATTCATGTTTAGAAACATTTTGCCAGTTCTACTGACTACCCTGGTTTGAAAGAGGATCCTGGCCGGATTCTCCCCTCATAGTGCTTCCCTGATGTCAGTAGAGTTGCAAGAGGTAGGAGTTGTTTCACAACTTTTATATTGCTGTTACTCAAAGACCTGGCTGATTCCGGCTTTCAGCACTAGCGATACAAAATTCCCTGTTAACCCAGGGGAGGTCAACCCACGAATTTATAGTCCTGTTGTCTGGCCTGTAAGAAGAACTTGTGTTGCCTGTAGCTTTTCTTCTTGGCTCTGGCCGGAACAAAAGTGTCATGGCTCTTTGTCACATATGGCGTAACCAGGGGTGGGTTCGATGAATCTGAGATCAGAGACTGAATTTTGCCAGGATGTGCCCATTTTGTCAAGGGGAGTTCTGCATTTTGATAATGTGGTAGGTACATATCTGGGTACATGGGAGAGGAGTTGTGATATGCAGCTTTCAGAGGTCTCTGTAAAAGGTCATGTAGTTTGCCATGTCTGAAGTTGGACATCACTGGTTTAGCACTTTGAATTTCATGGGACAGGTACAGGGAGCTCAGGCACTGCAACTAATCCTTTCTGACAAGCCTGTCTTATCTGTCGCATATGGAAAGTATTTCCCCAAAAAACAGATACAGTCTGAAATTTCTATTTGATTACATTTGATTGATTATACTTTCACTTGGCAATATTAGTCAATAAATGCTGCCTTGCTAGAAAAGCATCACATGTTCTAAAACAAGCAACACAAGCAAGTTTATATCTTCAAGTAATGATTTTGTGCTGTGTGAAAATGAACAGTTGCTCTCTGGAAACCTGATCAACAAGACCTGTATTACATCATGCTGGCAGAAGGGTTTTTTTACTTTTCCTTTCTTCCGTCAGTTTTATTATCACTTGCTTTGGTGAAAATGTAGGCACTAAACGAAAGGTGTGTAGATGTGTGAACAGGAAGGACGCTACATACGGTCTGCTGCCTCATCCTCAGGTGGGCTACACTCCAAGATAATTTCCTCCCCTCCCCCCAGTTAAAATAAAATAATAGCTTTCTCCCAGCCTATCCGTAACCAGCAATTGCTAAAATTCAGTTAGTATACGTAACACCTGTGTTTCCCTTCATGAGCTCTGTTCAACACTTGATGAAGGCTGAGATGCATCTCTGGGTGCAGTCCAGGCAGCTTACAGTTCTATTTTGTGTATAAATATGCCAGTTTTTAACTCTACATTCCCATATTTTCTTCCAGTTGCTTCTATTCAAGTACTTATAAACATGATTTTTAAACTTGCTTCTGACAGCAAGTAAGAATAATTTGCAAGCTGTTTCACTTTATTTTCTTTGCACCAGGACACCTCAATCTGAAATGTTGCTGCAAGCAGAATTCTAAGCAGCAAGAGTAAATGGGCCTTTTCGTCTCAGAAGAGCTTCTGTGAATGAGACACTATTACAGCTTCTGCAGCAAATTAACAGTATTTCAGCATCCTGTGATTGAAGAGGCACCAACTTCACTAAACAAATGTAGTAGTAGTAGAAACCTCATAGTCAAATGTGCTCATCAGTAGAATTTCTCTTGTGAAGAGGGTAGTCAGTAGCAGCCCCTTGTAGCAAAGCACAGCACAGTGGAGCAATCAATTGCTTGCTCTCCTGGAGCTTTGCCATGTGCCATGATGTGCTTGGTGACCTTCCAGGCTCTAAGTAGAAAAGCTGAAAATGTTACGAGGAGCTAAAAATTGTCCTCACATGGACTGGGGTTTAAAAAAAAAAAAAAAAAAAAAAAAAAAAAAAAAAAAAAATCTCGTTTCTGAGACATGCATTCTTTGGAAATAAGGAAGTTGCGGATAATAAACATATGTGTAGATAAAAAATAGTTTTGTAAACATAAATGTATTTTCTAGTCTGTTATACCTGACGGTTGTTCTTCAGCAATGAAAATATAAATACTTCAAAAAGTGGACAGCAGCAGGTATCTTAGTTATTTAGGATTAGATGCATCTATCTTTCATTATTGGATTAAGGTTCTTCCCACATCCTCATATTTATTTTGCTGTTACTCTTGTCAGACATTCTTAAAAACGAGCCAAGTTACACCAAATCATGAGATATAAAACAAACAAACAAAATCTTCAACCTTTTTCCCATTTTGTTAGCAAGGTAACTCCTTTTCAAGAGTTTTATAACAGTCCTGAGACCAATAAACTTGTTCAAACAAGTATATTGCAAGCCATCTGAAGTTGAGACTGGCATTACTGTACTGGTGATACTGGTCTTCATAAAGCACAGGGAGAAATCGCTGATTGAGAACTGTGGTCCCATTGAAGTTTTGCATTGTTAATCATAACTCCAGCCACACTAATTCTGCTCAGGACTTCTGCAGTGAACCAAAACTCAGGATTAATGATGTCCAAAGTTTGGTGGGCTTGGTTTTGGTTTGTTCTGGTTTTTTTAGATCCTGATCGTAGCATCTGGTGCTTGTAAGAAGAAAAGAGAAATCCATAGTTACTGGCAGGGTTTCTTTTCAGGTTTTAGGTCAAAGACACCACTCTGGTAGTATGAGAATTAATTTTATGGTTAAATAAATAAAAAGCAATTTGCTATGTGTTCTTATGAGATTATCACAGTCTTCCCAAATGTTGGCCATGTCTAAGCAGGGGGATGTTCAGAAGAGTTTAAGTCGCTAAAGAGGATTAAGTTACAACAATTCAAGTGCAATTTACCTGGAAGTGGAAGCAATGTATGAAGGTTTAATGCTCTTTAACTAATGCTCCAACTGACTTCACATCTTCAGGTTATTTTCCTTATCTTTCTTTGAGACTTGTCTTGTGTTAAAATAGGAGATGTCTTGGCTTAACCATATGGTTGCAGCTGTTAGGGTGGGCTTTTTGACAGGACTGACCCAGCCCAGTCTTGCTGCTACCCACTGATTGCTGGTGGCACCAAGGCTGGCTGGACAAAGTGCTTTTAGATTGCCTGCTTCCATAGCATTACTGTAGATTGTCACTAGTCCCAGCACAGACTCAAGGTTCCCAGTTTCCCTGCTTCATGGTACTATAACTGTGGGGTCAAAGAGCTTTTGATGTTTGAGGGGGTTTGCTTACTTATTTTAGTGAGACCATGGTTTTTTTGTATCATCCGAAATCTTCTGGGTCTGTCTTTTTTTCTAATGCAGTAATAGAACTTATTAATTTGTGTACACTTACCACCTTTCAAAATGTTTTCTTCCAAGCTTCTTTCAACAGTCTTCATCCCTACTGGGATCTCTTCCAGGTAATATAAGGATGGAGACACTGATGTCTCTGCGAGTTGGTATTCTCTCCCTCACATGGAAGGGTTTAACAGGAGATTGTGCTCCTTTCTCTTCTTCATTGACAAAGCCCCACTGCTTTTCAGTGTTTTCATCCTGGCTTATAAGCTTTCCTTTTCTAAAATAACTTCTTTTTGCCCCGGCTTCTGTGAGTCCTGAGATGTCTCCCCTCAAATAGCAAGTTAATAGTAAATACTCTGCGATAAACGTGGGTATGTCTCAAAGTATGTAGTGAGCATAGAGTAAGTATAGTGGCACCTGGACATTCTGAATGACTGAAGATTGTTAATAGAAAGAAAAAAAAAATTGCTCTTAATTTACCCCCATGAAAGTAAAATGAAAATGTAACATGCTGCTTATTGTTTTTGTTCTTTTGCACTTGTTGCATGATCTGAGCGTGTCATTCATGTATCTAGCATATGTGTTTCTTGCAATCTGAATGTATAGAAAAATTAGACTCTTTCTAATTATTTTTGTTAGTATTTAAAACAATACATTGTTTCCTGAATATGGAAAAACAAAAAAATATTCCAATGATGTTAATAAGAGAAGGCTGTCATGTTATATAATATTTCTCAGTAAAGCCTGTGGAGTATCAAATGGTTAGACACAGCAAGTGCTGCATCAGGGAGGTCACTGCTGGGCACTAATTAGCTAAGTCCAACTAGAATTGTCATCATTTACTTCATTTGGGTTAATTGTTCTAGGGCCAAAATTTTGAATAATTTTCACTGAGTAATATGAATTATAGAAGAGGCAAATAAGACTAAAGATTTGCCAAGTATGATTTATTTTCACATTTGTGGCGCTTAATGGTTTTTGTAAATTTCAATTTTGTTAGATAATTGATATCAGCTTCAATTTACATCAATTTTGCTAGTGCATGGGTGTCTCTTTATGGTTAAGGGTATTAATAATCTGAAATAACCAGACACTTATATTAATCAAATATCTTATTACAAGGAGAATGACTCTTATTATCATACATACAACACCAAAAGAAACACTAATTGCCTTGGTTTGGTGCATTTATTCAGTAGTTATCTAGATGATGACAGTATAGACAGCCTTCTTCCTCTGTTATAGCTTCTTTATCATTCAGGTGATAATGCACATACAAGCTGCCCTTCTTGTCTAAGCTAGGGTTACTCCAGTTAGTTTTGTACTACAAATATTTTACTATTTCTAGTAACATCTATCTCCTTAAGTGTATATCTGCATGCACGCAAATTATGTACATAACATAGGAACTATGAGTTTCTGTAACCTACTTAGCCAGAATTTTCTGTAATGTCTGGAGCAATTAAAATGAAGAATTTTTGTTAGATTGTAAATCAAAACAGAATCTAATGTATTTGATTTGCTTTCACCTTTATTTTTGTGTTTCTAAGACCATAGCGCTTATCTATCATATATTTCTCCTTTTCTGTGAGTAACGGTATACTACAGAAAAATAACAAATTATAGTTCAAATTAGATAGCCTATTGTATGTTTACTCCTCTAGATTAATGTTTTCCATCCCACATGCACAGTGATTGCTGCTTGCTTGATTTAGTTGCTTTCAGATAATGAGGCATGGATTTTGTTGCTAAGGATGCAACTTGCATAGGTTCCCCATCTCCTCTAAAAACTGAGTAACCCAATTTTCTATAAAGGATTCTGGTAATGCAGTATAGCAACCATTTTCTATGTTAAAATCGACTATAAATGAAACCATTTACAGTGGTTTGCTGCATTAGCTGAACAAGTCATAATGGAAGTACTTTGAGTGTCGGTAGTTACGACATGCACGTATAGCCATATTATGTGTGCTGAGTGCTAATACAGCATGTTGTCAAGAAGAACTCGCACTTATTTCCTTTCCAGTTGCTGGAAGGTTTTCTGTGAAAAAATAATCTACATGATGAAGGGGGGGGGGAAGCTTATTTTGTTACCAAAAAACCTCAACCCAAAGGGCAACACACTTTTTCTGTTCTAAATTAACCTTTCTTTATATAAATGGGAAAGTTTTGTTTTGTTTTCTCTCTTTTACTCCTCAGAGAGAGGAAAAAAGAAAGGAGATAGTGAAAGACAACAAATGCATTCTCAAATTACGTAATTTATTTCTTTAAACAAAAATTGAACATTCTTTTTCCAAAAATACATCCAGCAATTTTGATGAAGCCATCCAATAAATATGATTTTAAGTGGTTGTCTGAAGCACAGGCATGTTCTGTGCTATGCTTTCTTGTCTTCAAAAAGGCATTTTAATAACATTTCAGCTATTTCCATCTAATTTTTCCTACAAAATCATTTCTAACTTAGGCTGATAAACTTGTGTATTAACTAGTTAAGTCTAATACCCAGCAGTAGTTTGAAAGCTTTTCATATTTGGATATGTACATGTTCTCTTTTCTACTGTTTTGTCCATAGAAAAATCAACTAGTTGGCAAATCCTGAATCAGTAGCATTACTCTATTTTCTAATTTTAACCAGCAATCTCAGATCATGGTAGAAAAGAAAATATTAATGTTTGTACTTGTTCTTTTGTTTTAAAAATATTTAGTTTCAATATTTTTTCAGTCCAAAAGTCACAGTTTATAAAAGAGGTTTTGATAATGTAGTCATTAGTTATCTCCATTCAATATTTTATTTAACAATAAAGAACAATATGCTCTTGTTCTTTTATTTTGGAGCTCAGTATATAATGTACATGGCTCATTCTGTTCCTCATTCTATGCCTAGCACTCATTTAGAGCTTTTCTTTGCTGGGTCTTATTTCAGCCAAATTGTTTGTTGCTATTTTAACTCAAAATAGTACAGCAAGGTTCTGATTATTAGTGTTTAATATGTTTTAGTTCTTATATTTTTGTTTAACATCTTGGATTAGAATAAAACTAAATGGCCCTGAAAACTTGGAATAAGCTTGCTACTCATGGAAATGTTAGATTAGATTAGAAATATTGCTCTTTTACTGAAACACTAGCGATGGGCATAAGCAACTCCTGAGTAATGCATCTCAAGCGCATCACCAGACATATCCAATGTTACAGTCTCCCTGAATAACCCATGCCATATATGGTTGTCCCTTGGAGTTATGTAGAGTGTGTTTGCTTCTTTTTCTGCAAAGTCAGTTCTCAACTTAGTTGTTATTTATCCTTCAGTTTGGGAGCATCTTTCCTATTACTACTTCTTAAATACTTGGAACAATCTTTCCAGTCGTGCCTTATCCTCCCTCTCCTGCATCTCCTCTTTCATAGAACAAATAAAATCAGATCTTTTAACCTCCCTGTAGAGGTCACATTTTCCAAACCTCTCAGTCTTTTGGTTCTCCTCCAAACACAGTCACATTTATCTTTGTCTGACTTGAAGCTCTGTTCCCAGTGCTGGATAGAGCAAATGCTCCAGGTGAGGTCAACCAGCCTGTCTTATCCTGTCATGCCTAGGCAGAAGATGGAGCAAAATTTGTGCTATGTGCTGACAACATCCCAATGTTATTGCATGTTTTACGTAGTCAAGTGTAATTCCTAGATTATTATCTTTTTTGCTGTAATGTTGTCTTTCTAAAATAAATTGTTTAATTTTATGTTAGTGATTTTCTTCAAATTCCTCAAGGATAATGACCTACAGAACCCAATTGAAGATGCCCTGGTTTGACTGAAGCACTGATGACTATTTTATGTGCTGTACGTGCCTTACAAGTACGTTAACTTGCACCAGTAATTTTCAAATGTTGTAAATTTTAGATACCTTAAAACACAAGAAAACAAGCATGAAAAAAAAGTATCCTGATGAGATGTGTCCATAGGTGCCCTTCAGCCTTGCAGCTTAGGACAAGCACTCCTCCTTACCTTTCAGAAACTTTCTGGATCTAACCCATGCTCCCGAAGAGGCTACAGGCCACCAGTTACGTACTGTGGACCTAGATAATTACGTAAGACAGTTAAAGAGAATGCCACACAATGCTTGTGTCAGAAGCTTTGTTGAAGTTGTTTCTGCCCTCTAAATTATTTAAACTACCTGTTCAAAAAAGGAATGAGATTGACACATTGTGATTCTTTCCCAGGATTTATCTATGTTTTTTAATTCTTTCCATCTTGAGTGGATAGAAAAGTTGCTTCAGTTTCTGTACAGGTTCAGAAGCTAAGCTTTATTTCTTTTATTTGTTATTATTTATATTTTATTATAATATATTTAATATATTATACTATATTTCTGTATTTTATTATTATTATTTTCTTCTCTTCTTTCTTTCTTTGTCTTTCCCTAGTTCCTCCTTTTGTCTCACTTAAGGACAGATGTTTGTATTTCAATTCTCTGGGTACTTACCCTCTTCCATATCAACTCAGGGTCCAAAGGTTACTTTATCAGTTTCAACACTTGCCAACTTAGATGCATTTTGCCTAAATATTCTTCAACATATTTATTAATTTTTTTGGATTGCATTACTTGATCTTTATTGTTAATACTAATTGTGCTTAACCTTTGTTCAAAGTTCAACTTTTTTAGTAAAAACTAAAGGAAAAAAGCATTTAATTTTTCAGCCTTCTGTATCATCCATTATTTGCTCACCTTGCATGGTAAGTAATGGATCTGTACTTTCTTCTGTTTTTCTCTTACATCTGAGGTATTTATAGAACCTTTTCTTGCTGCCTTTGTCCCCTGATAGTTGCGACTCATTTAAAGCCTCAGTCCTTCTGTTTGTGTGTATGCCCTTGTACTGTCCTTTTCTACTCCTCATCAGTAATATGTCCTTGTTCCAACTTTTTGTACCATCTCCCTTTGATTTCCAGGTCATTGAAGAGCCCTGCTGCAGTGACGGTCTGAAACAAAAACTTCTTTCTGAAAAATTTGAAGAATTTTAGGGCTGTTTTGGGGCTATGTACTCACCTTCTAGCAGTTGTCTGGGTGGTGTTTTTTTGTTGTTGCAGTTGCTGATTTTAAATGTTTCTTACAACTTTTTCTTATTTGTGGAGAATTCCAACTATTTCCCTAGCAAGATACTGCCCTGGATCATTAGACAGACCTCACCTGGTCACCAGAGGGTGGCAGTAGGTTTGTTTTCACTCTTGTTAAGTCCTTCACTGAGCTGATTACCTAACACAGTACCCGCTGCGAGGTTTTGGGCTCCCCCTGCCCTTGCATGATTTCTGTCATGCAAATTATAAAATATTATACGGAAATGTGTCTCTTCTTAATTGTTCCCTTATGAAAGCACATTTAAAAAAAAAGATATCTTTTTACATAGCTAATGTAAATTAGTAAAGTTAACATAAACTAGCCTTGAAACTTCAACTAAGAGAACTCTAGCTTCATACAAATTATTTACGATGCTATGTATTCTCCTGATTTTTAGAAGATAGAGGTTGGTATTTTCTGAAAATTCAGTCCTTTTAAAATGCTTCAAAATAGCCAACTGAGGTTTTCAAAGAAAATTCTGAATGCCCAAGACTGGAGAATCCTGAGCTTTTTTTTCATGCTCCTTAGAAGGCAACTTTGGACTCTGGTCTTTACTGAAAAGACGGAGTCTAGAAATCTATGCAATTTACTCATTTTAAATAAATGCATTTTGATGCAAACAGACTAATGTCTGCATAAAAGCACATATAATGGTTTTAGGTGGTTCATCAATATAAAGGTGGCATAAGCTGTGCTAGCACAAAGTAGCTTTATACCAGTTTCTGGATATCTTATGCTTTTCTTTCTATTCATTGTTTTGACTTTTTTTTTTTTTTTTTTTTTTCCCCATTT
>VYXH01011165.1:6495-16671 GCA_013397275.1 Burhinus bistriatus | reverse complement strand
GGGGTTAGTTATAAGTCTTATACCACCTGGCAACAAAAATCAGTGTGTTTTGCAAATTCAGTGGAGTCAGAAAATGATACAAGTGATCTGAATGTAGACCCAGTATTAACAGACTTCTGGCATTGATGGTATTTAGAATGAAGACTCATTAATCGGATCCTGGTTTGCAGTTGTTTGATTTGTAGGCTTACCTATAGCGTAAGTACTCCTGTGACCCCCAAATTCATCAGATGCTTGCAGTCAAAATAGTCCTCATGAAATTATTCCATCTGCAGTTGGGATGATTCCAGAGAGCATTATAGTTGCACATTTTGCAAGTTATTCTGATTCATGGCTTGTGCATTCTTGCATTTTTCTTGCACTATTTTAGTTATCTCTTTTTAAATCTTTTTTATCCTCATGTTAAGTGAAATTGTGCATAGCATGATCCTTGGATGATGCATTAAACAGTTTGGGTGAAGCCAGGGCTCTATTCTCAGTGGTGCTTTTGTCATACAGTCCCACCTTGAATGAGGAACTTCTTGGTTCCTTTGTGTCCGTTCCCACAATTTGGCCTTGCAAAATTGACCTGCAAGTTGTCTGGGGATTTGCTGCTGCTGTAATTAGGAGTAATTTTCAAGGTTCTGGAGCACCAGCTCAGCTAATAATGCTTTGGTATGCGAATACTGGGGGCTCCTTTATTCTCCTTTTACATTCTGGAAGAAACATAATTGTTGGCTATTCATTGAATCATCCAGTATAGGATTTGATCGATGCACTTGGTCACGTAGTACCAGTCTTGTTTTTGGCAATGCTAGAACAGATGTGGTATGCTCTATCTTCACTATAGAGTTAACTTTGGTTATAAAAACTGATTATTTTCCAAAACTAGAATCTCATTTCTATAGCCAGGCATAAAATAGACTTTTTTCCCATTTGCAGGACAGATTGCTGTTGCAAATATTTTATAACTGGATTAAAGCACATTGCTTTCTAGCGCACTTTTGGATGGAGCAGTAGAGTGAGAATTAAGTCCAATGAAATGTTTATTCTAATAACACTCAAATGCTTTTTCCTTCTTTGAATCTTACATGTTTAAAAAAATACCATTGTCAAACACCCTCTCCTTTCACAAAACATTTATATCAAGAGTGTCAAAATGAAAAATTTCTGTTCCACCAAAACCAGTCTATTCTTACAGTAAGTTTGGTTTTGAAGAAACTGTTTTCCAGCAGAATAGATGTCTCCTGGGTAGGATTTTCTTGAGCTCTTAAATACGTTTGATTTCTAATGTGGTTTTTACTCAAGTTGCCCATGCGCCCAGGTCCATGCACAATGGTGCATCAGAATATGTGAGGCAGTCTCTCTCGCCCAGCCATTACTGGTCGTCTGCAGCTTTCCCGTGACTGCCACAGGAGCACAGAGAAGGTACAGGATTTGTCATACAGTTCATACAGAAATGTTTCAGAGAAACAAGACCTAGAAGCCTCTTATGTCATTTGAAAGTGGATGCATAACAAGTGTAGATGATGAGTTAAAGCATTATCTTACAGGATGATTACCCTGTCACTGAAGTTAAGCTACTTCCAGTTCAGTTTTTTGGGAAGGCGTACACTTTAATGGTCTGCAGAGCATCAGGGTTCATAGTAAAGTGCAACATAATTGATGGTTTGGGACTGTTTGGTGATGGATTTTAAGTGGCAATGAATAGCAAGGTCTCTTAAAGCAAACAAAACATTGGCTGTTTTAGCTGAAAAGTCAATTCACTGTGGTTTCATCTCTCAGATGTTGTACCTCACTGTTTTGTAATTTGTAGAGTCTCCAAGTAAAAGCAAATGGGACACTGTGGCTTAAGAAGTGGATTATATTCAGCTATACAGCTGTAGACAGCCTATCATGGAAACTGTGAACTTTTTTTATCTGGACTGTTAGTTTTCCTTTTGAGCAGTAAGAACATCTGAACGGATCCAGTCAAAATGCGATTATATGAAAGGGTGCTTGTGCTTTCAGCAGCGTGACTTGCACCAGAGGTAATCTAAAAGATCTTGGTTTTCTCATGGCTTGCAAAACTGAAAGTCTTCAAGAAGCAGACTGGAGACAAATGAACTGCCAGAAATGTAAATATCAGGATAGGGGGCAGAACCACAACTGATAGAAATCTATTTAAGCTTTATTGATTTTTTTTTTCTTTTTTTTTTTTTTCTCCACCATCCCCCCCACCCCCCCCACTGAGGATGTGGACCAATAAATACATTTAACATCCATTAGTGATATATTTAAACAAAACTAAATAAAAGCTCAGAAACATGATTACAGTTTCTAAAAATTCAGACTCCTCAGCACTTTCTTATTTTTATGCATTTGATGCACCTTTGTTTTATTAATGCCCTTCCTGTGGTATTTTAATACACTTCAGGGTACTGTTGAAGATTACGACAGCTGCTTTTTCAAAGCATTCAAAAAAAATCTGAACAGATGCAAGGCTTCACAATGCTGCATATAACTCAAATGGCATCCCTGTTGTATAACTCAAAGGTTCAGATTTCTCAGAAGTATTATGATATTTGTTGACACTCAAATTATTTCTGTTCTTTGTTAAACTAACTAAAGTTCATGTGTCTACACAGCAATGACTGACAGCAAATGTTGGATAGCCCTTTCTGTTTAGATCAGCTTAAATGTTGAACACTTTTTGTGCTCTTACCTAGAATGCATACATCTGGAACTGCCACAAGCAACAAACTGGAGTGAATGTTAGCACTATAATTTTCAGTTCAAGTTGAGTTACAGTTTTGAAACTGGTCCATAAATTTAGCTACCAAATTCATGCTTAGGCACACAAATAAAGGTGACCTCACATTCAGAATAGGAAGAGCTGACTGAAAATCAGATTGTTTTTGCAGATATTGTACAATTTATGAATTTTGATTGGTGTTGCAAAGTAACAATCAATCAATGCCTTTGCATATGTGGAGTTAGTCATATACTGTTAAGCATAATTAGGAGGGTGAGTTATGGTTCTTCCAGGTCAGTCTCATCAAACTCTGGGTTTTGCCAGAGGACAATATCAGGCAAAATGGTCTGGATGCAACCTATGAAAAAGCTATTTTTTCTAGTCTCTAACATGAGGCTTTGCAGACTGAAAAAATCTGCAAAAAGAAAGAAGAAACTACTAGGTATGAGTTTGCTAGCTTAAGGAATGTCAAAAATGAAAAGGCAGCAGAATGAATGGCAATAACGGACACATTAAAGAATAAGAAAAGGGAATTCTTTTATAGCTGGAGGGGTAATCTAGCTACAGGGCCATCTGAAGATAAAGGAACTGTGTGCAGAAAAAACTGAACTGGAGAAGAAATGATGCACAGAACAAAGAAACTCGGACTAGTAAGATAAGTTTGCTCTAAGTGCAAAAGCCAGTCAGCACTGACAAAGAAATTAAGGCAGAGGACTGAAAGCAGATTTTATTTTATTCCCACGATATCCATATATTTCTTGTACTGTGTATAGCACTGACTAAATTTTTGGAACCTTTGCAGTCTTTGCATCACTTTGTGTCAAGTATTATGTGCTTCCAAATAGAAGAACTGCATACCCAGACTGCCAGCAGATCTGGCTGTTTGAGGAAAAAATATGTTTAAATAAGAGGGTGGATCTGGGGTTCAGCAGAGGTTCTGAAGCTTCTGACAAGTGGGATTTCAGGTACAGTTTCCAAACCCCTCAAAAGAGAAAGATTTATGCTTATAAAGTGAGCCACAGAAATGGAGGTAGTGCTGTAGGAAACTTAGGGACACACAAACCTAGGGGATGAGCTTCAGCTACAGAATGTGCATTCACCTGTGTAACCTATCAGAGAGTTATCTGGAAGTGTTCAGGTATGAGTACCAGGGCAAGAAATGTCAATTTCTATGTGAAGTTTGGCTTTTAGAAATATTTTTGCACTTAATAATAACCTAATTGTAACTCTTCAAGTTGTGAGTTATTCAGATGTTAGCAAATGAACGTCAGTTCTGAGGTATGTTTGTGTAAAATACGTAGAAATTCTTAAAGTGATATTTGGCAGATGCTGTGCATTGCGGAAGACTGTGAAGCTGAGCCATGTGGTTCACACAAGCAAAGGTCCATTAGTTGCCCTGGTTTCTTCAGAGACTCACTGTAGGCTTCAGAGTACAATTTAGTGGCAGATTCATCTTCTCAATTACACAAGTACTTTTTTCTATATACATATCTTTTACATAATTAATGTGGAGTTTAGTCATTTAAAGTTAATTTATGAAGCTTAAAATATTAAAATCAACTAATTATTGTATGCATTTTATTTCTGTGCTACTATGCTTTGCTTCAAGTATATGTTCAGACTTAGAAAATGATAATAAACAAACATATTTATTTAAAAGCAATAAGTACATATTCATGTATGATAGGCAAATAACCAAACTTATAACCATGAATATTGTAATTTATTGCAGGCTCTTTATGGGCTTTCACATTTTCCTCTTTCATCCCTTTCTTCTGGAGGGGAATTCTCTGTAAGTACTTCTCTACTTAAAGAAGTTGACCATCATGGCACAGTAGGTTAATGGTTGGAGTTGATGATCTTAAAGGCCTTTTCCAACCTAAACAATTCCATGATTCTATATCAGCAGTCCTGGATAACTGGGGAGGTCCCCGTTGACCCAGCTGAAGTTGGCCAGTGTGATGCCCATCTACAAGAAGACAAAAGGGCTGCAAGGAGGATTTGGGGAAGTACAGGCCTGTTAATCTGACCTCAGTGCCAGAGAGAGTTATGGAGCAGACTTCAGTAAAGCCTTTGGCGCACTTATCCACAGCATACTGCTGGAGAAACTGGCTGCTCATGGCTTGGACGGGCGTACTCTTCACTGGGTAAAAAACTGGCTGGATGGCTGGGCCCAAAGAGTGGTGGTGAATGAAGTTAACTCCAGTTGGCAGCTGGTTACAAGTGGTGTTCCCGAGGGCTCAGTATTGGGGACGGTTCTGTTTCATATCTTTGTCAATGATTTGGACAAGGCAATAAAGTGCACCCTCAGTCATTTTGCAGACAGCACCAAGTTGGGCGGGAGTGTTGGTCTGCTTGAAGGTAGGAAGGCTCTACAGAGGGATCCAGACAGGCTGAATCGATGGGCTGAGACCAATGGTATGAAGTTTAACAAGTCCAAATGCCACGTCCTGCACTTGGGTCACAACAACCCCATGCAGTGCTACAGGCCTGTGGAAGAGTGGCTGGAAAGCTGCCTGGCGGAAAAGGACCTGGGGGTGTTGGTCGACAGTCAACTGAATATGAATATATTAAACCCTAAATATCCTGATTTTTCAGTACAAGTTTATTTCTTACTTATCGTGGCAGAATCACAGCAGTTAAAGTCTAAATCGCAAACAAAAGTGGGCAAGTACTCCAAAATACCATTGGGGAATATTCCACTAAATTCGCTTCAAACTTGTTTAATAATGGTTTTGTTTTCTTTTACGTAAATAGCTTTTTGTTTGTACAGCTATTCGATGTCTTGTCTTCATTCAAATACTTGTAGAAGGTTGTTCATTCATTCATAGAGCCCTTCCTTGTTATTCGCTCCCAAACTAGAAACATGCTTTTTAGAAATTTCACTCATTTCCTCCAAGGATAAAAGCAGGCTTGCATACGCTATCTAGTGTTCTCTTTAAAAAGCATGCTGTCCCAATTTCTTCATATTCAGAAAAATTTCTTATAAAGGAAAGGTCTCATCACTTCTTAAATCTGGGCAACTTCTCATGAACAACTTTTGGGAAATACTGGTTATTCAGTAAGTCCTTGAGGGAAGCTTGTAAGCGTGTAGACTGATCAGTATTTGTAGACTCCCAGGGCTGTAATTTCCTGAGCTGCGCAGTTTATTCCTCTGCTACCTTGTATTGCATATCATTTATGGGACAGCAAAGCCTGGGTGAAGTTCCCAGTAAATGGTTTCCTAAGGTTCAGGGCATGGGAGAATCAGACCCATGCTTTACATTTGTTTCTTGCTAATTGCTTTTCTAACACAGTATTTTTTTCCGTTCTCAATTTGTGTCTCCCGTTTATACTGGTTAATTTGCCATTTTTCTTCCTTTTTTTCCACTGCAGAAAAGAAGCAAGCTATTGACCAATGTGTGATTGCAGACACACCTTTGGCTCGCTGCAAAACAAAATGTTATATTAAAACAAGGGCTGTCTGTGGTGACTGTCACGTATCTTTATCTTTAAAGCACATCACGCACTAAGCGGTGCTGCTGCCAGTGCCTGCTATGTTATTAATGCTGCTCTAATTAGGCCAATCAGTTCTAATTAGTATACTGTCATGTAACAATCTCATAAAATACTTTGTGTAAGAAAATTGATCTGGCTCTAATGTTAATTAGTTTGTTAGACTCCCTGCCTTATAAATGGGAATTGATTGCTTTCCTTCAGCCACTCCTTCTTTCCTTTTCAGTGTCTCCCATAAATTCTGTATTCTCTTCTTTTTTCTTTCATTATTTTTTTTTTTCTTTTAGTGTCCCTGGGTCTCCCTCAATTAATTCTGCCCATAACCTCGTCTCTAGTGTAACCTGAAAAGAACAGGGCTTTATCACTTGTCAGAGAGAGCCTTCCTCAGTTAAATTTTTTCCTCTCAGGAATTTGCCAGATCAGAGACCTGTAATCCTAAGGACTGTCTCAGAACTAAAGCTGACAGGGTTAGGCCCAGGTCAGCCCACTTGTAA
Source organism: Burhinus bistriatus (assembly GCA_013397275.1). Taxonomy (NCBI): domain Eukaryota; kingdom Metazoa; phylum Chordata; class Aves; order Charadriiformes; family Burhinidae; genus Burhinus; species Burhinus bistriatus. The sequence goes on along the minus strand of VYXH01011165.1, from coordinate 9,969 downwards.
ATCAAAGCCAGTAAGGAGCTAAGGCTGTGCCTGGAATCAGAGATTTATAAAGACAGTACCATTACCATTACAAAAGAAGTATTTTATTGGCTTTCACCTGGGATTTGTTTACTGCTAGTAAACTGCAGAAGAGTGAAACAATAAGGTTAATAACTGGGAGAGCAAGCAACAGATAAATCAAGTATTCCTTGCTGCTCTTAAAAGCTCTTTAAAATTGGGTTTAATTTGGTTAATCGTGAACATAGCAATAATGTGTAGAAAGTCTTAAAATTCTGACTATATAAATTCACAGCATTGTCTAGTTCAGGTATGTTGTCTGGCTTTTCATATAAAGTAAAGTAGCAGGCAGAGACAAAGCTGACTGCTAAAATTTTGCCTTCTTTTGTCTTTGGGATATTTATAGGGGAAAAATGAAAGATGAAATGAAAATTCTCTTCTGTTTCCTTTATGTTATTTTGACATGTTGGTTAAAACTGGTATAGAGTTATGTGCCAAAGCATATCTAGGTATCATGAGTAATAATGGATCTAAAATTGATGTAAGCAATCTGATGTGTCATGTTGGCTTCTCATATGGGTGTTCATGCCTGGATGTCTCCAGGCACTTCTTTTGTTATCAGGTATCTCTACTCTTGAAATGGCATTTGTGACTTAACGTTAACATCTGAAAATTACACAGCTGGTGCCATGCACATGAGTGCAAGGAAGATGTCTGCTGTGTCCTGTTCTTTGCTTGCTTTTGCTAAAAGTATGACTATCTTGCAGTTAGTATTTGCAAAGGCAAATATATTAAGCTTGGCTACATGGTTATTTTATTATCTGTATGTAGATAAATCGGTCTCCAAAGGACCTTTTTAGTGCATTAGACAGGCATGCGTGCACAATTCATGTCTTTTCCTGGCCAATTCTATAACTGTTTCTGCTGTTGCTGTACAGATGATGGGAATAAAGCTGGAGAAGACACTTTGGTTAGCGAGTGATCCATCATTGTCTGTTTTTGCTTATAGTGACATTTGTCACGTTCAAAGGTGAAGTTTTCCTCCTACTTCTTAATGAAATAAAAATCTAAAGGCTGATACAATTTGATGAATGTGTCTGTGTCAGAGAAATACTCAGAAACATTATGTATGATGTCAAATTATATTTTTATGCAATTTATTAATTTAGGTAAGATATACTTTCTTAGTCTTCAACTAATTCTTTGTTCATTAAAAGTATTTTTGTTTCTTATTTTTTTTAACATGCAGCTATCTGCTAAGAAATATTGCTGCTCCTTTAACCTCTTTGAATGTAACATCAAATATAAGTGCATGTATGAATGTGTGTTTCCTTACCTGGGTTCCTGAAACACTTTCAGCCATTTAAAAAGAAGGAATTATTAATTTACTTTTACTGGAGATACTTCTAAGATGTGTGCTCACTGACAGCTGAAAATAAAGAAGGTATTTGAACTTGGTTAAAATCAATTTTTATAATTTGTAACAACAGACTGGGCCATGACAGTATTTCTTTAATAATTACTATCTCATCAGCATCACATTTCTTTCAAGTTCCAGCAAAGTTGCTGAAGGAGCACTCTGGAAAAACCCTTGTTAGCACAAAATGTCCAAAACAGTTGTTACTAAGTTGATTTGATTACATCGAGATCTTGATTTCCCCTCCATCAGGACACATCTCCGTTTCCTACAGGATCTGAGGGATGATTATCAATTCCCAGCATACTCCTCCTCTGGATATTCAAATCCCTTTAAGGTAGATACTGAAAATACACTGGTTTATATCAGTCTGCAAATTATGTGATGACACTAAGGACGAGAGCTATAACGTCTCTAGTTGTAAAAAGGCAGGGCCATATCGAAAATTTCCCTATTCATTGCAGTTTGTGATTTAAGTTTCCCACACCCAGTTTCTCCAGCAGGAAAAGCTTGACTTCTGTAACCAAAGGCAGATCAGAAATCTCTGGGTACTGGAAAATTTACCAAAACACACAGACACATACATGAAACTTCTAAGCGATTATCTCCAGCTTCTAATTTTAACCCTATCTGTATTTTGGCCTAGATGAAGTCTTGGCCCCTTAAAAAATTGTATTTTTAAACCTTTGAAAATCGGTTAAGATAATCACCACCTCTTGTATATCTTCGACTGTAGTATCACAGAAATACAGATGCTGGTGGTGTCTTATCCTCCAGGTGCTACTGGAGGTAACTGTACATCTCCTACCCATGTTTACCTGTTCTCTGCTTCCTGTCCTGAATCCCATTGCACAGGGCTGCTGGGTGCTCTCCAACACCTGACGTTACATCCCAGGGGTGTTCCACTGTTGTGAGATATGACCAAGAAAGGTCAGAGTTTGCCAGCTATTGCTAAACATAACTCTTTCATCGATATGGAAAAAAAATGTAAAACTTGGGCACCACTGTGAGGTAACTGTCAGCAAATTTTGATTTTTGACAACAGGATATCATTAAAAATATTTTCCCTGCTGTGCCATATGAGGCTTAATTAAATATTTGTTCAAAGAGTCTGAGTTTCCCTAAATGAAAGGATGTAGTAGGAATATATTAGTATAATTTGGGTACATAAACCTCTGAAATTCTCCAGTAGTCAGGAGCAAAAAATTGGCCTTTGAAGGTATTTTTGTCAGGGCGTACAGAGACCACAGATGCCAACAGAGCATGTGTGGTCACATGGAATTTGTAATAAACGTGCTCTCTGCTGCTGGCATACATTTCTTTACTGGGGTTGCACCCAGACTGACCTTTGGGCAACTTCTGAATTCTGGTTTGGACCTCTGCTCTATGCCATGGGCCCATCATGGGGGAAGAATGTTCTCTTAATGGCCTTGTTCTCCATGTAATCTTCCAGCTGGCTTTCCTTGTGTGATCCTGTATTGTCGCTAACAATACAGTTTCCCCAGATACACTGGTGTACCCAAGATTCATCTAGTGTAGGAGCAAAGCCATGGATTCGTGTCATCTCTCACGCAAATAAAAAGAGCAAAGGTATGAAAGTACTGTAAGAAGGTAAGGGTAGCCTCCAGATGCATACAAATATATATAAAATATATATATATAAAAATACACTTACATGCTCTCACACAGGTTTTTTTTAATGAAAACAAATGAGAGGGGTAGGATTTTTTTCTTTGTAATAGAAAAATACTGTGCTGCTGTTCTGAATTAAGGTGCTCAGAGCTAGTGAGGTTTTTTTGGTTAGCAGCTGAATATTCTGATTTGCACAAGAGTATGATATTTTTAACTATTTTATTTGAAAATGTGTCTCATAGCAAAACAAGCTTACTTCTCAGTTGGAATAATGTACATTATAGGTTTTTTTCTCTAAAATGTCTTATTTTCTAAGACCTTTTTAAAATAAGAAATGAACTCATGATGAAGTGAAATGGAGATTTTACTGATCTGAAGCATGTTTGCCCAGAAGAGGGCAGAAGGTGTGTGTGTGTGGGGGGGGGGGG
>VYXH01011163.1:0-12875 GCA_013397275.1 Burhinus bistriatus | reverse complement strand
CCTGCCCCAGTACTGTGCTTTAGGTCCCAGCACCCTGCCTGCCCTAGCACCCCCACCCCAGCTCTCAGCACTCAACCTGCCCAGCACCCTGCCGTAGCACCCTACCTTAGCACCCCATCCCAGCCCCGGGCTGCCCCATGCACCCTTCCAGGCTGCCCCCAGAAGCCCCCGCTCCCTAGCAGCACCCACATTCCCAGCCCAGTGCCCAGCTAGCACTGGGTGCTGCCGTCTCCCAACCCTCTCGGCCCAAAACCAGCCAAACTTTTACACCCCGGGGGCCGGTTTGCCTGTGGCGGGGCCTCAGCCCCCATGCGCCGGCTGCTTTGCGCACCGGATTTTACACTGAGCCGGGAAACATCATCGTTAATGGAGTGGGGGGATTTTTAAGGATGCTCTCCAGTTTACAGAAATATTTAATTCTGAAGTTGCAGCTGGCTCCGTGCTGCTTTGGATGAGGGAAGCGCCTCCGAGGGCCCTTTGCGAGCCTGGGGTGATTAACAGGGTGGCATGGGAAGTGGGGGGACGCACCGGGACTTGGGCTTGGGGACACTGCAGCGTCCAGTGACTTTGGGTGCGCACCTGGACAAAGAACCTGTTTGTCTGGGATGCGTGGGAACGTGCAGCCGAAGCCGCCGGGACGGCTTTGTGGCGGAGGAGCCAGCTTGGGCACTATCCCCGCCGAAAGAGTGTACCCCGAAACGCCGGCTGCGGGGAGCTCTGCCCCGCCAACCTTGTCTTTTTATCAGCTGTATGGCTCGACTGTGTTTACTCAACGGTATAGTCTGGGCTGATGACTGTAATTGCGCAAATAAAATATTAATTGTAAGGTCCCCGCGCGTGCCTGCGGCTGTGGGAGTAGCAGAGCTGTCAGCTGCAGGTCCCGTGTAAATGCAAAGCCCTCGTGCGGCTTTAAAAATACCATCTTCCACTGTGCTTAGGTTTTGATTTATTAATTATCTGAAGTTAAAGGAAGGAAGAGATGGATATAAATATGCTTGTTTCAAAAGGAAGCAAGTGCTCGCATCAAAGGGTCTCGTGCTGGAGATAGCCTTGACTCTCTGAAAACTTGATTTTTTTTTTTCTTTTGTTATTTTGATGCTGGAGCTGCAGAGAGGTCTGCTGAAGTTGAGCACTCGGTGGCTAGGGAGAAAAAATAACCGCTTTCTAGAAATGATAAAAAAACCATCCCGTTGATCACGATTGAATAAGCGATGTTCCCCTCGGTTTCGAGCTGTGCTGGGTGTTGGGGCTGGGAGATGCCGAAGCAGAGCTGGGGCCGACTCGTGTGCTGAAAGCCGGGTGCGGGCACGGGGATGAAGCCCAGCGAGGACCTAAATTAGTGCCTGACGTAATGCATCCCCCCCTCCAAATGTGTTTGCCCAGATCCTCTCCACTTGTTAAATTAGGGATTGTATTAGAGGGAAGGAATGCAGCGGCCGCAGCGCCGGCCCAGGCAGGGGGAGCAGGGATGGTGCTCCCCTGGGGGGGCTCAGCCTCAATGCCCCCTCCCCAGGACGGCCAAGACTCGCAGATATCTCCGACTGTTGCCTTCTCTTTCCCCTTGGCTTTTGTCACCGAGCCAAGCTATACGTATTTAGTTCCTTTTAATCTTCCTGCGTGTCAGCTCTTCCAGCCCTCTCATTATTTTTATGGCTCTTCTTTGAGTTCCTGCCAGTTTATCAGGGTCGGGTTTAGCAGAGCGGGGTGGGACGGGACTCGCTTCTCGCCCTCATGTGCCTCCTCAATGCCCTCCTTCATCCAGCCTCTGCCGCTACTTCGTCTCCAGATAGATTAATTTTGCAATTTTTCCACGTTGAAAACCCTTTCCCTGCATTTTTAACCTGTCCCTCCCCATCGTTCCTCTGTCCCTGCTGGTGTTTGTTTCCCTTTTTTAACAACACGGCATTAAAAAAAATTATCCGTCTTTTGCAAAGCAGACTTTTTGCTGTGAGTTTTAAGGAAATGTCTTAAAAATAAAGTTTCCTTGCAGCACTGGGATCCCCCATGGACTGCTCCGCTTGTGTGTCGTGGGGGGAGGAAGGAAAGGGGGGGCTGTGCCTTGGGCAGGGATTTGCCGGGCTCCGTCCTTTGGGACAAACCTCCCGTAGGGTTGGTGCTGCCGGAGGGCAGGGAAAGCAGATTTCTGAAGTTTAGGGCATTCCTGTGAATTTGCAGCAGACCGGCCCCGCTCTGGATGTGGGACATTGGTGTAGAAATGCTTCAAACCATTAGTGAACTGGGGCGGGGGGAAGGGAAATGCCTTCCCTCCTCCCAGTAGCAAGGAGAGCTCGGAAAAGGGAAAATCTGGATTTACATCAGTATTTTCTGCCCTTTGCCTTGGAGAGGGCTGGGGTGCACGGGGACATGTGGTGGGGTGCCATGCCTGGAGCAGGAGCGCAGGAAAGTCTCTGCTCCCTAATTGCAAGGCTGCAGGTATCAGTAAATCTTGTCAAATCGGTCCTTGCCTGCGCAGAGCGGCTGCGGTCGGACTATTTGGGAATAGGCAATTAAAATCTGTCACTAATGCAGGCAGGGATTGGAAAAAACCCAAGCGGCAGATAGGGATTCTGGTTACTCAAGTGAATTGCAATGACCCGTTCGCTCCTCTGTTATTTATCACCCTGCTGGATTAAGCCACTTCGTTAATTGAGCCGCGCCGTGTGCTTGGCAGAATCATCTCTGAAAAACAGGCAAAAAAAAAACCAAACTGCTGAGGTTTTAAGAGCAGTGGTATTTAGTTGATCCATGCGGGTTGGGGTCTGTACTAGAAACTCATGTGCTCACCCAGGGGTTTTTAGGAATTTTGCCACTATTGACTTACAAACAAAAAAATGAGGCTTAAAATTACTGGGAGCAGAGGAAGGAAGGAAGTGAACGCAGGTTATTGTTGTTGTCAACTTAAGGCTGTTATAAACACATGCGAGAAAAAAAAAACCTCTGCTTTTTTGCAATGCACTTGGCTGAGCTTTGTGGGATATAAGTTAAACACCGGATTGAGTTTGGGGGATGCTCCATACAGTCGCGGGAATAAAAGAATAGCTGACAGAAACAGGGCAGGAGGGACAAACGGTGGCTGGCAGAGGAATGGCTTAAGACAGATGACCTAAATGTGCACTGAGCAGATCCAGAAAGTCTGTGGATAGAAGTTTTGCAATGGAAATGCAGATTTCTCCCTAGGTTTCTTGCGCAGGCAGTATATGGGTGGCAGCCGGCTCCAGCTGCGAGGACTCGCTGGGAGCACTGGGGGAGGACCAAGCACCTTTAGGGGTTTGGACCTGAAGAAAATAGATAAGTGAATGGAGAAGACAAAAAAAAAAAAAGGCAGCTGGGGCTGGAGTTACTATAGATGCCGAAACGTGTTAATACTTGCCCCATTGCCCAACCAAGGTGGGAGAACAGCTCGAGATGCTGTCCCACGGGGTGGTGGCATCCCCATTTTATCCAGCCAGGATGGGCGCACGGGCTGCACCAGGGATCAATGTCAAAGCAAACCCCCTGCCCTCAGAGAGAGCGGCTGATAACAGCAGGCAGTGATGACATCTTCTAAGGCTTAGGGGTTTTTTGTGAATCACATCATTGGTAAGGGTTCAGGCAACTGGTTTAAACTCCATTGTTCCCATTGGCAGCTCCTCCGCTATCTCCTTTCCATCACTTGGGAGGGGGCAGGATGTCACCTGAGGACTTGGCACAGGAGTTGCCACATGCGAAGTGTTTTGGTTTAGGTGTCGTAGCGCATCGGAGCACGTCAAGCCCTTTCTTTTGCAGGTTTTAGACTGCAAATATGTCTGGGATTCACCCGGTGGGCTCTGTTCACCATCGAATGGATGCTGCCCATGCTATCTTGCTGATGACTTCAGCTGTACTCTTTACAAGATCAATTGAAAATATTAGTGTTCTCCTGGTAAAGTCTCTTTTTCTTAATGAACCCCTTAAAGGGTTATGAATAAAACACCAAGAAAGTGCAGCGTCATTGATTTCCCCAGCTTTGTGTTTGAGGTTTTGCTGTGCTTATAAATGCTCCGAGCCATCCTGAGACTTCCTGGGGAAATTCTTTGCCTTGAAACTGGAATCAGCTCTTTGAAACAGCTTAAGGCTACGTCAGAGAAATGCAGAATGTTTGCCCCAGCCCATTTCTATTGCAAACACAAGGCAGGATGAGTCTGCAGTGCTGTCTTGCAGGTGACTTGCTCCTTTTGCTTTGGACTTCTCCAGGGAGACTTGGGTAGGGGCTCACTAGGTGACCACGTGGGCTTTGCTGTTAGAAGAAGGGAGAGGAACAGTTGGAGGCTAAAGAGAAATAAGGGAAGGGTTTTATTGTAGCCACGCTTTCCAAAAATACTTATCCAAGCTTCTGTGCTTGGTGCCTGGAGTACGGTTGGGACGTTTCTCTGGTCCATGCCGCCAGGATGACAGCTGAGCATCTTCATTTGCAAGATCTGCAGATACTCATCTGGCCGTCAGCTGTCGGTCGAGACGAGAAGGATGTTTTGCTTCAAAATCAGCGCTCAGTCACTCCTCAATATTGCTTTTCAAGTACATAGCGTTCACGAGAGGACTCCCGAGTGCCATTTGATATGCCGGGAGGCTAGCAAGGAGCTGTTTGTGTTCCCTTTGAGGTGGGGTGGTGAGTGGTTGTCTCCAATAATGTGATAAATGGTGACGGTGTTTGCTGCTGAGGGCAGCTCGGGCTGCTGCGGTTTGGGCAGGCGGGACTCCTCCGCTGCTCTGCGCTGATCCCGCTCCAGATTTCCCCAGGAAACCTCATCCCAGGCTTTTAAACGGTAAAACCTCCACAGTTGGTGGGATGGTGAGCACAGAGGCTGGGGGGGTCTAGGGGAAGCTGACACGCTGCTGAGCTCCAGAAACAGGCAGCGATTTGGGGCCACTTTGAGATGAAAGTGGTACCCTGGAAGCTGCCAGATGTTGCCCAGCAGAGATGCTCCAGGCAGAGATGCTCCTACTTCAGCATCTTCAAGGAGACCAACGGAGCTGCTAATGCACCCTGCATTGACGTATTGCCACTTGATTCCTATCTTTGCTAGCGTCCCCTGCTGAAGCCTTGTTCCCCTGAATAACGTGTTTTTAATGGCATTTAAGTGAGAATATGCAAGTGTGTATTAACACAGATGCTCTCTAGTTGTGCACATTGATCCGTGTGGGGCTGGCTTTTTATTCTACGTTCAGCTTTTGCCTCCAGGAAGCTTCCACGTAGGCCCATACCAAATTACAGGACTGCGGCTCAAATAATGTTCTCTTTGTTAGCCTAAGTGGAATATTCATCTGAACTGCCAATGACCAGAGGAATTTGGGGCGGGGGTAGGTAAAAGCTGTATGCTGGCAGCTCCAAGCTGCGGTCACAGCAATTAATATTTCTACCCAGAGTGGTGATGACTCTTTGGAAGAAGAAAAAAAAATAAAAAAAAAAATTATTTGTATTTAATTTTTTAATTTATTTTATTTTTAACTTTTTCACTACGAGCCATTCGCTTTGGTTCAAAAGAGCCCGGTCGATGACACAGATCCGGGTCGGAGGGGGAAGAGAGCGGGGCGGGAGGCAGTGGTGGCGGCATTCCCGCGAATACCAGAGCCTGGGTTTGTCGGACCACAGACAGGAAATTGTTGGGTTTGCTGCTCCCACCCAGCCCAAATCAGTAGTTTCCTCTTCCAGCTCCCTCAGGTTTCGATTTGACGTAAAGCATGCGGGGAAGCCGGTGTGGGGAGCTGTGCTCACATCGCTCCAAGGGAGCTAAAATGCTAGAAATTGTCACATTCACACACTTCCTTTTTTTTTTTCTCCTTTCATTTTCCCCTCCGTAGCCATCCTTTCCTTTTCCCCACCCTTCTCCATCCAGGCTTGCGTTTCACCCAGGCATCTGGCTGAGTCTGTCTCAACCATATAAAAACCCCTCAAAATTGTACTCAAAATAGTTTAATATCTCTATACGGAAGCCAGATGCCTCCGGGTGTTCCCTGGCAGGGATCTCTGAACCCTCTTTCTGTGCTGTTAGGTGTGCCGTGGTTGCCTTCATAGCAGGCGCCGTCCTCCTCTGGGTACCAAGGTAAAATCGTGCCCCACCTCTGACTTTTTTTTTTTTTTTTAATTAAAGAAATGGCATTTGGTGGTTGTCCGTCTGCAGCTTGCAGACAGCTGCAGGTTTATGAGCAACTTCTTGCAACCCCGCTACGGGACATTATAAAAAGCAAACCAGAAACCTGGATTTTAACCCTTGGTCTCTGATTATGGGGAGGGAGGGATTGTGGATAACGGCATGAAATTGTGGATGTGGAGAGTGTTTACTGAGTTGGGAAAGAGCACAGGGAGTATTTGCACTGCAAACGTCAGTCGTTTCAACGTTACTGGTGACACTGCCACTTGGAGCTCCTATTTTGGGTGTTTGGGGGATATTTTTTTTTTTTGGTCATGGTTTTTCTTACAGGCAAGGGGAAGGAAGGAGATTTACGGCACTCGTGGAGCTTGTGGCACACCAACTTCAGCCCAGCATGCAACCCTGGGCATGCTTGGGGGAAAAGGTGTTGTACTGTTAAAACATCTTAAAGAAAATGCATTTCTTGGTTCTCGTTCTGAAATGTGAATCAACCGATAGCTTAGAAGGGGGCAGAGAAATAAAACCGAGCAAAACTTCTGAGCTGGTGGGATTCAGTTCTGAATGTTCTCGTTGGCTTTCTGGGTTTTTCAGGTGTTATAATTCTGAAAAATACCGAGAACCCCAAATTCCTGCTGGATGGGGAAATAACAAGTTTGAGCAGAGTTGTAGTAACTTAGTTTTCTTGCCCAGCTTGGCTTTTTGTACATTGCTCCCATTGTCCAGGCTGGAGCTTCCACCAGGTAGAACTGATGGGGCAGGGGAAGAAAAATGCCCAGCAAACGAGAGGAAAGTTTGGGGTTGTTTTTTTTTTTCTTTTCGGAGAACCGTGCTTCTCAGCTTTTCTTGTGCTCACCCATTTTCCAGCCAGGTTGCAGCCACTCTGGGCGCTGATCGCACTTGGTGGCCATTCAAATACGAACCGTGGTCGGGAGCTGTGTGCACAGCATGTCCATGTGCCAGCATGGGTCACAGAATCACCGGGGTTGGAAGGGACCTCTGGAGATCATCTAGTCCAACCCCCCTGCCAGAGCAGGGTCACCTAAAGCAGGTTGCACAGGTCAGCGTCCAGGTGGGATTTTGAAGACCTCCAGTGCTGGGTAGAAAACAGCTGAATTTGGACAACAGGTAGAGAACAGCACTGGGAGGGCGTAGGCAAACAGGCACACCAGCAGCTGCGTCAACCTCCTCCTTTATAATCTCAGCGTGGTTTTAGCTTGCAAAACAACTAGACAGCAACCAAAAATTCATCTTGCCAATTACTACATTTTAAATCTGTTACCAGCTGATTATACATGTTTGTTTGGTGATTGTTTTCTTTTTTTTTTTTTCCCCCCCTCCTCCCTGCAGGCATATGTACTTTTTGGAAAGGTTAATTAATGAAACTCCAAATTCAATTAGAAAGTCTGCATTGTATGAAATTGCCTGGAAAGAGCTATATTGCTGTCTTGCTGAGCTTCCCTTCCTCGCTGATAATACACAGAGCTTTGCTCGACATGGTGTCCGGCTCAAGAGCTGTCTGCAGCAGAAATTGTCTTCTCTGCCACCCCACATGTCCTGCCCTACGGCTTTTGTGCCTGACCTTGGTTGGGCAATGGGTGAGGTGGACCCAAGCTCAAGGTTAGATGTCTTAAAGCTCTTTAAAAGTGTGTTGTATGCGTCAGTGATTGTAGGCTAGCTGATGCAGAAATAAGTAAGAAAAATGGTGGGGTTTCATCCCCTCCCCATGGCATCGCCCTGTGGCGCTGCAAAGGACCTAGGGTGGAGACCAGTTTCACCTCCAATCTTGCTTTGACCCAGGAACTCATCCCAAAACAAGTGCAAGGGAGAGCTGGTGGCGTGTGAAGTGCTTTTGGCTGCTGTCACTGCCGCAGAGGGAGGAGGCTCTGTTCCCTTATGCTCCGCCTAAGGGGGCGCACTGTGGGTTAAGCCTGGATGGTTTGGTGTCCCTCTCCTGCGCACCGGGATCCCATCTGGTCTGCAGGAGAGGGACCAACGCTGGCTCACAGGTTTGGTGTAGGGTGAGGCAGCAGGAGGCGTCTTGAGGATTGCAAACCTCACCTTCTAGGGGGCTAAGCTTTATCAGAGAATAACCATCGTTAAGGCACACTTGGGGAATTGACTGGTGAGACTGAAGCTTCAGACAAGAGGTTGGGAATTCAGGCTGCGCGTTCTGTCCTCCTTTATCTGTCCTACACATCCATCCCGCCAAGCGTCCTCTGGCTCCGTTACGGGTTATGATGTCTTTTTGGCAGGGACCGGCTCCCTTATGCCTTGTGCGTTCATTGGGGATGAGTCAGGGTTGCAGATTGCTGGCACCGTCACCCTGGGGCACTTTTCCTTTTTGGTTAGGGAAGGGAAACGTGATACATGGCTGAAGGGTGAGGGAGCGCCTGGGCTGATAGTCAAGGCAGTTGAGTGCTCCCTGGGGAAGTGGTTTTCCTTCCTTCCTTCCTTCCTTCCTCTGCTGCTGTGTTTCTGTCCAAGGCTTCCTATTCCGTGCTGGATGAATCATGGAAACCACGCTCCTTAATTGAGTTTTCTGCCATTTCTCTTGATTCCAGAGGAGGCAGGGAGCAGCCAGTGAAAGCCTCCTCTGATGGTGTGCTTGATGGGTGGGGGGGAAACACACAGTAAAATCAGGTTATACAGCCCCTGTTTTGATTTAAAAAAAAAAAACAACAAACCAAAAACAAAAAAACCCCCCAACCAAATAATAATCCACCCTTGCTTTCATTTATTCCCTCCCGTAGAAAAATGCGCAAGCCAAATTGCTCTGGGGCGCTGGTGCAGCGATTTAAAGCAGGTCTGCACAGTGCTCGCAAAGACCTTCCCGAGCCCATCGGCGCTTGTTAGCTGGGGGATGGTGGGGGGGTCAAGGTGGCCCCAGCTTTCAGATGTGCTGGGGGATTTCCTGACGTTTCAGCTGGGTTCAGCATCGCTGCAGAACGGCTCTCCCTGCCCAGGGGTTTAAACAGGGTTGGGTGTAGCTTCGCTTAGCAGGTGAGCAGCTTGGAGAAACCCATAGACCTCCTGTTGCAACAGATGCTGAGAAATAAAGTAGATTTTGTTATATATATATATATATATATATGTATGTATAATAAATGTATGAATAAAACCGTAATAAAAGCATGTAGTTACCTCTAGGGCAAACGCCATATGCTTGGTTCGCAGGTTGTGGTACCGATTGCCTCTGCCTTTTCCTAGGGTGGGATAGCCTCAAGTGCTGCACGTCAGAGGTGTCAAACAAATTTAAAGAGGGTTTTGCTGTTCTTTCCGCAGGTGAGTGGCATCTGTTCAGGGCAGAGGTGCTTGCCGGTGTGGCCAGCACAAGATAAATCATTTGAGCCCTGGTAGGAGGAGATATTTGCGTTTCAGTACTAGCAGTGCAAGTGGTAGATACTGCAGTGGCATCTTAATGAATTCAATTTCCAAGTGCTAGTTGAGTAATCCTATTAACACTGAAAAGAGCTTCCTTCCTAGAGGTTACTTTTTTTTTTTAAAAAAAAAAAAGTAACTTTCAGGCTTGTTGGGATTTGCTCTTCTCCCCTGAGGGCGGACCTGGCTCCAGCAGAGATGCTTGAAGGCTCGGCATCCCATGGGTCGAGCAGCTCGAGCGTGGAGGAGCAAAGCCCTGCGCTGCCAGGAGCAGCGTTTTGGGAGCATTTGGGTTCAATATATCAGCCTCGTGCTTTTGCAAAGATGCTCATCGACGGTGCAGGCTTGTGCAGCGTCCCTGCTCTGCACGTGGATTGTAAAAGAATACCAACGATTTAGAAACCAGGCAGTAACGTTTCATCGGGGCTTTTGCTGTGCCTCGTTGCTGGGCTGTGTACGTGGTGGGCTCTTCAGGAGGAGGATTTGGGTTTGAGCAACAAAAACATTGACTGCTGTGGTTTTTCTTCACTTAACCATCCCTCCCCTGTCGAGACACGGACTTGCCCTTGTAAACCTCACTTATAAACCCAATAAAAGGACACTTCTTTTTCCAGCAGTGTAGCAGCACATTCCCTCATTAGCAGAAGACGCTCCAGAATTTTTCTGAGCAAGGACACGTTCAACATCTGCATTCCGTGTTGCGTCCTGATGTGCTCAGTGCCCTCCACAGGTTTTTGTTTTGTTTTTTTTTTTCCTCCTCCTTTTTTGATTGCTCTTGAATAACTCTGCGACTACACCGCGTGGTTAGACGTCAGGATTTCGTGGCAGTGAACCATGAGCGTGTCCCCTGGCACGCTAGGACAAGAGGGAGGTCTCCTGCACTCGGTTGCACTCACAGGAATCATAGTGTTGGGAACAAGGCTGCTTTGTCCATTTTTTTTTTATTATTATTTTTTATTAACAAGTGAAGCTATTTTTCATGCAAGAAGTGTTCTTCTTAAACTCCAGCACAGGTCTGCCCTGTTTTGGACACCTCTGTGGGTGTGTGTAGATGTTCTACTGAACCCAAAGTAGGATAAAATAGTGGTGATAGTTGCCCATGGTGGGAGATACAGGAGAATTTGAGGTACCACTTTTTATTTACCTGTGGGGAAAAACCCTTCTGCAGGTGACTGCTGCAGGATGGCTGCTGTACACTATATTTTTCGTAGCCTGTGTCAAATACTTATGGGGCACATGATTAAAAACCCCTATTAAATCTCATTAGTACCAAGAGCATCAGATTGTTGTGGCTGCAGCTTTATTAGAGCAGTCTCACGATAATTGCATAGGATATTTATCTCTGTGTTTCAAAGGATAATTTTTCAAGTGTCGTGACCGGAGGCTGGAAGGATTTTTGTGCCATTTTGAACTTTGTTCTGCAATTAAATCCCTGTTGGGGGGAGGAGGGGAGTCCGCTCCAGTGCGCACCATACCCCAAAAGACTCAAATCCACAAGAAAAAATAGATTCTGCCCCAAGACAGCGACCGTGTCACCCAGCAAAACACATCAGCGTTTCTGTTGGACTCAAGATAAATGAAAACAGCTCTGTTTTTTAAATTTTTTTTTCCCCATAATTATGCTAGAAGGAGTGGCTTTGGCATGTTTAAAGGAATCTGTGTTTAAAGAGGTCAGTATGAGGAGTGAGGGGGTGGTGTCCTGTCCCTCCCCAGAGGGAGCAGTGGGTTCAGCTATGTAGATATGTGTGTGTAAGTGTATATATAGACCCCCATAAAATATTGATACAGCTATGTGTGTACTCATATTTTTATATATAAATATATATTTACATTTGCGTGTATAAATATATATTTGATAGATAAATATATTATATAGTCATGCGTGCATACACACGCATAGAGAGAGATATATATAAAAATAAAAAATTCTGGCTTGCTTTTTTTGCCTTATTTTTGACTGCAACGATGTTAGCCCAAAATGAGCTGGTCAGCTCGCTGGCATTGTAGGGTCGCAGAGCAGCCTGGACACATTTATCTCGTGAAATCCCAATCCTTGCACTGGCTGGGAGGATCTTTCGAAAGCAAGCGATGATCTTGCAGCCGTTCCCAGCAAACCGCGTGGGTCTGGATCCGATCCACTGGGATGCAGAAGCCCATCCCTGCATCAGCATCCGCAGGTGGGGGAAGGAAACGCAGCGGTATTTAATGGTTTATCAGTAGTTTCTGAAAAGCAAATAATATTAATGACCACGAGAGCAGGCGCTGGCTGGAGCGGGACCTTCAGCAGTGCTCTTGGCTGTAAGACCCTCTTTATTCTTGCCCTACCCCGGCCCTTCTGTCCTGCTGTGCGCACCCGATTAGCCATTTTTTTGGTATTTCTGAATGTTTTGGGCACGTTTGCAGTACTCTCTGATGTTTTTAGTGATGTGAAGATAGGCCTTCAGACCTCACACCGCTTGATAGTACATGGAAAAGGAAAGCCTACCAAGGCAACCACATGAGGTTATGTTGTTGTTTTGGGGTTGGTTTTTTTTTCCCCCTTTTTTTACTTTTAGTCTTAAATTGCTCTCCTTTTCAGGTTTTTAAATGCTTCTGCCTTGCTTTCCATGGGCAGTGGCCGTGTGGTGCATCCCGAGGGGACAGGAGGGCAGAGGGGAGGGTGCATCCCCTCCTGGCGAGCTCACCTGGGACGCAGAGGCACTCCCCAACTATTTATTGCTGGAGGTCTCTTTTCTTTTGAAGGAGTTTTTCTTCCCTGCAGGCTTCCCAAGAGGGGTGTGTAGCCAGCCAACACCCAGCCTCTGGCTTGGAGAACCCCTGGCCACTCCTCGGGGCTCGCGAGCGCTGGATTAATGTGTTATCAGCAGGTATTTGAGCTTAAAAGGTACTTTAATCCCCCAGCTGCCTCTCGAGCTGTCTGCTGCCTGCAGTCGGGGTTTTAAACGTGCTGTCTACATCTGTGTTTTTTTCAGTAGAATGTGTATTGCATATTAATTTGAAAAAAAAAAAAAGAAATGCAACCTACTTTTTTTTTTTCTTCCATTCTTACAAAAACCTTCGACCAATTTCAGCCCATCTGCACCAGACTCATTGAAAAGCTGGAAAGTTGGGGTTTTTTTCCTCAGTCATTTACCAAGTTAAAAAAAGAAATCACTTTTTGCAAGAGGAAATGCTTAGCTTGTGAGTTGCTTTCAGCCATTGCACCATATCTTTTATATATAGCATTTATACGTGTGTCTGTATAAACTCTGTGTGTATATATGACATATATGTGTATATATATTTTATATATGCATATATTTTTGTGTATATATTTTTAATATATGCATATATTATATGATGTAAATGAGCATATATGTGTTTATATACATAATATATTTTCTTTTTATA
>VYXH01011162.1:31970-78378 GCA_013397275.1 Burhinus bistriatus | reverse complement strand
CCTAAACGATTCTATGATTCAGGGGGCAAGAAGTCTGCTCCTTACAGCTTTACTTGCTCCTCCTCTAACGACTCTTTCCAGGGTTAGTTCCACTCACAATAGGATGAAGAAAAATCCTTTCTTTTTCTAGGCTGTTCCTGAAAATTCTGCCTTCTCTTCCATGGGTTCTGTGCACCTTCCAAAAGCAACTACAGCTGGAGGTGTTTAGCGGAAAGTTTAACAAACCATGCATAACATCTCTGGCATGTGAGATGTTCTTACTATTTAACAGAGAAAAGACAGTCTAAGACTCACACAGTAGGGATAAGTGTTACGGAGAGTTGCCTGGCTGGGACAGGGACTGCGAGTGTCTCTGAGCTCCCCAGCACAACCCCTGTGGCTCTTGGATGCAGGTTTCAGCCAGCTGCTCCTCACCCCAAGCAGGTCTTGTCTAAGCACAGAAATGGCTCGAACGCTTGCAAAAAAAGCCACACGCATATATGTCTTCCTTTGAAAATCACCTCATCTTGGGGCTGGAAGCAGAGTTAGATGCTGTGATTGTAGAGTACCAGCCCCGATAGATAAGCATCCCTGACACAAAGGGGGAATACGTACACTGCCTGCTCCTGTGTTATCTCCAAGCTTCAAGATCAAATGCTGCTGTCCAACCTGAGATACTGTCTGATATCAAGTAAGGCTCAGGAATCAGTAATAAAAAATGTGATTAGAAGACCATCCTGTGTCTACAAATTGGAATGCAAAATGGGACGTGTGCCCAAAAAAGTGATCTTTGCACTGCGACCAAATTACCGAGTTGTGATGATGGCCAATAATCATAATAATTACAGCATGGAGCATCACTGGGCAGTAAGAACTATGCACTAATAAAAAGCCTGGTAGTCAGTACAATTTTTTCACATGCTCCATTTCATTGCCCTTAAGATTTTGATACAGAAACATAGTAAGAAGATCCATCCAGGTACGAGCTGGCCGAGACAGCTATTGCTAGACCTATGAAGAATGCCCTTGTTTCTGTGCCGGAGTACTCGCAGTTCAAACAACTCCTCTTTTGTGTTTCATATTTCAATCAGGAACAGAAAAGAAAATTCAGGGGAAAAGAGACAGGATGAATAAGAAAGAAAAAACATGCTGCTGTGATGAACAACAGTGGGGAAAGGTCCCAGGGGAAATTTTAAAACTGGGGAGGAATGCGACATACCCAAAGTGATACAAACCTTACTGAGCTTTGGTCTGTCGTAGGGCAAGTGTCTGTCCATCGTGCACATCACAATCCTGTCCGAGAAACCCTCCTGGCGCAAGGTCTCTGCACAGACCAGTCCAGCTGCCCCTAAGGGAGAAGGAAGACCAGCAGCAGCCATGCATATGGGGTGTTTGAAGGTCCCTTTGCTCCTAAACCCCGCTGGGGCTGACTCCAAAATCACCATCTCCACGAGCCCTGGCCTGACTTCATGACCCTTCCCAAGTCAAACAGCTTCCATGGGAAGCCGATCGGGGGATGCACCAGACAGGAAGGACCCTCTGTCTGTGGAGCACGACATTAATCCTCTGTGGGACTTGTCTGTCCCTAAGCCCACACAAACCCACAAAGAGCACACCTGAGGAGCACTGCCAATGCCTACAAACTTTGCACAAGCTCAGGGGCACGGGCAGCTGCTCAGACCCTTGCACTCCCCGAGTTGGGGAAGGCTCTGTGAACTCAGCTACTGGGGAAGACGGAGGGCAGGGAGTCCTCCCTTCTTCATGGCTGAAGTGTTGGTTGTGTGCTTCACTGTAGAGGATTTCGCAAGCAATTTCTTTGAGGTTTTTTTGTTTGCTTGTTTTTAAACATAGAAAAAAGGCTAAATCAAACAAAAGCTGCCTTGGGGCATGCTGTCCCCATGCAGCCAGGCAGCTTGATGGGCATGTCCCTTCTTCCCTGGCCAAACTGGTGAGACTTGAGAGCTCAAGTGAGAAGTTCTGAGTCTCTCTGCAACCAAGAAAGCCTTGTTCAAGGATGAGTGTTGTGAGGGCCACAGTTTCTGTAACACCAATGAAAGAAGATGGACCTGGACAGTATCATGGTTTGGCCCATCGACAAAATGCCCCTGTTGATGGTGGTGGGGGACAGTGGAAGAAGAGACAGATGGGTGGACGTCTCATGCATGCTGCCTGGAGTGTGCTGAGCCAGGACTGATGCTGCACTGATGCCAGGATGACCCTCACATGAGAAAGGGGCCACCATCTCTTGCCCTCATCTCTGCTGGGCATGGCTGGATCTTGGTCCTCAATTCAGGGCTGGATAGGTAGTCTCTTCTCAACACTTTTTCCTCACAACTCTAGCTTTGAAATCTTTTTCCATCCACGAGAACAGACCTTGGTCTTTAACAGACCTGTAAATTTAGCTGGTCAAGTCTGAGAAAGTTCCCTCAGCAAAGGCTAACATTGCCTGTGGAGTGCCCTGGCTGAGGAGTTTGATGGCTGTCCAGCCCTGCCACACACCAGGACAGCCTCGGGGAGCAGCAGTGTCCCACCCTGTCAACAAACAGCAGGGGCACAAGGAAGGGAAAAATGTTACGCAGCAGCAAGGGAGAAGCCAGCCAGGCTGGTTTTCCCCTCTGCTCAGGCAACTTCTATGGCAGGAGCAGGAGATCACAGTGTGCTCCCCGTTTCCACAGCTCGGATCTGGTAACCTGGGGCTGTAATCAAGTAAGAACAACCCGTGTGCCTTCCCAGCCCCAGGTCCAACACCGGACAGCTTGTGTCCTCCTTCCGCCCTCCATTTCACCATGACATGGTCCAGCCTAGCATCCGACCCATTCCAGAAACAGGCAAACTCGGTAGATGGGATTCGCTCCATCAGGCTTTCTACAAAAATTGCATAACACAAATGAAGCTGGGCCAAAAGTAAAGAAAAGATAGCTTGGCAGTTTCGGTATTTCATGCCAGGATTTGATGTTTTCTGGGAAGATGGAAGAATTTGTGTTCAGAGAAGGCCCTTGAGGCGAGAGCTTTGGAGCTGAAGGCAGCTGCAATGAGATGAAAGGTGTGCAGGCTCCAAGAGGAAAAGGTGTATCCACATCACAGGAACACCTGAGAGGACTTTACACTTATCAGTTGTGGAAATCAGGGGTTACTGATGTATCTGGGGAGGGTGTAGAGGGAAGAGGGTTCAGGGCACCCACCACAAAGGGCAAAGCTCCACAGACCGGAGGCACAAGGCACTGTTGGACCATTAGTGTGTAGGACAAAAAGGCTCAGGAAGACCCTCTGGTCTGACTCATTGCACGGGGGGGACACAGAAGGGGTGACAGAAGGTATTCGGCGCACTCTACACACCCGCCAGGGAGGGGACACACACGGCAGTCCCAGCACATGCCACCCGATACCTGCACCGATGATCAGCACGTTGGTACTGCTCAGGTTATAGTTGCTCAGGGAGATGCACTTTGCCATCATCTTTGTCCTCCTCTGTGTCTGAAGAGCCTATGCCACCAACACCAAGAAGAAAAGTCATTATCTTTTCTCAGCATTAACCCAGGTAGCCAGGCAGGAATGGGGACAACTACACTATTGTCATAAAATAGCTTGGACAGAAAGGGAACAACTGCACCCTTTTACCCAATGAGGACTCCAAATCCATGCTCATCCAAATACCTTTCCACCACCCAGTGCACTACACCCTTACAAAGTACAAAAGAAAAATAAATCCATCATCTTCTGCAAATTCATCCAGGTACACAGAGCCGGGGGAAAAAAAATAGAAAAAGCAGCCCAGGTGTGTCATTGTCCAATTCCACAGCCAACAGGTGAGACGGAAATGCAGAAGTCCTATCAGCAACTTTAGCCTGCACGTGAGAGGAGTTTCGATACCTCTGATACCCACAGAAGCTGATGGACTTGTCCAACATACCAGAGCACACCCAAGGACCTATGCCACGGTAGCCCTGCTGCACAGACCTCATTGCCAGCCATTGGAGGTCAAAATCCATTTCTGGTAGAGGGTACAGGCTCAATCCTCCTCATCACGTGCCACCCCAATCAGCTGGAATAAAAGTGCTGCCATTCAGGTGACCTCTCTGCATCTAACCCAAGTGCTGTAAGGGTCCAGCTGGTTCAGAGCTCCTGGATTCACACATGCGTATGTGCAAACGTGCATCAGAAGAAGGCTTTTCATGGAAAGAAAGATGGCAGTGGCCTGAACGGGCTTCATTCTGCATGCTGTCTGGGGGGATGAGAGCCTTCCCTGCCCATGCACCAGGTTCCTCTCCAGCAAAAGGAGCTGAAGTCTGGGCTCAAGAGGGAGCACAGATGACCTCTGTCACTGCTGTGCCGCATTCAGACCCAGGAGACAAGGCCAAAAAGCAGTGGACGAGGCCTATTTCCATGGGTCGACTAAATTAAAAGTTGCTTAAGGAAACATAGGACCAGTTCAGGACAAACACGTAGTGAGACCACCTGAATGTGTCCAGCAGCTGCAGGGAGGCTGGGGGAGCACAGGCAGGATGGGAGGGGGACACACCACCTCTGCCCTGCTCCACTCATGCCTCCATATGAACTTTGGGCTGTTGCTCAAGACAGGACCAGGCTAGGTGGACCTTTGGTTTACCCATGTTGGATGTTCATGCATCTTTCTGTTCAGACACTGCTTCCCCTGCCAGAGGGCCCAAAGAAAAGCATTCCTCCCCCACCCTCCTGCACACAGAGCAAAAACCAAAAGCATCGGCCTTGATTTTGGCATGCCAGTGGCCCCTCACCTGCTTGCTTGCTCGGATGTACACCTTCTCCTTCTCGATCTTCACCTGAGGGTGACAGAACAGCAGTGGTTTGCAGGACAGTGAGTGCCTCCGGCATGAGGAGGGTGGTTACTCCCTCTGTGCAACAACTAACACGGCAGTCATCTCACCAGGTCTCCTGCGAGAGCGGCTCGGGCCATGGCAGGGCTCGCCCCAGCTCAGGGCTGCGGGATGTCTCCTGTCTCATATCAACTATGCACCAATGGTCAGTGTAAAACCTGATTTCTATCTCAGGCTTACGGATGGTTTCTCAGTCCCACCCCACTCCTGCTCAAGAGACCTCCCAGACTGTGCACCTCCACCTTCAGGTTCCCAGGAGGTGTCTGGTGCCCATGGGTGGGCGCAAGGGGAGCTGCAGGGAGGAAGGAGAGCTAGGTCAGGTGCTGCTCTCCACTGGCCACCCCAGCATGTGCTTGGAAAATACTCCATGCCTTCAAAGACCATGCTCATCCCAATGCAAACAGCCATNCTGCTGTGAGGACAGGCTGGGAGAGTTGGAGGTGTTCAGCCTGGAGGAGAGAAGGCTGCGGGGAGACCTTAGAGCAGCGTTTCAGTACTTAAAGGGGGCTTATCAGAAAGATGGGGACAGACTTTTTAGTAGGGCCTGTAGCAATAGGCCAAGTTTTGAACTAAAAGAGGGGAGATTTAGACTAGATATAAGGAAGAAATGTTTTATGATGGGGGTGGTGAAACACTGGAACAAGTTGCCCAGAGAAACTGTGGATGCTCCAGCCCTGGAAACATTCCAGGTGAGGTTGGATGGGGCTCTGAGCAATGTGATTTGGTGAAAGATGTCCCTGCTCATGGCAGGGGGGTTGGACTAGGTGCTCTTTAAAGGTCCCTTCCAACACGAACCATGCTGTGATTCTGTGATTTCCTCTGCTGCTGCAAGAGCAAAGGTCTCACCTGGAACCTGGGTAAGCTGTCCAAGCCAGGGAAGTCCTCTATGTCACCTGTGCTGATGCTGAAGCAAGCTCCATGCCAGGGACAGCGGACTCTTCCTTTGGACAAAACCCCTGCAGGAAACATGGCAGAGCAGAGTTGGTGCTGCCCTGCTGTGCCTCCTGTCCCTGCCTGCAGCCCGCTGAGATGGAGCTGCCGTGACCTGGCCGGGGCAGGGATGACAGAGGCTCCCTCCCACTGTCCCAGGGATGGTGGACTCCTCAGCTTCTTCACAACGTGAATGCCACTGCTGAGTGAGGCTGAGCTCCTGAAGGCTGAAGGTTGTTGCCCAGGGCCTCCTGCGGCAGCAGGAGCTGTGCTGCTCCACACAGAGCAGGTTCAAATTCAGACTCTGTGAGCACGTCCCCATGACACTCCCGTCTTTACCCAGAGGTGTCACCTCTCCTACAGGACCGGTGGCAGCTGCTGTGGACCTGGATAGGGCAACAGCATCTTGGCTACTTGATGTGGAGGTCTCTTAACTTGCACGTTGGACTGGTCCAGCCATTTGGGACAGAGGGTGAACACAGTTACCAACTGGTATGAGGGATCTCATCTAAAATGCCGTTGCCGACAGTGCCCTTCCAGCACCTCTGAGCACGGCTCCAAAACTGTCTGCCCTGCCTGGAATATAACCTCGCCCTCCAGCAAGGCCGGGGCTGCGGTCTCCAGGGTCTCATAGTCACTGCCACAAGCCCCAGTAGCCCTTGGAGCAAGCAGAGCCTCAAGCAGAGCATCACTTCTTTCGAGCAAGGGTGTTTCAGAACAGATCCTGACACAGCGAGGAGTCTGCACGCCGCCAGGAAAGCATGGGGCATGTCCAAAGCCACAAGTTCACTCCTTGCAAGTGTTTGCTGAGAGGCTGCTACCTTGGACTTCGGTTTTCCCTGCCTGAAAGAGCTGGCTCACAATGCCAGGGCAGAGCGAACGGCTGCAATTTGGCCATGCTGGAGTGGTCCTGAGCTTGCGCCTTCGCTTGCTGAGGCACAGCAGAGCCACGTCTCGTCACCCACCACACCTGAGGATGCAGGGGCAGCCCCTGCACTTACTTCTGCAGCAAATCCCGTATTCCCTAGCGAGATCCCTGTGCAAGCGGCCACCCGCGGGGATGTGCCCGTAGGTTTCTGAAGGGCAGGAGGGGGTCTCACCTCTGTTAGCCACTGGAGCAGCGTGGGGCTCTTCTGTCCTGCTCGGCGGGCTGCTAGCCCCATCGCTGCCTACACCCAGGACCGCTGCTGGGCCAGCAATGCCCATCAGCAGGATGCTCTGCTGTCTCCCCCAGGGTCCCACCTCCAACAAAGTGTCCCCTGCCCCCAGTTTGGGTGATGCGCTTCTCCAGCGCGCAGCCGGGCCAGCACTGCCCGCTGCCATATTCAGACTCTGGGTAGGGACCTGCCTGAAGGCTGTGCTGAGAAAGTGCCAGGATGCATATTTTTCAAGTGCCGAGGTGGGAAACCACTGTACCTCATCCCACTTCAATCAGTAACACCTGCAGCATTTTTGGTTTTGCTACTGAAAGGTCCCCATCAGCCCAAAGAGCTTCCTCCTGCCCCTACAAACAGGATTTTGATTTACAGGAAGCTGTGGTTTTGTGTTTTTTTTTTTAAGACTGAGTGGCCTGAAAAGCCATACGGTGGTTTATTTTTTTTCCCTTTAAGACATTTTAACGCCACAGTGTCTGGGAACTGATAAACAGAACAATATGAAAGGCCCCATGAAACTGAGCTTTGCGTGGGGAGAGTGAGCTGCAGCTCTTTCATACCATCCAAGAGAGGTTCAGCTCCAGCTGAAGAATGAAGCAGAAGCTGAATTTAATGGTGCCTGTGCCATTTTGTTCTCCAAAGCCACCCAATGAAGCCCCAGCTCTGTGTCCAGCAGCAGCAAGCTGGGGTCACCAGCAAACCAGACCTGCACCAAAGTGCTCCCAGGAGGTTTGTGCACCCCCAGCTTTCTGCCCGTGCCTTCCCCCAGCGAGAAGATGATGGTGAGCATGTGGCACGGCACTGCCCCATGCCCGGCAGCACAGCCGGATGAACACTGGGCCGTCTTTTGCCAACACTTTGATGCCCTTGGTTAGTCTCCCAGGACATGATGCAGACTGACCTTTGACCAGCGGAGCCCCATAATGGGGACACTTGTGTCCCACGGCGTGGAACTCGCCGCTCTCCTTGATGAGCAGAGCCTTCCCGCAGCCCAGGTCCACTTCCCGCATCCTGGGGAGGAAGAGCATGGAAAACACATGGCAGATCATCTGCCTGGCAGGGGACGCCACCCCTTCACCCTACACCCCAGCTCTGGTCCTGCCAGGCTTCCCCACCTGCTTCAACTTGCTCACCACCAGCTCCAGGTGACTTAGAGATGTGGGTCACCCCTCTCACCGAGCCGGCTTTGGAGGTGGCCCTACTGCTCCCAGTCTGGGGCTCACCCAAGCTGGGCCATTGAGTGGCAGCTTCTCCATCCATCCCTGTACAAAGAGGTGGCCCAAAGCCCCTCCCCAGCTGCTTGGGAAGTGGCGGGTGGTCTCCACCCAAGTCCAGGGGGTCAGAATAAAGCTTTTCAGCACGTAGTGGGAGCAAGAAACCAAACTGGTTTTACTGCGACATCACCACCCCTCCTGGCCCCAGTGGCTCAGCAGGTCCCTGCCAGGCTAGTGTTCACTTACGCAAAGCAAACACAACGTTTCTGACACTTGAAAACCAGGAGAGGCGATTCTGACCCTTTGCGCACTGCGGCCTTGGGGTATGCCCCCCTGCGCCTCCGGGGGTCGTGCTCTGGTCCTGGCCACGTCCCAGGGTCAACACCACGGGTCACCCTTTTCTGATAAAACCCCCAGGACAGCAGACACCTCTGTGTGGCCCCTTTGCCGTTTCCCTCGGCTGTTTTTGCAGTGTAAAGCTCACACAGCGACCTGCCCTGCTGGCCCCAGCTCTGCGCCACCGAGGGGCTTTGTCACCCTGGTGCCGCTAGCGCTCGGCCCCACGTTTGCGTGGGAGCCAACTGAGCCATTCCCCCGGGGAGATCCAGGTGCCCTTTGACAGACACAGGTACCCTGGACAAAAGCATGATTAGCACAGCAGGAATCCTTTACACACAAAGCTCTGCAGTTTTTAGGCTCTCTGGCCCAGCTGTGGTCACCGGGTCCTTGACCAGCCAAGCCGGGCTGAGGCTCCAGCCACCCCTGTCCTGGCCAAAAGCATCTCTTTGCCAATCATGCACGTTGTCTGCAAAGACAGAAAGAGCTACTGAGCATCCCCATCTGCTGGATGAGTGATTAATGATGCCATTAGTGCTGGAAAGCAGCATTTCAGAAAATCCTCTCTAAGTCCCTTGGCTTGACCAAGAGCTGCTCTGCAGCCCTCCGGGTCGGCAGGGCTGTGCTGAGCGATACACACCTCTGCTCCGGCCACACTGTGGGTGCAGCCTCCCCGAATAGCAGGTGCTTTTGCCCACAGCAGCCGGCTGCCCCAGTCTCCCCGGAATGGCGTGCCTCCTCCCCAGTGCCCAGCGGCACCCAGCTGGCCATGCCACGTTGCTGTGCTTGCTGCAGGCTGGCCGGGCACAGGCTCTGCAATGCAGCTGCAACACGTGCTTTTATTTGCAAGAGTTTCCAAGCCCTGCAGACCACGCACAGAACTGGGCTGCATTTAGGCAGTTGCATTACGCTGGGCAGATGCGCTATCTGCTGGCATATGAGTCTTTCAACTATTCATTATTTCCAGGAGGGTGCCCGGCAGAGTCTGGCAACTGGGATGCAGGAGGCTCCAGCACGGAGACCCCCACTCCTCCCCCTGCCCAGATGTTTGCCAAGGGGATTTCTGCAGCTTTCCAGCCACAGGGGCAGTGCAGGCTGCCCAAGCATCGCTGAGCAAGACCGATGTTGCTCTGCACTGAGTTTACTCTGCTCTCTCACTGTGTCTCCAGCAGACCTTCATCCCAACGTGTCCTGCCCTCACCTCCTTTTCTCTCCTCACCGCTCCAGTGTTCCCTTTCCAACCAACAGCCCTGATACAGCCTGTGCAACCCACAGCCCTGCGTGAGGCACTGAACCTCTTCCCAACGCAATTATCAGCAGCTGCCTCGCTACGGCAAAGCCTTCCAGCTAACCATGGAGGAAAGCAGAGAGACGAGGAGTGAACCGTCATGTTGCAGGGAGCTGGGCACGGAGTCCAGAGCTGCTGTTCCCTGGAAACTTCCCCTCTTCCAGCCAGAAAGCCTGTCCCTGCACAACTTGATGTTTACTGGGAAATCCTGGTTGTTCCCATTTCATGAAGTGGACCATCTCTATCTACAGCAAGCCTGGCACATTGCATTTGGTGTACCAAATGCACCACTGTGCACGCAGCAAACCCCATGTGCTCAAGGAAGCTACTGGCTGTGTGTGATCCCTGAATGCTGTTCATGCACGATAGGTCCCAGGGTCTCAGAATAACGTGACTCACTTTTCATGCTCCTTCCTCTTTGGAGAACATCCCAACTCTATCCCATCACTTGCACCCAGGCTACAGAGACACTTGTCCCTCTCTCTGCTTCACAGCCTTGGAGATGAGACCTGGGCTTAGTCCCCCAGCACTCCTGTAACACCTTCAAACCCACCTTGGACAAGTCTTCATGCAGGTGCCTGCTCCACCTGCATCAACTGTCCCACTAGAGTAATGGCAAATGCTCAATTTCTTTGCCACCTCGGGTGAAAACAGCAGCAGAGCTCATCATGCCTGCCCTTGGGAGACATTTTGTCCTAGTAAATTGGCAGCCCCACTCCTGAGCGATGCAGCTCTGCTCCATCCCCATGTAGGACATTTGGCACTTGGAGGTCCTTCCATCAGTACAAGGGGAATACAGCTGTACAAGTCCTACTGCATTCCTCAGCTGTTCAGTACTTCAGATAAAACCTTGGGTTAAATGACGACCATAACTCTATGGGAAGATAAGATAAGATAAGCGAAAGAGTTTACAACTTACCCAAGGAACTGTGTGATCTGAGAGAGTCAAAAAGAAGACCTGGTGTCTTCAAGGCAGCACACAGCCACCTGCAAGGCTCCCGATCCCACACTCACTCAAGAGCAAGCGAGGGGATGATTTACGCTGCACTGCTCCCCGCTGAGCTGTTTACTCAGTTGGGAATTTGTCCTGTTGCCCAACTCCTCTCCTCACTTGGGAAGCACCAGCTAGAACTCAGCTCTGGCCTGTGAAGGACCTTTGCTCGGGAGCTGAGGGAGCACTGGGGGCCGTGTTCTGTCTGCAGCTCACCAACCTCCCCCAGTTAGCCTGCTGGGAGGCTTGCTGGGTACAGCAGCATCAGAGTTTACCCTCCAGTATCTTCTACTGGTTCTGCTGAGACCATCTTGGCACCAGAAAGATAGAAAGGGTGGGCAGAAAGCGCACCCTGTCCTTGTAGACTCTGCTAACGCAACACAGAGGTGCCTGAACCCTCGTGCCAGTGCCCCGCACTGCCGCTGCGCCCACGCACACCCCTGCCCAGCACACTCCTTGAGAGGAGCATCCCGGAAAACCTCTCGGGGTACCGGAGCAAGAAGGGACTCCTTTGGTCTGGCCTCTTGCTTACATGAGCCATGGGACCTTCCTGCAGCACTTCTCTTTTGAGCTAGACTCAGCCTGCTAGAAAAAAAGCTATTCTCGCCTTAAAACGACCAGTGAGAGCAAGACTACTGCCGTCCGTGGCAGTGTGTTTCGGTAGCTGAACGCACACATGGTTGAAGTGTGAGCCCAGTCTCCAGACCGATGCCGGTTTCCAGCCCTGGCGTTAGCTGAGGAGCTCCCTGCTACAGCCGCCTGCAGCCAGGTCTGTTCCCAGACTGCAGCCAGATCCCTCCTCACCCTCCCCGCGACAGCAGAGCTCTCCCAGTCTTTTCACCTGCTGTTCTGCACGCTTTCCAGTCAACGTTATCTATTGCAGCCTGAAGTTTCCAGTGTCCTTCTTGCACTGGGGCACTAAAGCAGAGCTTTATCAACACTTCTTTATTAACACCCCGAACACGAAGTCAGCGGAAGCTGCCTCCATGAACACTTGGTGTTCAGCCATTAGGCTGCGTCTTGACACCGGAACAGGACTCTCCCTGTGCAACCAGTATTTCCCAGGACAGTCTCCCACCTTTTTGCTTTGCTCCAGCTTCGAGGCAATCCCGGTCGCTGCCTGCGCTCTGCCCCAGGTCCCCTCTTGCCCAGCCTTGCTGCCGCTGCTCACCTGCGCAGGAGGCAGTGGGTTGCCCATCACCTCCCAGAAGCAGCCCTGCAGGCACGCTGCTTGCCTTCTGGTCCGGTCCATCTCTACTGACTCCTCACTCCCACCTCACTGCAGGAGGCCATTTGCCTCCAGGTCCTGGTGGCCCTCCAGCACTTCTCTGAGCTGCAGCAGAGCTTGTAGAGTCAGCCACACCTCATCACGTGAAGATTTGACCCAACAGAGCCCGGTGCATCCCTTTGTAGAACAGTCTAATACGTAAATTCCCACCACAATGAAAAAACCAGTTTATTCCTGGATGATCTTACCTAATGAGAAGAATTTATAGCCCCTGAAGCCCCTTAAGTTTAGCACAAAGTAGCTTCTAAGTACATGGATTATTCTAGAATATTATCACAAGCAATAGTTCAATTTAAAGCAAAGAGCTGCCAGGCTCCTGCTGTGTCCCACACACCGGACATCACTCCCTCACTGGAATAAAAGCTGTTTCAAACTCTATTTTCTTTCACATAAGGACAGAGCCCGCTGAGATGTTGGCCATCAGACTAACGGAACGTGCTGCAGAAAAGGTACATCTACCCCAGAAAAGAGACACCACCTGTAAAGCACGCTGGCCGGGACAGGCACTTTTTAGAAAAATCTTAATCCAGGGTAGTGAAACTGTACACAGCTGACGTGTGTTGTCATTAGCAAAAAAATTTGGAAAACTACATCTTTGGTGAAAGAGCAAATTGGAAGAGATGAGCTTGTCTAGAAGAGCAAGGCACTGCAGAAGTGATGGAGCACGTGATCTGCCCCATCAGCTCCACCCACTCATGCTGCTTTGTAAAACTACCAAGGCTATAAATTCACAAAAAATTGTCAGGGTTCTCTAACACAGGCTGAGCAGATCCTGTTGAGAAATCCTGCTATAGAACATCACATCTTTCTAAGATGAGTCCCAGGGCGGACTGTGCAGGGAACAGCAGACCTTCTGCTAAAAAATGGTTTTCACTTGTCTGTGATGTCATTTTTTAAGATGGAAAAAAAAAAAAAATAAAATAAAATTACTAAGTTACAAAGGGTAATGGTTTTAAACTAAAAGAGGGGAGATTTAGACTAGGTATAATGAGGGTGGTGAGGCACTGGCCCGGGTTGCCCAGAGAGGCGGGAGATGCCCCATCCCTGGAAACATTCAAGGTCAGGTGGGCTGGCATTTGAGTAACCTGATCTAGTTGAAGATGTCCCTGCTCATGGCAGGTGGGTTGGACTAGATGGCCTTTAACGGTGCCTTCCGACCCAAACTCTTTTATGATTCTAAGTGAAATTATCATTTCCAGAAACTCTAAAGAACAAGGTTTGGGTCATAAGGTCACTCAAGTTTTACCTGCAAAAATTTTAGGCACTTACTGTCCATTCTCCAGGTCCTTCACGTGGCACACGGATGCTTCCACCACATCCTTTGGGTTGTGGTAGGGGTTGCTGGCAATGGGATGCTCCTCGAGATGATAGTGCCGGGCAGTCCCGTTGACTTTGTAGATCAGGGGGCTGGCTTTCCCGTTGGGCGACATCTCCTCCTTGCTTCTCTCCTTCTCGGGTATCACCACTTCAATTTTCACTTCAACTGCAGGAACAAACAGAAACCTTCAGTAAAATGAACCCAGAGGTTTTGCTGCCATTCTGCCTCTCCCTCATTCCGTGGACTTCGAAAGGGGCTGACAGACAATCATAACACACATTTTTTGTTGGCTTGCTTGGGAAGGTAAAACATTTAATATCAAACTCAGCTTGATTACCTGAGCCCATTGTTCCATTGTTCTTTCTCAGCTGGGCACCTTTGCATGCATGAAATACATATTCTTGCAAGCAGACATTAGTCACTGGTGCCAAACAACTCAGTCACGGTTCCTTTCCTGTTTAGTGGAAAACAGCTTCAAGCAGCTAAATGTGAGGCATGCGAAGGCCTCTAGGGTTCAGACAGACTTCAAAAAACCTTTTAATTGTTTGTAGATAATGTTAACTGAAAGAGAAAGCCAGCGCCGCATGGTGTATAAAGCTGCTTCATTAAATGGAGACCAATTAATAAGGAACTAGAAATATTCAAAATTATTTCTGCACGAGGTTTTCAGCGTAGAGTTAATCTTGAGCATTAAGTGAGAAAAGCAAGGATTGTCCATTTTACTCAGTTGTACACCATTGAACAGGTTCGACAACAAAAGCATCCCTGGCCTGGGGACCAGGGGACATGGGGACACAGGGGAGATGCTTGTGCCAGCACAGCACATCCCCCCGATCATCAGAGGGGACACTGGAGCCAGCGGGTCCCCTCGGCCCCACCACCACCCTGGGTGCTGTCACAGGCAGTGACGGAGCACGGCAGCTCCTGGCATGGCACAGCGGGGTGCTGCCCCTCTGCGTCCCCCTGTCCTCCTGCCACCTCCGCCAGGATGTGCTGCCGGTCCTCCCCTCCCCACGCAGGGACACGGGGGAGCAGAGGGGTTCTCCTCGGTCAGCCAGGTGAAGACATGCCGATGTCCACCCGAGGTCCCCGAAGGGCAGCACTCACCTGGCCTCATCCTGCACCCACCCATCGCCCTGTGCCCGGGGGGAGCAGGATGGACACAGGAGCATCAGAGGAAGCCGGTGATGAGCTCTGACATCGTAAAGTGAAAAACATCATTTTAGCTCCTAGGGACTTCATAAAACTGAAGCCATTAATATTTATAATAAACCCCAGGGGAGTTCTATAGTGAGCCAGGGGGGAAGTGCCAGAGACTGAAGAAGTGTCTCAAGCGAATGGGAGATTGCTGAGCTTTCCCCATCTTATAAATGTCACGAACAGGAAAAGCTGTGCAGAAGATAAAAATTAAAAGCTCACAACCTAAACAGGTTAAGGAACAGCAAAGAGAGGGGAGCAACATGCCCCAGAAGAGAGGGATGAGCCCTGCAGCAAGAGAAGGGCACTGGGTCTCCCCAGCTTCATCTGTTGCCCCGCGCTGTCTATTGCAAGTCCGCTGAGAGGACGATGGACGAAAAGCTCAGGGGAAGGTCGTTCATTTAGGAAGGAAGAAAAGCCAGTGGCCATGGCCAGTGGCACCGGAGGCAGGCAGTTGTTTCAAGAGTCCTACGAGTTTCTGCTTTCTGTGCCAGCTCTGCAGGGCAGGGGATGAGGCGGTTTTGCCCCAAAGTGCCAAACCCTCCCACTCACCAGGGGCAGGATTCACCAGGGGCTCTGATGGACAGATCCAATAAAGCAGTTTTCTGTGTATCCACGCTGAACCAACAGCACATGTGAACTTTTGTTGCGTTACTGCAGCTGCCAGCTGCAGGAGTCACTGCTAACTCATAGGCTCAGCACCATGCATTAAAAAAAATAAAATGTTTCTGGAGCTCTACAGAAGCAGCCCAGCTGCCTGCAGGTACCTAGCAAAGAAGCCGCTTCCCGTAAGCACTGTTTTCCTATCACGTCTGGAAAAGCAGACACGGATTTTCCAGGACAGAGTTAGGAAATATAACAAACATCCTTTATGCCAGTCGATCAGACATTTATCCGGAGCACAAGTGGCTGCGCATCCTTGCAGCCAGACTCCAGAGCCGGGCAGCGAGCTGCCACTGCCACTGCCGACTGTGGCGCAGGACGAGACGGGGCCGGCACCAGCAAAGCCGGCAGCTCCAAGCCCTAACGGTGACGTTGATGCCGATTCCCCCACCTCTCACTTGGCCCGATGCCCGAGAGCTTTGTTCTCCAAACTACATTTGGGTCAGGTGAGCACCCGGCGTGCTCACTGCTCCATGGGTGTAAAAACCTGCGGGGACCAAGGCAGAAATTTAGCTCTGAGCTCTTCACTTCTTTCTCGGTCGGAAAAACATATGCAAGAAGCAGCAGGTCTCTGGCACCGGTACGTGACAGTGTTCCCAGCCGTCCCCGCTCGGCACTCACCAACACTGCTGGACAAATGTCCGGGGGAAAAGAAAAAGAGGTACAAAGTCTTTCCCCTCCTATTTCGGCCCCCACACTTTACCGCTTGCCTCTGGGGGGGACAACTCCCACTCGCCTCTCCCCAACCCTTTATCCCCCCTTCTCCTCCTCCTCCTCCTCGTCCCCCCGGCCCGGCATGGGGTGTCCTTCTGGCCAGAAACCTGCATTCCTGAGGGATGATCCCTCCAGGAATCCAGGGCTCAGTGGCACCTGAGCCGATCCAGCAAACTGCTTCAATTGCCATCAGGGAAAATGACATTTAAATGAAATATTTATAAATCCAAGTTTAATTCTGAAATCCGACTGTACGGTGTGGCTGGGTCAAGCGCTCCGTCCCTTTGACAGTCATTTTCTGTAACTTCTAGAAGAGGTTCCTGACCTTAAAGCAAATGGTTTGGAAAGTTTTAGGCATGTGCCTACAAATCTGTTCAGTGGCCAACTCCTCAGGGACCAGCTAAGGCCACCACTGTCACACAGCAGCACCGTCCCAGCCACTGCTGGTGGGAACAAGCTTCCAGGGCAGACCAAGTGCTGCCCTCCGAGCACGTGTGCCTCTAGAGATATAGGTACAGGTGTAGGTATGGGTATGCCTGCTTGCCCTGTGCCACCAGCACCACTTATATACATATATATGTGTGTATGTATGTGGTTTTGTGTGTTCATGTACATTTTTAATATATATGTGTTTTTTATCTACATATATACACACACAAACATATATACGAAGGACCAGGAGGCCAGGACTGGAAGTATTTTATAAGAACATACAAAAAATCAGATGAAACAGTCGATCATTAGCAGGTGCTAACACCACACATCCACATACACCTCCACACTGACAGCTCCTAGTATTCAAAAATCCTGAGTCAGCTCCCCATAAAATACGGACTCTTGTCAAGACTATAAATTTTGACCTTTCCCCCCCTCCCAGGTTTTCAGCCTGTAGGTCAGAGCACTGCCGGGACCCCTATGCGCACACCCAGGAACCACGTACCAACCCAGTTTATCACAGTTGGCTCAGGGTTTCTTTTTCACACTGTGGCCACCATGTTCTTGTGCTTTGCCTCATGTCATTAACACCTGGCAGCCAGTCATTAATACCCCGTTAATTTTTTTTTTAATACCCCAACACATGTCCCATAAAATCTTCTCCATCACTATTCCCAGCCTTGCGGGACAAGACAAAGCCTCTGCCTGCTTTTAGGCAGGTACCTGAGACGCAAGGCTGGAAACGTTGGCATTGACCCTGGGGCAGGGTGCTGGCAGGTGGAGGGTGGCTAGGCTGCAGTGCGGGGCCACGGGCATTATTTTAAAAAAATTGGGGCAATTAAATGAGCCAAGACTTCTTTACCGCAGCATTAGGTTCCCAGTATGGCTCAGTGCCCTTCTACAGGTTAAATTTACACTACAGGTATCCGGCCATTTAAAGTATTGTACTTAAGATGGCAGAAACAAGGAAAGTACTAAGTTAATACTGCAGTGCGAGGGAAGAGAGAACTGGCGTGAACCCAGATTTGGCTTCAGTCTGGGGGATTCTGGGTGAGACGAAGACGCCTGGCCACAGGGGACGGAGGAGTTGGGCTGGTGGAGGGCAGAGCGGCGTTTCTGCCTTCCCCAGCCACAAACCCTGCGGTGCCCCAGGGGCTGCAGGCACAGGCAAAGGAGCACTGCGGGCTGGCACCAGCACTGCGCCGCCTCTGCGGTGCCAACAGCTCCGAGAGCAGCAGAAACCAAAAAAGCATCCAGGGCAGCGATGATGGAGGGACCAGCAGGGCACAGTGGGCACAGCCAGAAAGCCCAGTTTACCGCAGCTGGGTTTATTTTCCCGCAGCCAGCACAGAGTAAATCCACTGCCGTGGGACATGTTTGGGCTCTCGCTCTGCCCCACCAGAGCTGCGCTCTCCAGGCAGCCCCGGGCTCGCCCGTGCTGCCTCTTAAATGCAAACCTCGATGACAACTACTTTAGGTGTCTCTACCAGACTCCAAACCATTCCTATTAAAAATGACGGAGTGAACAACAAAACCATCGCGTCAAACGTGCCCGGCTCTGCCCTCCCTCTCCAGATGCCCTGCTCAGCCAACGCCACGCTCCCAAAAACCAGGAGGTAGGATTTGCGAGCCAAGCCTGGGGGCGCCCTCAGAGACAAGCTGAGAAGGACACACAGCCCACGGCACCCCCCCAGTAGCATGCAGCATCCCTGCCAAGGGGACGCGCTCCCCGCTCGGAGCCAAACGCATCCTCTGTGCGAGGGCAAAGCTCACCCGCAGACACGCCGTGCCGGGGCTGCTGCCCTGCCCCACCATCACGCGCTGAGCCCAGCAGAGAGTGCAAAGAAAAATAAGCACAACTTTATAGGTTTTGCAAGCCGCCCTCCCACGCCTGGTGCAGAGACGGTGCCGCTGCAGCTCCCCCCCAGCGCGATGGTTCCCTTTACCCGTCCTGCTGACCCAGCTGCCTCTGCTGAGCGGTGCTGGGATCCCACGCAGACTGCCAGCTGGCAGCTCATCGCCTATGCATCACACACCCGCAGCACAACCGGAGGAAAAAAATTATGCCGAGATTAAGAACTGGGCCTTCAGAAGAGGATCCGACATCACGGGACTGCAGCACTAGAGATAACAGAAGATTGCTTTACTGCTTGAACATAGGCTCTTAATTAAACACTTAAATATCAGGATGGGGTCAGGCGCTGCAGCAGCAGCCAGACTTCAGGGCTGGCCTCCAGTACAGCCAGCATAGTTATTTACTGCTGCAGGACTCCGTTCCCCAAAGCTCTTGTACCAGTGATCTGCTCATCAAAAGGTCTTCCTGGCACACAGCAACGTGTGTGCAACCTCAAGGTTATCTCGAGAAATGCTGAGGGTGCT
Source organism: Burhinus bistriatus (assembly GCA_013397275.1). Classification (NCBI taxonomy): domain Eukaryota; kingdom Metazoa; phylum Chordata; class Aves; order Charadriiformes; family Burhinidae; genus Burhinus; species Burhinus bistriatus. Next base: position 59,639 of record VYXH01011162.1, on the reverse strand, counting down.
CAGGGGGACGGAGGGTGTCTCTCGGACATAAGATGGAGCAGATAAGGACCTCGTATACATCTTTCAAAAGTGTCTAAATAAATTCTGTTGACATCAGGCTGCATCTGAAATGTTCCCTTCATGTCGAAACAGCACTGATGGAAGAAATATCTCTGTTTTGTCCCTGCAGGATTTGCTTCTCATTCGTACAGGGCATAGGAGGATTGTTAGAAACAGGAAAGTCCACGACTTAGCTCTGATGGTGCACCATTCCAGCAAGAAATAGGAATGACAAATATCATAAAAAGGTTGTGAAACCTCTTTGCCAGAACAATCAGTATCTGCAAATGTTTACCTCGCTGCATTTGCTGATTTTACAATCACCGAGACGAAGCACAGCAGTCGGTGGCATGCTAACCAGGGGCTGGGGAAAGGCTTGTCAAAACCCTTTGAAGACTGCTAATCAAAACCAGAGCTGCAGAGAGAGCGTTACATTACGGGATGGCATTTTCAGTCATTTGGCCCTGCTATGCAAATACAGCTCTACATGGAAATCTGCAGTTCAGGAAATATGCCTGCAGAGCGCTTTTATTCCTGCACCGGTCCAAGATTAAACACAATTTTGCTGATGGTATACAAAATAAAGTGGAACTGCCAGCAGAGTTTTTTACAAGTTTAGTCAACAAAGGCATTTATTCCTAGATGCATTTTCACTCCTTAAACATTTCGAGGAAGGATATAAACAGTGTGGGTGTTCACAAAAGAAAACTTGCAGTTCACAGCGTCCAATGCCGCATTACTGTGGCACTGCAATCACCGGTAAAATAATCACAGCACAGGTCAGGAGCAGAAAACCACCTCTATTTTCTCCTTGAGCCTTTCAAAGCAAAGGCAGAGGACCGCACTCGGTGGATGCTTGTTAGGTGGCATACAGGACTTGTATCGCCCCTCTGACCTTTGGAGTCCTTCAACCAGAAATCCCCACTGCCTGAGGCAATGAAGACAAATGGACAATAAAAGGTCCCCAAAAGACATTTTTCCACCCACAAAGGCTAAGAGTGTGTGCTGACTGATCTCATAGATCAGCGGGACTATCTGATTGCCCTTGCCCTTGGGCACAAGCAACAAGGACAGGGTCGTCCTTCAGCTCCCTCTTAGGTGGCCAAAACAAGCTGCAGGATGGGAGGTCTCCTCAAAGGCAGCTTCGGCAGCACCGACTGCACCAGCCCCCCACGCACCTGCAGTGGTCCCTGGGGACCAGCGCTGGGGCGATGCGGGTGCTGCTGGGTATGATGAGCCTGAGTGACCACGCAGCCCCTGCTCATGCCCATGTCGCAGGCAGGGGCTCAGGACAAGGCTTCACGTTGACACTTCCACACCAGACCTCCCTTGACCAGCCAGTTTGCCTACGCAGCCTGCGCTGCAGCCCCTTCTTCTCCTACGGACACCCACCTTCGCCAAACCACAAAGAGCAGGGAACCCAGCCAGCCTGGCCGTGGCAGGAGCGTGCAGGGCAAGGGGAACATCCTTGATATCCAGGTGCCTACAGCTGTTCTCCCCGTTGGAGGCAGCATGCATAGACAAGCTTCACCAAGAAAATGAAATCCAGAGAGCGGAGCAGCCCCAGGACCTGGCCCAGGTGGTGGGACTGAGAGAGCACCAAGAAATCAAGCAGTAGGTGGTCCTGCTCCTTCCCTGGTCATTCCCTTCCAGCAAGGACAAAATGAAGGGCTGGCCGGGGAGTGGCAAAACCGTGGCAGCAAGGAAGGGGCGGGAGCCACAGGTCCAAATGGGGACAGGGTCATACAAACCCACCCTGGGGCACGAGGGGGGCAATTCTGCCCCCAGGTGTTGCAGGAAGGCAGAAGCCGGGGGGGGGATGGGGGTGGTATGAGAAGATGGGGGTACAAAGTGGTGGGGGTACGAGGTGGTGGGGGTAGGAGGAGCCGTGATGGGGAAGAGCTGGCAGCGGGTGCTTGGACGGGGTTGCAGGGTGTGGGCTGAGCTCTCCTCCTGCCCACCCACCACCCCTGGCACCGCTGCAGCCCCTGCACAGCTCCCTGCCTGGGAGCCCAAGCGCCAAGGAATTTGGGGGGATTAACGGGCCGGTAATCCTCCCTGCGGGAGCTGAGAATTAACATTCCCCCGGCCAGCATCCGCCACCGCTGACCTACTTCTCCCCACGGGGCCGGCGGGACGGGGGCATGGTGCCATGGGGGCATGGCGCCGGAGGGCAGTCACCTGGTTTGGGCTTGGAGAAGCATCCTCCCATGGTGCCGGCTGGGACAGGCAGCGGGGACGGGGACGGGGACGGCGGGCAGGTCAGCGAGGGCGCGGGCACATCCTCGCATGATAAACCGACTGCTCGCGCCGTCCTGGGCTCCAGGCGTTGTTCACAACCTGCGTTGGGTAGAGAAGCTCCGTGAGAAGCGGTACCGGCCGGGAACGCGGGTGCTGCGGGGAGGGGAAGGAAAGCCGGTGAGCAGCAATGCTGCCTGCACCAGCAGCTGCAGGCAGGAGCCGGGCAGCAGGAGCACAAGGGGTGCACGGAGCACGAGGGCAAGTCACACCGAGCCCCACACAGCCCCGGTGACGGGAGTTGCTGTGCTGGGAGTCACCGGTAAATTCAGTTATGGAGTTTATGAATTCAATCTTCCTTTCGAAGTTTAAAATGACAAAACCCCCCGTATCATTTATGTTTAGACTTTAATAACTTTCCAAAGCCCTGCCTTTGGGAATTAAATCTCTAAGCACATAGGTCACAGCCCAAATACAACGATTAAATCATAAAAACATTTCAGTCAGGTTTTTCTCTTTTACTATTAGGTGACGGAAAAAAAGAAATCTACTTTATTGCCCAGTCCTGCAAGTTCCCCCTTTCCAGTAATGCTCATTCCTGCAGAAACACCATTTGCTTTGGAACAATTATTTATTTGAGAAAGGGTTTCCAGTATCAGGCAATTTTGCACCAAACCACAGTTTTCTATACTATTAAGACAAGATTTTTTTTATGTTTAAGTGGGACAGGCAAACAGTCCACTTCAAGTCGTGCTTTGACCGATGGCACGCTCAGATTTGGTACAGACTAAGAATTGCGATAAACCTTTTTGGTTATATTACTTGACTGAAAACAGCAAAGATTCATACAACACAATTGGCAATAAAATAGAACATTTAATTAATTTTACTCATTCGTACCTGAACTTGAACTGATGTACCATGGTTTCACCATATATTTTTCATAAAGCCTTCCGAGCTGTGCAGGAAGTTAAAACTGTTTCAAAAGGATATGTTACCACAGGCAAAGTAGGCTTTTCAGCAGCTTAGAAAGCGCCTCAAGACCCTTCCAATGAGAAGAAATTCAGTAGTGCCAGGAGACAGGCACCAAGCACTGCAATTTCTCCCCTTTCCTTAAGCACAAACTCAAAATATCCAGACATATCCCTCCGTTTTCAGCTATATCCCTCCAAAACACGCACACTCCTTCCCACGCACCTTCAAACTCCCCTTCTGCCGGGCATGGCGTGACCCCCACCAAGTCCCAGGCGCATTGCAGGAGCACCTTCAAAGCCTGAAGCATGTTGAGTAAGTAATCCAGGCTATAGAGGAACAAGAGATGGGTGCCTGGCCACACGGTGCAAAGCGGACATGTGCCTTTTAATAACGGGCAGCGAGGGGTACCGCTTTGGGACAGACTATTAACAGGACAAAAAAACCACACAAGCTGGCCTGCAGACTACAAAGAGCGAAGATGTGTGTGGAGCCACCAAACAAGCTCATTTGCAAAGGGGGAACATTCAATGGAGCAAGGAAGAGCCAAGAGCTCTTCTCACAAGAGCGGGAGCATCCAAGGAAAGCAGCATGCCAATGCTTATGCAAGAGCAAATGCGAAAAAATGCCGTGTAAGAGGGTGCACAAATGCAGAGGAAGATTTGGGAGCGCTGGGGAAAAACGCAGCGAGGTCACATGCAGTAACTGCTGTATGTCCCTTTGCCAAAACTGGCAGGAAGAATGGCAAAATGGCTTTGTATCAGAGAAACAGAGCCTCAAGCCATTGATGTAACAGTGATACAGAACAACAACTTAGTGTAAAACATATAATAAAACACCACGCAAAGGCTGGCAAAAAAGGGAGGCGGGAGGTGACTGCCAGGGGATGAGCTGGGGGGGGACATCCAGGACATCCTCAGCATCAAGCCAGAAGGAAAAGTAAAACTGCACCTAGGTGAGTTCAAACCAGACTGAGATGCCGCTGTGAGCAGAAGGTGCCAATGACCCGACACCAGGCACACAAGGGAGAGCAAAGAGAACGCTGAAACGAAGATCCTGTCACCTACACGGAGCCTGGGCTTTCTTCTGGAAGGCAACCAGCCTACTCCGAGGCCCACGACAGACGGTTCCCCCAGCCGACTCCTGAGCAAACCAAACCCGCTGCTAACCCGGAGCGGCTCTTTGGGGTGGGTTCCCTGCAGCAGAACGTGGACGCTGTGCTGGCAGGACAGGGCAACGCTCCAGGCAGGCGGTGACCGGGCAGCATCGGAGCAAGCCCTCAGGATGCAGCGCATGTGGGGGACACAGTGGGGACCCCCAACCACCCAGGCAGGCGGTGGGGTGGATGGCGGAAGGGTGGCTCCCAAACGTGCCTCACCAGAGGATGCCTCGATCTTCTCCAGACCCCCCAGAGATGCTGATGCGCAGCCATGGGACTGGTTTCCAGCTGGTCTGGCTGGTTTTATGAGGGCCTGTGGGGGGGATGTCAGAGCTCCCGTCCCTGAGTATCAGCCATTTGTCTGAGATGCCTTTGCTTTGTTTGGACCTTAAAGATGGTAATCTGAAGCCATCCCCTCAGGCCCACTTGATACCTCCTAATTTCCCCACTGATGGTCCCCCTGGGCCCTTGGGAGGCACAGGCTGTGCTCCAGCTGTCTGAGCCACCCACAGCCTCCTAGAGCAGGTCACAGCAGGGCACAGCACACTGGGTTTCTGGGTGTCCCTCCTCCACTCCTGGAGTCAACCAGGCAAAAGCAAAATGGTTCTTGCTAGGATTTCAGCTGACACTACCGAAGGAGAAGCCGTCCAGTTGCCCACAGCCTCAGTCCCAGCAAGCACACAGAGATGTTTCAGAAAGTCACCTGAGACCCAGCTGGTTGCAGAAAGGCACCAGCCTGCCCTGCCAGACCGACTCATGAGATGCAACGGGCTCATGTCACCGCTAGTGGCATCCAGAGCTACCGATCCGGAGCTGGATCCTGCAGGAGTCATGGCCAAAATCTCCTCTCTGTTAGGAAAGGGAAATAAGCTCATATACAACACGATGTAACTGAACCCAGGATCATCTGTAAAACCTTGCTGTCTCTTGAGGGGTAACGCACTGACCTACACAAGGTCAGGCAGCTGATGTCCATGCTCATAAACTGTAAACCAGCTCATAATCTGTTCCCTGAACAAAACGATGCTCTGTGCCTCACAGCTGTACAGGAACACCTTCAGCACCTGCTCAAGGAGGACAACAAGGAACGGGCTATCAAAATACGAGGCAACTGCTGTGGTGCTGAGGAGCCCCAGCCCTAAAAACTCCGGTGTCAATGGGGAATCGGCCCTGCAACAGCCTGTCAGCAAAACAGGACTCCAGTGTCACCCACAGAAAGCACTGCCCAAGAGCACGCCACCAGAGAAACCACCCTGCCCCCAAACAGAAGCAACACGGAAAATAATCCAACAGGAGAAGTGTAGAAAACAATCCAGTGCTACCAACCCCAAGCACTTCCACCGCACGGCAGTGAAACCGCAATATTGCAACACCAAGTTTTCGCTGCGGGTAAGGGATATAACACCAGAGGAAGGACCACGCAGCTCAGCCCACATGTCCATCTATGACAGTGGCCAACAGCACTTCCGTGCCACGAGCAGGCAAGAGCAAGGCAGGCATACGGTGACACCGCAGCCCACGGTCCCTGCCAGCTACGGGCAACCCAGGCGCAGATCAGGGTCCAGAGCGTGCACCATTTCTGAGAGGCGGCGCAGTGCTGGCAGCGCGGCCGCTAGCGCTGTACTTACCTCTCCGCTTGCTGCTGAGCCCCAGGCTCCTATTTTAATGGAACACTCTGCTGTGACTCCAAAATCTTTTCCAAGTGGTAGTATAAGTATATAGTACGTTGTAGGTATAATTAGTATTTTTCCCTTGAGCATTAGTTTGTGTCTACTGAAACAGTGTCATTTTACCACCTGGCCACCAAGGTCCATCATACCCAGCTGCAACATTTCACAGTCACCATCTGCTTTACTGCTGTGAGTATTTCTGTATCGCCTGCCTCGAAATCTGGCACGTCTGAGCACTGAGCCATGCCCAGTGACATGGGCATCTCCCAGACACACCAGCTTGCCATCCAAGCTAGCTCCAGCTGGGGATGTCAGCTGGAGACCTCTCCATGTGGAGCACTGAGCACAGACACACTCATGACACTGTTCACAGGGTGCCTTCAGCCATGATTCACCCCTTGTGGAAGGAGGCCCTGGTGCACGTGGACACCAGCTGCCCCTGTGGCCTCCCCTGGCTCCTCCAGATCCCCATGCTGAGCTTCTGGCTCTGCCCTCACCTTTTTACAGACATCGTCTCAACCCGAGTTGTCCCTTGCCTGCTGGCCCTGGCCAAGTCAACCCTGGGTGCCACCAGAGGGAGAAGGGAGGAGAGAGGGCTGCTTCTCGTCCCCTTCCCACTTCCCCAGCACAAGTCCCCACCCTGGGCCTGTTGCTGTCCCCCTCCACCAGACTCTCTTGAGATAGAGGGTCCTGCCACCTCCCACGTCAGCTCTGTCCCCTGGCCCCACATCTTGCCTCCCTTCCCTGCATCTGCTCCCATCTCCTCTCCTCGATGATATGGGGGCTCCCAATGTCAGCCAGAAGACTGATATGATGTCCTCACACAAAGGGCTGATGGGTGCAAGGCCAGAGAAGGCAGGGGCTGTGGTGCCAACCCACCGCTTGCTCCCAGAGAAGAGAGTCTGCACTGGGGCTGGACCATGGGCCCATGAGACCTGAGGATGGAGAAGCCAAAGATGCTGGAGCAGCTGCTAGCTCCTGAGGATCCTGGTTGTGGCTACCAGAACAAGTAACATCTTGACCTCTGGGTCATACAATCCCAGATCCTCAAGGCTTTGCAAGGGCACAGCCCCTGGTCCTCCCACAGCTGCACCTCCTCCACTGCCATTTCATTCCCTTGGGCCAGACTCAAGCCATCCCTGGGGCTGCTGGGGACACAGTTCAGGTTCCCAAGCTTTAAGGGCTCAAGATTATGGCCATCGGTCCAAGGTAACCAGACAACAATGGGAGCATCCTGCCACCACCAGCAACCAACCTCTACTCTCCCAGGCAGTTCAGGATCTTGTACTCAGCCAGCCTTCCTACTCTCTCGATTTCTGCTGGAGACAGGTTCACCAGGCACCATTGCCTGGACTTGCTCTGTCCCACAGCTGGAAATACCTGCATGATCTCTGCCATGGGTCCAGCAAACGAGGCTCCAAAGCCTGTGGGCTGGCAGGGAACAGCAGGCTTGTCCTCTCCATACAAATCTCCACCACAGCTGAACTTTCAGTGCTCTGCAGGAAGCTCTGGAAGAAACCTGGGGAGACCCCCCCTATGAGGAAACCTGGGAGAGCGCCTGGAAGATCTTTGAGGAGGTTTCTAAGGAGCCACTGGAATTCACGGTGACCAAGTGGGACATCTGGGACCTGCTCTGTTCCCAAGCAGATGACTTCTGTCTCTTCATTGACACCACCAGTCTGGTGGAAAAGGGTGGCATGTTCATGGAAAGCCAAGGTCCACACGAGTGACTATGAGGAAGATCTCTTCTAGGACATACACCAGGATCTCAAAGCAGAGATTAGCAAAAGATACCTCCTAAGCCATTCCCTCAGGATGAGGGAGAAAGCTCCCCAAGGTCAAGGAAGAACTTCTCAGTTTTGAGGACTGAAGAAAACTACAAGGGAGCAGGCAGGCAGCATGGGCCCCTGAGGTGCTTGTTTCCCAAGAAGAGTGGGATAACTGGCCTACCAAAGAGATGTGACACCACTCGGCAGCTTTTAGCGCAGGCAGGGCGACCTAGCAACCTTGATGCAGTTGTGGTTGTGACCACACTGGCCTTCATCTGCCATCAGGGTGGCACCTCTTGCTCTGCCCTTCTGCCCAGGCAACTCCATGTCACTCCTCTGCCATTCAAACGTCTCCTCCTCCCCGCGTACACTTCACATCCAGCATTCACCCCAAGGGCACCAAGACATTTGGTAGAGGTTGAGAGGCTGATGGCAGCCTCACATGCCTGCAGCAGGAGGTCCTGCAGCCGATAATAACAGGCTTCATGGGCTGCATTTCAGCCTTGCAGGCAACAGGCAGAATCCCATGCCTGAGCATTGCACTGCGGAGGTATTGTGTAGCCACAGGGTCATGGAATAATTTAGGCTGGAAAAAGTCTCTGGTGGTCATCTGATCCAATTCCAGCTCTGAGCAAGGCGAGATACCAACCTTGATCTAACCTTAATCCTGCTTTAAGCTTTGGAGAAGGGAACCAATGTCATTCGTGGCATGAGAAGACCCACTAACACCTCAGGGTCCCCAAGGGTACCAGACCTTTTCAGATGGGTATCAGTGGAAAAGGCAGGCAGCATTGTCTTTGTAGACTCAATGGTCTACAAAGAACAAGAAAATCCATTCTCGGCAGTTGGACACCACCCTAGAGCTCCCCATCCACACCTCTTCCATTGTCAGATGCCGCACCCATTAGAAATGGGAAGTGGAGATGTTCAAAGATGGTCACTCTCTCAACACTTTGGAACACCCAATGGTCTCCTGCAGGGACTGAGAATGACATCTTTTCTTCCAGGCTTTTAATTTCTGGAGCATTTTGCCATCCTGGCAAGCCCCCGAGTTGCCTGCAGGGAAAGGAGGGAAGGCGGCGGGCAGTGCTGGTGTCTCCTGGAGCCAGGGAAGCCCCGGGGGGCCAGGCGGCAGGTCTGGCTCAGGCGCTCAGGGAACAGCCCCTCGCCAGTTCTGGGCTCAGGAAGGAATTTCTTCCCCCCGGGCAGACTGGCACGGGGCCCCGGGGGGGTTTCGCCTTCCTCTGCAGCGCTGAGCACGGCCCCTTGCCAGGGCCATGTCTGGGCAGCCGTTCCCTGCAGGACCAAGAGTCCAGCTGTGCCCATGACCTCTCCACCTCTCTTCCCTGTGGCAGCTTTGTTTTTCTAGTTTTCAGTCATTTGTAGCATAGGTCTTCTAAGGCAATGTCCTACAGCTCCACACTCAGCAGGAGCTGCTGGTTTTTAACTGCCCTTGCATACAATAAAATTTTCTTTTTATTGTATCTCAGTTCTGTTGTCTGCAAACATATGCCTATTTCTGCCTGAAGAACTTTGTCCTTCAGAAGCATTATCAGTTACTGCAGATAATTTTTGGACTCACAGCAATGTTATTACCATTTGAAGAACTCAGCGCTTTCTTCTCAGGACATCCTTTGTGGATGTCTCCGAAGAGTCTATATCAGAGTACGTCAGAGTCATTTCTTTCCTGCTTAGTATTAAAGACACCTAAAACGGGTCTCACTAACACCCTTGTGCTCTGCACACTTAGATCTCACCAGCTGCCACAACGGACCTAGGTGTGAGAGAAGGCCCAATGGCCAGGAGAGGAAAGTCAGTGGAGACACCTGTACTTGGGAATATCATCCCAACATACGTGGAGTTTTAGGAAGGTCCTTGATGTCTATCAATAACAGCTTTTTTCTACCACACTTACTGCTCAGATGAGAGATTCTGGCTGGTAGTCACACATGGCTGGTTTTCTATCTAAACTCTTTATTCTGGACAGAATTGATCTTCAAAGACAAGAAAGTGAAACTTTCCTATCTATAAGCCTGGACACACACTGCCCTGTGCTCCTCGGTTCCTCACCTACCATCACGCAATGCCGTGCATGCCAGGGAACACAGGGCACATGGCAGCTCCACGTCTCCTGGAAGACTTGCTCATCTGCAAACAGCCTTGCCTGCTCAGCAGAGCAAGGAGGACCACGTGCCTTTCCTAGCCAGCAAGATCTGGCTCCACAGGCTGCGCCCCCCGAGCAGGACCACAAGAGGAGGGGGTGGCTGGAGGCTCAGAGCATCTGGTGGCACCCTCCATACTTGTGGGGAAGAGCTGGCTCTGACTCTGGTCCCTGCTGTGGAAAAAAAACAACCCTTGATCCCAAACCATATCCTTATCTACCGCAGAGCTGCCTCCTTGCCAATTCTCCGTACATGCACAATATTGTCTTTAACACAAGGCCCAGCGGGAGCCGTGGAGCAGTCCTAGCAGCAGACCCGTGTCAGACACACCCTACAAACAAAGCAAAGCACAGACCTCGCTGTGGCCTCTCCGGCACTTCCCGAGGGGCAGTCCGGGTTCTGGTCCTTGGGCACAGGGCACCTCCCCAGCCCACTGAGTCCTCAGCTTCACCGGGACCCAGACCCCTCATTTCCCACCCACCTCCTCACCCCATGCGATGGCACCCAGCAGTGGACCTCGTCTCCCAGCCCCACCATCGCACCACACATCACCCTGTGTGGCTCCATCCCAGCCAGGTACATACTCACCCTGACCCACCACATACCCCCACCACCACGCCACCAGCCCCCATGCACCAGAATCACACTCCCAGTATCCTCCTAGACAAGGACTGCCCATTTCTCTTTTCTGGAGATTTGCTCTAGTTTGACTCCCACGGTGATTGCCAGAACTATGCGGTGGGCCACCACCCTCCACCAGGTCCTCCCACACATAGTGCAGCAATGACAGAAAGATTTAAGAGTGGTGACTCCACATCCCCCTATCCTTGATGAGTCCACCCAGACTGTCCTCCTCCATCATCTCCTTAAGGTCAACTCCCGTTTCATTCTTGGTGCAGTCTCGTGCCCCACTTCGCCATCTCTGCTGAGCTGGGGCAACTCCAGCCACTGGCAATGCTTCTCATCACCTCCTCTGCAAGTTTCAGCAGCATCTGCTGCTTTGTGGGAAAGCACCATTAATAAAAATATATAAGGTGGATCCAAAGAGTCCCTGCAGCCCACCGGCCAGCATGCCTGCCTCTGCTCCAGTACCCTCCTGGTCCCCAGGAACCCTGGCATGACCCCCAGCATCCTGCCATGACTCCCCAGCCCTGCCAGGGACCAGGCTTCAGCCCAGAGGCCCAACAGCACCCTCCCACAGCTGACCCCCTTCCCTCCCCAAAAGCAGCAAGTCTCCATGGGCCACCGGTTTGGAGCGGCCCCGGTCCATCCTAGCACAGCCTGGCAGAACAGGAGCCAGGACAGTCCACGCTCCTCACGACGCAGAGCGGACAGTGGTGAGATGGCATGCGGGCTCTGGTTGTCTGAGCACGGTCGCACCTACAATGTCACGCAGCCCACAGGCACCTTCCTGCCATCTCCACCGCCCCGCAGAGAGCTACTCCACCAAAAACCAAGGCAGCTGCTGGCACAAAGTCCTACTGCCCACAGCCTCCCTCTCTGCCCACCCAAGGGTCCATCCTCCACCCGCCGCACCACCCTGAGCATGGTCAAGCTGCCACAGCCCGTGACTACCAGGAGAAACTCCCCAGTTCAGCATCAGGAGCTCCAGTTCCCTGCAAGGTCTGGCTCAGCAGAGCGGAGCTGCCCCATCTCCAGGATGAGCCGGGCTCTGCTGCCAAGGAAAGCAGCACGCAGGACTCTGAGCACAGCCCAGGCATGGCGGGAGCATCGGGGGTCCCGAGGCTCTTTCCCACCCCCACAGACCATGCTGTGCACTCCGTATTATCCAGGCATAATGCAGCAGCCCTGCTCTGACCCCGGGAGGTGCACAGGGCTCGCCCACCACGCGAAAAGCCTGGGAAGAGCCAGTGGGAAGACAACCAAGTCACACAAAGGGATCGGGACAGCAGATGATGTTTTTAGGGCAAGGAGAACTTGTATTTTTTAATAATTTGAGGGTGAAAACAGACAGGTCTCCATCCTGAAGCTTGAGGTATCGCTTTTTTGGGGAATTGCACTGCGCTCCCGCAGCCCCCCCAGCCCCGGCTCCCAGCGCTTGCACAGACCGGCCTCCCAGCACGGGATGCCCAACTGAGGGGAGAACCCCCTCGTTAGTGTAACTGCCCCGCGTCCCTCCACCTCGAGGGTGCTGCACCCGCGACACCGTCAGCTGCTCTCAGGGACGGGACGTGCACCGCTGCCCATCCCCTGCCCACAAAAGAGATGAGCCAAACTCAAGGGGGCTGCTGCACAGGAACCCCCTTCTCCCCGGCACCACAACCTCCCCTTTACCTCTCCAGCTTCTCCCCCCCGTTTTTCCTCCCGGACAGCTCTCCAGCCAGTTCCCCCTCCCATCTGCCCAACTCTTCCGCTTCCATTTTCCTGCCATCTCCATACCCATCCCGACCCTGCTGCCTGGCCCCTGCTCCGGGGGTCCCCCAGCTGCTGGCACCCAGTGACTGACACCATCAAAGCCCCACCGGTCCCCTCCTTCCCCTCCTGCTCCTTCCACCGCTTCGCCCCCCCGGGAGCCCCCAGCCCGTGCCTGCTCCTCAGCACACCCCTCCCTGCCAAACCTTTACCGCTCCAGCTGCTGCCTGCCGGGAGCCGAGACTTTCTTTGCACCCACCTGGAGCAAGCGGTGGGTTTGGCTGTGCCAGGTAACGCGCTTTCGAGTGGCCCCAAGAAAGAGAAGCAAAACTCACGCTGCGAAACGCCGAGAGCAGCTCACAGCCCCGCTGATGGGCTCCACGGCCCCATCTCCCCAAGGACAGGGAGGAACGCGTCCCGGCACGCTCCACCTTGTCACCAGGAGTTTGTGTCAGCGGCAGCACAGAGAGCTACAAAGCTGCCGTTTAACGTGCCCTCTCGGAGAAGCGCGGCGGGCACACTGTGGCAGCCCACAATTAGCCACAATTGTTTTACTGGCTGCTGCTTCAGCAGTTTCTGGGCTCCAGGTTAAAGGCTCGTTCAGCAGCGCTGTCACTGCCACCCCTCCAAACACGTCCTCTGCCAGCGGGATTGGAAATATTCTGAAATTAATAATTAAACACGAGATTTGGCTCACATCTCAAAGGTACGCCAACAAAAAGCGCAAATGCTGAAAATTCTCCCCAGGTACAGACTGCTTGATGCGAAAACCAAAACATTTCGCAGCACAAAAGAGTTTTAATTCTCAATCGCTCTGCCAAGGCAGCCCAGCCCTCCTCTCGCCGGCTGTCACCGCCAGCGCCCGATGGCACGAGGGAAAACCGTGCTCCCTCCAGAACCTGCAAGCACTGCCGAAGGAGTTGATCACGGCAACGCTGGCCAAAACTCACAGCTAAAGCACACCACCACCACCAAATTTCAGCTCCAACCCACCGCACTCGGAGTCGGCCGTTCCCTCTCAGAGGAGACCGGGCAGTTACCCACACTTTTGCTAACGCCGTTTCCTCCCGCAAAGGCAGATTTGCTCCTGCGTTTCGGCAGCCCGGGCTGGGAAGCCGGGGCTGGTTGTCCAGGTGGGATTACGGTCCCCCGAAACAGGGATGAACAAACTCAGAGGACACGCGTGGGGGGGGGACGGGGGACACAGGGACCTCAAAACCGGGGACTCGGGAGAAACGCGGCTTTTCCCCAGCACCAACCGCAGCCCGGCTTGGGTTGTGGGTTTTTCCGCCGTTTCTGTTCCCGAAGCGATTGCTGCTGCATCTCAGCAGAGATGCGAACACAAGCGGCGCTCCCGCACCGCTGCGGCGCGACCGGCCACCTCTCCGCCTGCAGAGCGGCCTCCGGNGGGTCCGTGCGGGACACGGCACGGGCAGCGCGGAGCCCAGCGCGGGGGTCCCCGCCGGCCCTTCCCAGTCCCAGGGCAGGCCTGGCGTGGGTGGCCACGCTGGCCCCGGGCACGAAAAGGGGCTGTTTGGCTCCCACTGGGTCGAGCAGGGCCGGGCATCGCCGCCTGCAGCCGGGGTAATTCCTGGCCTCTTGGGAATAACCTGGCCCCTCCTTTCCCGGGTCACTTGTTTTACATTTTCCTTCTGGATTCACATTTCTCTGTCCTCCCCTGGGAGACAGGGATCTCTTCCCCCTCCTGCCTGCCTGCCACGTTTCTGTTCTCCCCAATAAACTATATTCCTTCTCCGTCATAGCCAGTTTGGCAGAGCGTCAGCATCTCTGGGTGCCTTTTCTTACTGCATGCCCCAAACGTGTCCTTTATTTTCCCTCTGTGACTTTTGAGACCACCCTGGATACAGAGGAAGGTTTTTTCTCCCGCAAATACAGAATGTCTTGGGTCACTGCTGTCTTACAACTCCCTGAGGTTGTCCAGGTGGTTCACTGCCCTCTGATGCACAGCTTTAGTCCCTTGCTCCCTGCTCCAAATGAGACAAGAGGCTTAAATGGGGCTGTTCAGCTGCGGGTTCCACTGCTGTGAAAAAACCCACCCACGGATGGAACCTGTAGATGTGGGAGCTCCAGGGAGCCACATGCGTCCACAGCTTTGCAAGAGGGACTGTGGATCTTCATGGAGCTGCCTCAGTTTTAAGGCAGGAGAAATGACGCTGGGTCCACTGGGTATGTCTGCAGGCAGCGGAGCAGGAGCATGCCCGCATGTGGTGCTGTGCCCAGCTGGGGCATGGAGCAGAGCTCATCCCACAGGATACGGCACTGCTGGCAGCCGGGACCCACGGCAGTGCATGGCCACCTCTGTTTCCCTACCCAGCACGCAGGATTTTTGACCTCTGGTGTGGAAAACCAGTCCCATGCAGCTGCCAAGCAAACAGCAAGGACTGGGCCTTGGAAGGAGTCGATAAACTGCTTTACAGGGAATTATCCCAACAGCAAGCTCTGTCGGTGGGCCACGGGTGGTCAGGCTCGGCTGACACTACAAGCATACAAGATTTGGGACTGTTTTCGCTGCAGCCTGCAGGGCTGAGCACATCGCTCCAGGGGAGGGACAGAGAGACACCAGCAGCACTGCGGGGCTGCGCTGCCCGGGGAACAGTGGGAGACGGAGCTCTGCCTGCAGTGGGGTGACTGGGCTAGGGCAAGGACCCACGATGGCAGGGTGTGTGGGCAGCACCATAAATACCCATAAATACCACAGAGCTGCTGGGCGGTGCATGTCCCTGTCATCACCGTGCAGCCTTGGGCTCCAGGCACTGACTCCATCGCCGTGACACTACTCCCATGTTGGGCATTGCCTGAACCGCAGGGCTGGTCACTGAAATGTCCTCTTCCACCCTGTGCCAGGGCAGAGGGAGCCCTGAATGTCGCCAGCGGGTCCTGCCCCTCCTGCCCGGCTCCTGGGCTGCCCTGGGCACCCTGGGGTGCATGGCAGGGTGCTCAGCCATCCTGGGGCTGCTGGTGGGGGCAGTGGGTGCTGTGGGGCAGGGCCTGTGGGTCTGCCCCGAGGGGGACAGCAGTGCCTCACTGCGGAGCTGACAGGGCCACGCCAGTGGTGCCAGGCAGCTGCCCACCGTGCTGCCTACCCTCAGCTCCCTGCGAGCTCCGCAGGGGTCGGGGACATGACAACCCACAGCCCTGCACCTCCCACCACCCCCAAATTACACCCCCCCACACACACACACGTGCACCACTGCATTGGGGAGTGGGACAGGCGGGTCCCCCATGCAGCCTGGGGCAGGCAGAGCTGTCCCGTGCCCAGCCAGGCAGGGCTGTCAGGAGAGGGAGGGCAGGGATGTGCTGGGGTGAGGGTGAAGGGCAGGCGCTGGGGTGACCCTGTAAACCCAGCGTGGGACCCTCTGGCACCCCCAGACCTCCTTTCCAGGCTGGATCTGAGCCTCTGCTGCACCGTTCCCATGGGAAAAAGCTCTGCCCTTGCCTGCATGGCCCTGCCCTGCCTTCCCCGGGGAAGGAAATCCTGGAAGAGGAGCTGGGTTGGGGAAAAGGGGGAAGGGAAGGGAACAAGGGAGACAGGTTACGTGGATTGAGCAGCCCAGGGGAGACAGCCCGGTGTAGGCAGGGAGAGAGCCCATGCAGGCAGGGGAGAAAGCCGGGTGCCGGCAGGGGCCGTGGGCAGGAGGAGGAGCGCTCAGCCAGGCAAGAAAGCACTTTGGTGGTGGGTCAGCCCTGAGGTCACCCGGTGCTTTCAGTTTCTCAGGAAGTGACGGAGCCAAAGCCTCAGATCTTCCGGCTTGGCTAGAAGAACCATCATGGAGGAGCAGCAGTCCACGGCCAACAGCCCCAACGAGTTCTATGTCTTCATTAGGACTTTGAATGGCAAAACCTTTTCAGTGCTGGTGTCTCTGGATGACACTGTGTGGGAACTCAAGGTCAAGCTGAACGCGCAGGACTCCTTCCTGGACCCCAAAATAGGAAGGCTGATATACAACAGTAGATATATGGAGAACAACCTGACCCTGCGACACTATCAAATCACACCCAACTGCTCTTTGTACCATATGATACCAGGTAAGTGCAGGGTGGCCTGGGGAAGGTGGGTGAGGATCCATCTGGAGGTGGCAGAGTGGGAGTGGGTGCAGGTCAGGGTGTCTCCCAAGGAGGGACCCTGGCCAGGACCGCAGGCAGGAGCCTCCGCAGGGAAGGGGCAAGGCAGCTGCAGCTGTGTGTGCACCAGGGAGCTGCCAGAGCACGTTTGCACTGGAAGGTGGGAGGAAGGCGAGGGCCCAGGGATGCACCTATGCAGGATGAATGCAGGAGGGAGAGGAGGGATTCTGCTCCTGGAAGCTGCTCTCTGCATGGCAGCGGGGAGGGATGGAGAGGCAGATGCTGGGAGCATGTTCTCAGCCCCATGGCGCGCTGCTCTCCTGGGTTGGGAAGCTGGGTGGGATTCCCAGTGGCTGGCAGCTTGGTGTGAGGGGGCACAAACTGTCAGGAAGAGGTTTCATAGCAAAGGCATGAAGAAGAGGGAGAGGACAGGCAGAGGAAGGGATACTCCTCTGCACATGACCTGGCTCCTGAGCTCTCCTCTGCTTTGTGTTTCTGTTGCAGTGCGAGGTGGTGGTGCAGTTGTCAAACGTCAATCTGCAGGTAAGGTCATGTCCTGGTCGTCTCTGACCACCTGGTGTAGCGGGGCTGGTGGAGCTGCACTGTGACAAGTGTGGGACCTCAACTCACTGCACGGTGGTGAGCATGTCCCTGCCACGGTTCGTGGAGAAGGAGGTGGAAGTTGTGGAAGATGTGGGAGCATGCGGTGGTTGTACACAAGGGGACCAGTGTCACTAATGGGATTGGGAAGGTTGGGTGAAGGCTGCTTAAGGATGGCTTCTTCTCCCAAACATGAGGCAAAAATGACAATGTCTTCCAGTTTTTCCAGTCACAGACTTAGCTCTAAGGAAGCCGGTGGCAGTCCGTACCACGTCTCTGCCAGACGAGGCCTGCAGGAGTGCAGAGGTGAGGTCTCACGAGGCCTCCAGGAGTGCAGAGGTGAGGTCTCGCAGGACACGATGCTTGAGGCTGGGGTGCCTGAGTGAGGAGCACCATGAAGCTGGGGAGGCAGGCATGGCTGCAGCGCCGGCCCTGCGGATGGGGGGGTCTGGCACTGCCCATCACCACCGCAGCACCGGGCCGGGTGGCAGGAGCTGGTGGTTGCTGCCCCCGGTCCCAGGAGAGGGATGTCACCCTGCTGGCAGGCCAGGCAGGCACAGCTCCCATGCCAGCCTGTTTCCTCCCTGCAGGAGTGGGGAGCAGGGCCAGCACTACACCTGATGCTGGAGATGTTGCTCATGCTCTCAGAAGCCCTCTCCTCCTGCCTCCGACAGGCAAGCACGGCTGGAGGGGAGAAATACAGCTTGCGAGTGCTTTCCCCTATGTTCCTTTCTGCAGGAAAGCTACCTTTGGGACAACATGATCCCTGTCTAAACCCTCACCAGCGCAGGGAAACTGCCAGCGCTGCATGGGGATAGTAAGGGCTTTGCAGGTCCTGGCAGGGCACTGTCACACCCAAAGGAAATGGCACAGCAGGGAGCCTGGGACTGACCCTGGCTGTCACCTGGGAGGTTGGGTGTGCCTTCAAAACCTGTTATTCACAGCAATTCTTCACCCTCTAGAAGAGTCCGGTCCCTTTTGCTACACTCACTCAGCATGAGCTGCCCTGGTTTTCAAGTTCATGGGGAGACAAATTCCACTTGCTGACATCCCAAATTTATTCTCTCTGCTAAACATTTTGTCTGCCTGTGGCCACTGCCCTCTCTGCTGATACACCATGGCAGAGAGGGAACAGCCCGGGCTGTACTCACAAGAAAGTCAGCAGCCAACAACATTTTCTCTCTCAGGAAACAGAAACTTTCCTATCTGGACTTCCCATTTGCAAAATTCATCCTAAAAATCAGTGGGTGAAGCACGTAGTTTGGAGCTCCGGGAGCTGCTCTACATGTCCACCCATTATCCTTCCTACTGATGCATGGAGGATGCATGGACTAACCAATGCCTTCCCCACCCCAATGGCATCTCCCCAAGTGGGGCTAAGCGTTAGTCCTCCTTGCTGTGGCTGCACGCAGGATTTCTCTTGGGCACTGGTACAGGGATCCGCGTTAAAGGGGTCATAAGCCTCAGATGTGCCCAGTGCTTGTTTTGGATCCCGGGGCAGAGGAGTTGCTAGTCAATGACTTTTCTGGCCTCTTCACTGATGAGAGCAGTGCCTGCAGATCCCCTGCTCCTCTTTGTGAGGCGCCAAGCTCCCACGCCAAGCTGCATTGTGCTTCGCTGTAAATCCCAGCACTCCTCCTGCAAGCAGCACCCAGTACACAACATCCCGTTCAGTCCCAAACTGGCCACACTTGTGTTGCAGGATCTTCCAGAAGTGACACCGGAAGTAATCCAAGACCTTCCGAAAAATCGCACTGTGTACCGGTAAGAGCTGTCGGGCGAAGCGGGAGCACCTTCCAAAAGCCCTGTCCCAGGTGGCATGAGCCTGTCATCCCTCACACCTGCAGAGCTCATCTCCCTGGTGCAGGCGTCTTCCAGTGCTCCATCACAGGCCTCAGCTTCGAGGTGAAGTCAGCCGTGACCATCGCCTACAGATACGCCACCTGGACCAGGCACCTGACCAAGGCTGACCAGGAAATGTGGGTGCCTGCCGGACCCCTCTTCGGCATCAAGGTGCAGCCCGGGGTTGTGCAGGCGGTGCATCTCCCCCACTTCATCTGCCTGACAGGTACAGCAGCTCCAGGGATCTGGGTCTCCCAAGCCACCATCCCTCAGCCTGTCCCCCCCGGGGACATCTCTGGCTCCTTGGAGACCTCTCTCCAGACAGAGCCAAATTCTCCCTTCCCTTCCCTCCAAGGTCCTGTGTACTCCCTTGTATTCTGTTGCTTTGCTTCGGTGTCCTTCATCCTTCTCTCACATTCTATCAAGCCTTCACAGTGGTCCCTTCCCCGGCTCCTGCTCCACTCCATCAGCCCCTCCTCACCCACCCTCTCCTCCCAGCTGCAGTCGTGACCCCCAGGCACTGCCCCAGCCCAGCCACACATCAGCCACCCACCTCAGCTCTTTGCACCTATGGCAGCTGTGGATGGCAACGGCCATCCCTGATCTGCCCCACCGGGACAGAAGCCGGCCGGCTGCACCCACCCATGGGCTGGACCACCCCTGGGTGGGATGCGACAGGGCAGAGCTGGCCTGGGCAGAAGAATAAGTGGAACAAAATTGTCCATTTTCACCCAGGCAACATGAGGAGCCACAAGGCTTCGATCTCAGTCCTCTGCCCCGCGGTGCTCTTAATGAGCCACTGTTAATGAGTGGAGAAAGAGCATCAGCTCCCGCAGCAGGGCTGCAGACCACGCAGAGGAGTCCCAGTCCCCTGTGCTGGGGTGCCCTGACACAGGCACTGGGTGTGCTGGCCCAGGGACTCTTCCTGGCAAATCCGTGTCTTCTTCCAAAGCAGAGCATGCTGCGAAAGGAGACTCTTGTTGCGTGGCTCCATCTCCCGCCTGGGGCCTGGCCAGCACAGCTCTGGGCACTCTCCGCTGACGGAGCCGTGCTGAGCAACACGCTGCGATTGTATTGATCCGTCAGGTTAACAGCAAAGTGTGCTCCAGGGACATCCCGGGTGACTGGACATCAGGAGAACTCTCTGACCCAGTCGCCTCGGGACGTTCAGGCTGCCCTGGTGACCAAAAACCAGAGTGAGTGACTCGTCACGTGGCGACCGTCTGCCTCCCCGGTACCTGGTGACGTGGTGCTTCTACACAGGATGCTTCATGGGTGCAGTCTGACAATTTTCACGGTCCCAAGCTGCCACCTTCTGACTTGCAGTTTTCTGAGCCCGCAGGAGGACTGCCAAAGGCCTGCGACTCCCTGCCAAACCCCAAAAGCTACCAGGGCACACATGGGACCTAAAGCAGAGCATGTCATCATGTGCGGGTGCATGTCTCCTTTCTTCTGCTAAAGCCTTAAAGAGAAGGAAGCAGCCTGAGAAGGTGCCAGGAAGACTAAATACAACCTTGTTGCCTTTGCTGTCTCTTGCAGAAGATGTAAATAGCAGCCTGTGCTCCATTGCCCATTTTAAATCTGGGAAGATGACCCTGGAGAGACCGATCAGACTGACTGATTCCTCTGCTGTCCTGGAGAATCCCAGCTTCTCACTTCTTGGTGTGCTTTGGAGGAGGTTACGTTCAACCTTAAATTCGCTCCCTGTGCACTCGTTGGTGTTGATCTTCCAGCAGCTCAGTGCTGCAAACACAACTCTTCACCTCTACCTGATACCAGATGACAAGTCTGTGAAGCAGGTAAGAGGGAGCTCGACCGGGTTAAAAAAGGATGACATCTCGGGTGCCTGCAGTAGCAGGGACTGGATTTGATAAGATGCCTCCCAGTTTTTCTGCCACTAGCCTCTGATTCACACATGGTCCTGTGGTTCCATCTCCCCCTGCATCTCCCCCACCCTCTTCTTTCCCAGAGGCCTCCAGGAATTATCTTTTCAGCTGGGACAGCATGTCCTAGCACGAGCGAAGCCATGGCACAGGATGCTCTGCAACACGGAGCAGATACAGGACTTGCTGGCCACTGCCAGGCGCAGCGGTAGATGGCTGCATACCAGCCCTTGTCCTGTTGTGTGCAAGCCCTGACCCTCTTTCCCAGAGTGACAGCGCGTTACCCTGCCCGGGTTCCTGCCTGCACGCGGTGGGTTCCTGCCTGCACCAAGCGGGAGCTGCCTGTCCCCCGAAGCACAGCGCTGCCTGCAATGCACGTCAGCAGTCTCGTCCCACTGGGTCGCTCTCTTCTCTTCCTGACTTTTCGAGGGCTACCTCCAGTTCACAGCTCTTTTTTTTTTTCCCCCTCTCTCAAAAGCAATGTTTGATGTTTACAGGCCATTGAAAAACAAGAAATGGATTGGAATTCAAAGCTTATTCCCAAGCCTCCTCCATTCAGACCTCTGTTCTTCGGCTGCATTTACCGGGTGACTAGTACAAATTCCGTGGAGATAACACCTGAAGTAAGTGGGATTGTCCCCCTTTTTATTGCAGTGAAATAGAAAATACAAGAAGTCTCTGTCTTCAGCCCACGGTCGCTACCAGAACCTGCCTTAGCAGGTCTCAGAGCCAGAGGTGCAGGGAGCTGTACTGGTTACAGGTGGCAAAGTTATTTCATGATACGTGTTCCCAGAAAGAGCACGGAGCCCACCCCAAGGCCCCCAAGGGGCTGCGTTTGTTTTTCCTTATGGCAGAAATCACAATGTGGGACTTGTTGGACTTACCGTAGCTGCATATCAAGAAGGAATTTCAGAGGTGTTGACTCAGGTGTGATCCCAAATCTTTAACCTTCATCTCCTCTGCAGTGAGTTTCCTTCAGCTTAGGAGCAGGACTGGGAAGAGACTTCCTCTCTATGCCATGATGTGACATGACTTCTTTCTCTATTGAAAATCTGTTTGAGGATTTCTGATTTTGAGCACCATGCCCTGTGGCAGTCAGATTGCAATGGCTGGGAAAATCTGGGAAAGTTTGGCCATTTAGTCCTTGCAGTTACTTGTTTTACACAGGAGTTTGTGGCAGTCCAATGGCATGTTCATGGCAGGTTATGAAAATCTCCTTTCATGGGTCTGCACTGCACCACAGTCATGAAAAGGGAATCAGAGAAGCTTAGGTTAGATGCAACCTCAGGAGGTCTCTGGTTCATTCTCTTGCTCAAAGCATGTGAGTTTTAAAGTTACATCAAAGTGCTCAGGGCCATGTCCAGTCAAGGTTGAATATCTCCGAGGATGGAGATACCACAGCCTCTCTGGGTCTCTCGTCCAGTGTTGTAACACCCTTTTTGTGATTTTTTTTCCCTATTGTCTAAGTGGAGTTTCCATTGTTGCAGCCTGTGCTCGTTGCCTCTCGTCTCATCGCTGTGCATCTCCAGGAGACTGGCTCTGTCTTTTCTTTAGTCCACCTTCACGTAGTTAAAGACAGTGATTAGTTCTCCCCATGACTCTCTCTTCTCCGAGTCGAACAAACCCAATTCCCTCTGCTTCTGCTTGCATATCGTGCACTCCAGCCTGGAGCCTGGAGCTCCAGGATGTCCATGTCTTTCTTGTACTGGGAAGCCCCAAACTGGGTCCAGTGCCCAAATGTGGCCTCACAAGTGCTGACCAGAGGGAAGGAATCCTTGACCTCACTGTTTTGGCTGTGGTCTTGCTAATACAGCCTGGGATGCAGCCAGCCTTCGCTGCCCAAGCACACTGCTCTCTCCTGTCCAACTTGCACGCCCATCAGGACTCCTGAATCCTTCCCCGTGAAGCTGATTTCTGTGTCCACCCAGTGCCCAGGCTCTCGTCTGGTGTGGGGCTATTCCACCCCAGACACAGGATTCTACATTTGCCTTTGCCAAATTGCATAAGCTTCCTGCCAGCTACGTTCTCCAGCCTTTCCAGGTTGGCGTCCCTCCCCTCCACCTTTGGCAGCACAGCAGAGCCCTGACATGTGCATCTTCCCTTCTCTTTCCTCTTGCCAGTATGGCCAGGAAACACGGGATGATGTATGGGAATTCACTGCAGCTCCCCACAGTGAGAGAGACTCAACTTGGTTCTTACCTTTACAGGAACAGTTGCCATTTTGCTACAAGAGTCCTAAGGAGCAGCAGCTCTTCGTCGAGATCTACATAGGGAACATGGCGGAGAAAATTGAGCTGCTTATGACAGACACACGCGATGACACCGAGGTCTGGAGGGCATCACTGAGATCAGGTAGGAACAGCAGGTCCATCTAAGGGCTCGTTCACCTCAGCAAAAGCAGAGGTGCACCAGCCAAGCAGATCTCACATATTTTGTGGTCACGGTCATCCACGCGTCCTGCAGGGAAAGCGAACCCTGTGTATGCAGCAATTGGCCACTGCAGAATAGGGACCTGAAAGGACACCCCAATGTCAGTAGACCAGAGCTTCAGATTTAATGTGGAGTTTCAGATGCTGGGGTTTAAGAGAGTATGACAGCACTATTGGTGTCTCGGTTTTCTCGGCTACTGTTTGCATAGAAATCCTACTTATTTTTAAAAGCCCATTGACACCCACAGACATGCTAGTGCAACCACTGTGCGATGCAGAAGAGGTAAGGAGGAGAATACCAGAATTTTAGTGAAAATCAACATCTTAAAAAACTACACGTTCCAGCCAGCACTACTCTTCCAGATCTGCTGGGTGTGACACCAATGTGTGAAACAACACCCAGAGCGCAGGGGATTGGGGCAAGGCCAGCCGGTCCAGGGCCTGCCTTCAGCACACGTCGCTGCTCACAGCGGCACCACGAACGTGGTAGGCAGCAAGCCGGCGGGTGGTGTGGGGACTGCTCTTGTGGCATCAGGAGACCGTTGCTTACAACCATTCTGCTTTAGGGCTGACTGTACTGACTTGGCTTGGGTCCCATGCAGAACTTTGTCAGGACGGCGGATGATGGAGACAGAAGGAGCAGGGTTAGTGGTGGCGCCTGTCAAGACTCGTGTTTGTGTGTCCTCTAGGAGGGCAGAGGCGCACCCAGCTCCAGAGCGGCGGGTTCCTCATCTCCGTGCCTCTCTGCCCAGCTGCCGCCGGCTCGGCTCGGCAGCCCCCACACACGTCACTAACACCACGTAACAGCACCCACCCGTGGGGTCCCCCGTGGGAGAGCTTGGCAGAGGAGCTGCGGGCAGCGGCATCTCGCAGGCGTAGGGTATGGTACTGCTCAGCGTGCCTTGGGACCTCTTCTCTGTTAGTCTAACCTGGCGCCTCCTAAAAGTAACGCCTGCAACCGCGCAGAGCCCAGGACCTTTTACTGAGTTCACAGACGGGCAGGAGTGGCTAACGCCTTCGTGGAGGATTAGGCACCTCAGGAAGATCTCCTGGAAGATTGGGTACCATCATTTCAGTGATGGCACCTTCAGTGATCTCTCTCCTTTCTCTTTCAGGTGACATTAACCTTCCTGCCTGTGTCTCCAAGACCTTGTCAGGTCAGTACAGTGTTTCAGAGCTGCAATTCTAGAGTCTGAATCTATTTCTTTGGAGCTCACCCTCCTCTAGTTTAAAGCAGGTATCAGCCTCTTTTCCCATCCTTATGGCAGTTTCTAGACAAAAAGCCTTGACAGCCGCAACCTCAAACTTTTATTCCCACATTGCTGGCAGCGCACTCTGTGCCACACTGGTGGGTAAAGGGACATAGTGCAGGTGACCCTCCAAACTGGTTTGTCTTTTTTGGGGACAGACATGCCGTTGTTACAGAGAACAAGCTGCAACTAATACAGTTCATAGTCCATAAATAATATTTCACGGGAGTTCTAGTAAGTGGTATAGCTGCCACAGCCCACTCAGCCAGCTTGGGGGCTGGCAGCCCCTGTGCTAAATGGGAGCATTTTCCATGGGATTGATGGCTCTGGGGAGGAGCCTGTGACCGGGCGCTGGCAGAGGGGACAGCGGGGCCACCTTTACAGCAGTTCCAGGAGTTTCTGACCAAGGGGCTTTGCTTCCCACTTGCTTCAAACACAGTAACAACAACATGCTGCCCAGCGGTTCTGCAGGCATTAGCCCAGCCTGATGTCTCCAGGGCCACAACACTTCGTCGTTACCTCTTGCATCTCATCTTACTAATGAAAGGCCAGATCCAAGAGGACACCCAGGCACCTAAGCCACAGATTGAGGCAGACAGGCCTGGCTTGGATAGACACAAATTTGGATGTTTCAGCTTTATTCTTTTTCCTTGCCGTGCACGTGGAATCACTGCACTGGCCTACAACCTGCCCGAGAGGACCAGGAGAGTAGGGTGGCAGACAAAAGCAAGGACAGGACAAGGGGCAATGGTCTTAAACTGAAAGAGGGCAGATTTGGATTGGACATAAGGAAGAAATGTTTCACTCTGAGGGTGGTGAGACCCTGGCCCAGGTTGCCCAGAGAAGCTGTGGCTGCCCCATCCCTGGAGGTGTTCAAGGCCAGGTTGGACGGGGCTTGGAGCAACCTGATCTGGTGACAGATGTCCCTGCCCAGGGCAGGGGGGTTGGAAGTAGATGATCTTTAAAGGTCCCTTCCAACCCAAACCATCCTGTGATTCTACAGGGAGATGCCCATCTGGCCCCACACTTCAGCCTCGCACGGGAGGGCTGGGTGGAGGCCGGGTAGCGTGGCCCGCTGCCCTGACCTGTGGCTTGCTCAGCACTCTGCTGGTGTCAGCTGCCTTTCCAGGCTCTGCCCCTTTACTAACTCCCTGCAATCCTCCGAGATATCAGAGCTTTGAGCGACCTGTGCTCTGAGTCAGGAGCTCCTCACCTTGCAGGGCAGAGGCAGGACCGTAAATTCACGCCCAGACACTGTCAGAATCCCAGAGGGGACAGTTGCCAGCAGCTGATGGGAGCTGCCACCAACCTCACCTCCCCCAGCTCTGGCTTCACATTCCTGCCCCCTTCCTTGCCCTGCCTCCAGTGCTCCCACCGCTGGTGCAGCAGGTGCCCATCCTTTTTGGTGGAGGGATGGAGAGAGGTGGCTGCGGGACAGGGTCTACAGCCATGGTGTCCGCTAGCTTGGGATGCCACATACGGCAGCGTGGCACTCACCTGCGGCTGCCTGGCCACGTGCAGCACAGTAACATGGGTTTGGTGTCTGCTAGGTGCAGCCTTCATGAAGAAGCACAAGACTGACCTTTGCTCCAGGATGAGGCAGCTCTCCCCCATTCTGCTACACTTACGGGATGCAAACGTCATCAACAGCGATGAAGAAGAGGAGGTGCGAGGTCAAGGTACGAGTCAAAGGAAGAACCAAGTTTTGCTGGAGCTTCTTGAGAAGAAAGGGCTGGAGGCCCAGGAGCAGCTCTACCAGATCCTCCAGATGAAAAACCCATACCTCATCAGAGACCTGGAGAAGTCCAGCTAGGCCTGGGAAAGCAGACTGCTTTTGCTCCCATTACTCAGCTTATGAGAGCAACAGAAGGGCAATCAGGTTTACCACTGCCTGAATCCTGAGCTTTCAATGCAAAATCCATGGTGCAAAGCAGCGATAAGCCTTCTGAGCCACCCAGTCTCAGGCCTGCCTTGCTTGGCTGACTTGGTTGCCACTGGTGGGAAGCTGCTGGAACAAGAGGCCTTGGTTCCCAATCCAGTGCCAACATCTCAGACCTGTCTGCCTCCAGAGACAGGGCCTCTGCCTCTCCAGAAGCTCCAGGCAGCTGTTGGCAGAGGAGCTCTCATCAGCCTCCCCATCCTCAGTGTCCATGGGCAATTCTCATGGCTGGAAGAGGGGAGCTGCTTCACCACGCAGAGCTGCCTGCAAAGGCAGACACAGCAAGCCACAGCTGTTGATGGGGAACCCACATCAACATCAAACCTTCTTCTCCAGCCTAGTTTACCCAAATGACCAAAATTCACTGAAGGAGCAAACAAGCATCCTGACTCCAGCAGCAGTGGGTGAAGGAGTCCCCCCAAAGAATCCATGAAAAATAGGAAGATAAGAGATGCAGGTTCATGCACCTTCAGGGAAAGTCCGCCTTAGTAGCAGCTGCTTTACTTTCAAAAGACAGCCAGCAGATTGCTGTCAAATCACATTCTTGGCATCCCTAAAGCCAGTTCCTTTCTGGATCATGTGGATGCCTTCACTGGTGGCATGCTCGTGCTGTTGAACACACCGGTCAGGGCAGGAGCAGTCTGCTCTGGTGTCCAGTATCTAAGAAGAGATTTTTTGGGTCAAGCTCAGGTGACATTCAGACTTGCCTAAGTGGAGACAGTAAGTTCTGGATGCTTGAAGGAGCTTCCAGGGAGTATTGAGTGAAGGGGTCCCCACCACATGCTCTGTGGCTTTGTGGGGTGCCTTAAGTATTGCTTTATATTTATTCCTTCTCTTAAACACCTGGAGAACACGTTGCTGCTGGAACATGCTATTAGAGTGTATCTCTGCTCCGTTACGGGTCGCGGACCTTCAGTGCAATCAGGGATAATACGAAAAGGAGGACCTGACCGCCGGATGACAAGGGAGGCAGTGAAGGGGACCAGACATCACTGCTCGCACTAATTCATGGGCTCCCCCGGAGCCACACCGGGGCTGGCCCCTCCAGGAGGATCAGTCTGGGCTTTGCTGAGCCTGTGAANGAGGGGAGCGGTGTGAGGTGAATGAGGGGCTCCGTGTTCCCCCCCCTCGGACCGGGTGTGTGAGCGGCGTGCCTGGGCTGGACCAGTTGGGGAGCCGAGCACCACTGGGGGGGGTCTGGGGGTGCAGGCAGGGGGGCCGGGGGGGGCAGCGGGGCCGCGCCAGCGGTCAGGGCTCCCCC
>VYXH01011162.1:19730-30027 GCA_013397275.1 Burhinus bistriatus | reverse complement strand
GGGGGTGTCCCACGGAGAGGCCCCCGGGAGGGCCCGGAGAGGCTCCCGTGGAGTGGCCCCACCAGGCCCGGGGAGGGGGGGGTCTCATGGAGGGGCTCCCCTGAATTCATGGTGCCCGTGGGCAGACAGAGGTGCTGGACGAGGACCGGCGGTTGGTGAGCGCTGTGGACTACTACTTCATCCAGGAGGACGGGAGCCGCTTCAAGGTGGGTCCCTGGGGGATCTGGGCAGGGCGCAGGGTCCCATGAGGGGACCCGCTGCCGTCACCTATCTGCTCTCTCCTAGGTGGCCCTGCCCTACAAGCCCTACTTCTACATTGCCACCCAGAAGGTAAGGAGGGGACCCTGGGAGGGCTGAGGTCCCCAGGGAAGGGGACAGCAGGTCCCTGGGGTGGTCGAGACCTCCTGAGCATCCTGCTTTGGGGTGGTCTTCTCCTGAGCGACAGAGCCGCACTGCTCAGCCCCAGGGTCCCTTGGCAGGGCTGCGAGCGAGAAGTATCCTCATTCCTCTCCAAGAAGTTCCAAGGGAAGATTGCGAAGCTGGAAACTGTCCCCAAAGAAGACTTGGACCTGGTCTGTATTCCTCTGCTCTCTGTGCTCGAGTAGCTTTTTTTTTTTTTGACCTTGCACAGCTCTAGTGAAGTAGGAGGGGACAGAGCAGTGAAGGGAAAGCACACGACTTCAGTCTCCTAGTGCTGCTTGTGGTGCCTATCAGAAATGGGTTAGTTATGGCTAATTGCTTATCAGTAGTATTTACGTTCCTCTCCAGCTGTTTCACAGTGTGTTCAAGACATTTAATTGCAGGAATTAAAGAATGATTGGAGGAGGAGAGGGTACTGTGGGAGTGGGATGCTTGACCTGCTCTTCCTCCCTTTCCTCGGGTGAATCCTGCTTGTGGTCCTGCCTGCACAGGCAGCAGGGCTGGCAGGGCCCTCGCTGTGAACCAGTGTAGCTCTTGCGCTGATGTGCCCACCGGAGTCTCTTCTCAATGCTTGACTCTCCCATCCATTGGCACCTCTGTTTTAGCTGATTCTTCCACCTGCATCAGTCTAGTCTGCCATCCCACCCTCCCTTATGGTGGCCATCCCTCAGTACTCATCCCCCCTGCGCTGGTGTTGTCTTGCTGCTTTGCAGCCAAACCACTTGGTGGGCCTGAAGAGGAACTACATCAAGCTGTGCTTCAACACGGTGGATGACTTGGTGAAGGTGCGGAAGGAGATCTCTCCCGCTGTGAGGAAGAACAGAGAGCGAGACCAGGCGAGCGATGTCTACACAGCCATGCTGTCGAGGTGGGAGCTCCTTTCGGGGCAGCCAGTCGGTCCCCTCACATTCGTACTTAGACTCCCTTGGTTGTTTCTTAGCTGTCCTCAGAGAGGGGTTGTCCTGCCTGGGATCTGACCCCAGCTATGCCTCTCTGTCGCCTGTCTCTGAGGTGGTCCTTCCAGCTCAGTGCTGCACATCGAGAGGGCCCAGAGCCTCTGGGATGTGACGTTTTGCAGTGGCACCTCTTGCCTGCCGGTCAAACACATTCCCTGTTCCCTGAGGAAGGATGCTGGGAGGCACTGGGCAACCTTACTACTAGCTGTGACTAAAGGCGAAAAAAACCCAACAAGCATTTTCTATGAATAAAAAGCCAGGCACTTGTTTACAAGTTTGGAAACAGCTGTAGGCAGAAAAAAAATAAGAAACTTTGTTTTTAAAGTCAACCAGAATATACATGTGAAAAACTGGGGCCCCCCTCTCTGGTTTCCTGGCCATGAAGTCTGATTTCAGTTGAAACTTGAGGAAGAAGAATTGAGCAAGATGAGCGCTCCCTGCTCACCTGGAAGGCTTTCCCAGGTTGCCTCATTATTCTTAGACTTGTGACCATACTTACAAACCCAATGCCATAAAAACTGTTCATTCCAGAGGCACGTGTGAGTTTTGTCTGCCTGTACCTCTGCGCAGATGCAGCTCACAAACGTGAGAACAGAGGAGTTTAGATAGGAGCGATGGGACTGCGCGTGCTGTCCGTCCCGGGGACGCCTCTGCAGCTGGAGGGTGGTCGCATGGCGAGGAAGCATTTGCTGTTCTCTCCTCTCCTGTCACTGACTCCTGCTGCCGGGTGTCACCGGTACCGTGTGGCTGTCCCTTGCGGGGATGTGTGCTGGGGTAAGGTGGCTGCTTCGCTCCTCTCCCTGCAGCGCTCTGAGCGGAGGCAGCCTGAGCACGGATGAGGACGGGGCCTCCAGAAAGGTTGCCAATCAGATGGACAACATTGTGGACATGCGGGAGTATGATGTACCCTACCACGTTCGCCTCTCCATTGACCTGAAGATCCACGTGGTGAGTAAGGAATAGGGAAGCTGGGAGACCTTCGCTTTCCTGCTGCCGTACTCCTGAAGTGCAAGCGGGGTGGAAACATTTCTCTCCAGGACCTTTGCAAAGGTGTCGGTGACAATGAGTTCATGTGTAAAGCTTAGTCCCGAACTGCTGGGCCTTCTCCTTGGTTAATGACATGCAGAATAGTTAAACGATTGATGCGCAGCCACCGTTTGAGCCTTTCTTCTGGGCTGCATTTAATTCGTGCAGCTCTGTCCCCAGCAGCTGGGCTGAAGCGATGTGAGGAGCTGGCCCCGCACTAAGGCGCTGCCCGCCCTCCTCTTGACAGGCTCACTGGTACAACGTGCGGTACCGGGGCAGCACCTACCCCCCTGAAATCACCCGCCGAGATGACCTCATGGAGCGACCGGTGAGCGTTGGTCGGGCAGGCGTCAGTCTGGCCAGGCGCACAGCTGGCATGCCTGCCCCAAGGAGCTGGTTTTGGGTGCGCTGCCGGTGTCGCACCGTGGTGCACGGGGGGAAGGCGTTGTTTCTGGGCTTGGGTAGTGATTTTTTGGGTTGATCAAGCAGTAAAACGATTACTGGGGAGGGTCTGGTTCACTTGCTGGGCTTAATGGGAATCACTGTTTAACTTCAAGTCAACTTCAGAATGTTTTCTAATGGATTTGGTCCTGCTCAGGATCCTGTTGTTCTCGCCTTTGACATTGAAACAACCAAACTCCCTTTGAAGTTTCCTGATGCGGAGACAGACCAGATCATGATGATCTCCTACATGATTGATGGGCAGGTAAGGGACAGCAGAGTAGTCTCATCCATGCTCCAGCAGCGAAGCCGGGCAGCTGGCCGACGTTTCGCCTCCAACCCAGCTCGCTCCAGACTTGCTTTGCTGCTGGCTGCTTGGTGTGTGGCTGTGGAAATAAAATGAAAGTCTGAATGATGCGTAAGATACGTAGTTTCATGGTACCCAGCTCAGGTTCCTGGTGCTCCTGCGAGGGAGTAGTAGTAACCTGGAGAGCATTGGGACAACTCTGCTGTCCCATGTTGTCTCCCCATGGCCTCCTTAGCCGATGGCCAGCGATGGCTCAGCAGATGACTCCAAAACAGTTGTGTCCCCTTGACAGAAGCTCTGGCTTTCAAAAGGAAAACACCCCATTATTTGGGGTCCTCCTAACTGCCTCCTTGTCACCTCCCTAGGGCTACCTGATCACAAACAGGGAGATCGTCTCTGAGGATATCGAAGACTTTGAGTTTACTCCCAAGCCGGAGTATGAGGGTCCGTTTTGTGTCTTTAATGAACCAGATGAAGTAAGTCAGTTCTGCCCAGCAGACTTATTACCTGCCCGGGGCTCTTGTTGGCCAAAGAGAGCTAATAGCTTGGTAGGCCACCTCGCTGGGGGACATGGTGTGTCTGGCAGGGCTGGTCGTGCTTGGTAATAAGGGTAAGAGAGGTCAAGTTTGGGCTAGGTGGGGAGGAGAGGGGAAGGGTGGGGTGAACTGTATGGTGTCCACCACCTCTCTGTGGAGGAGATGAAGTTATATATATGTATCTTTTCTATTCTGTTTCATCCTAGGCTCATTTAATCCAGAGGTGGTTTGAACATGTCCAGGAGACCAAACCCACCATCATCGTCACGTACAATGGAGACTTCTTTGACTGGTAAGATCAGGAATGAAAACTAAGCTGGCAAGGTGTCACCTGAGCTGTGGGGGAGCTCAGGTACCAGCCTCAACATCCTTCCATAGCTCCCACAGTGGTGATAGTGTGTGACCCATGCTGACTGTCTGGCCGGTTTGAGCACTTCACCAAATCCTGTGGTCACCGGCTTGGAACTATGAGCTTCTGTAGAGTCCCACCCACTTGGCTGAGCTGCTCTAAAACCTTTTTGATGTGGCAATGTTGGTGTACGGATGAGCACAGTCTTGGGAGAGCAGGGAGAGGGACAAAAGAGACCTGGAAGATATCGGGGAGAGGGGTGCGGGCAATCCTTTGGGAAGCAAGGGCAGAGACCACGTGCTTCCGCCTCCTGGGGCAGGATGTAAGCAAGCACCTCTGCCTCTTGGGTCACGCTGCAATTCTGTCCTGCAGGAAGTTTTCCCTGTGGCCAGATATCACAGATAAATCACAAGAAAAATTCTTCAGGTAGTTTGTAAGAAAGCAGTTGCGAAACCGTTGTAGGAGATGAAGGGAAATGGCTGTTCTGTTCCTTCTCTTCACATTGCCTCATTCCTCAGGCCCTTTGTGGAAGCAAGAGCAGCAGCTCATGGAATTGATATGTATCAGGAAATTGGGTTTCAGAAGGACAGCCAGGGAGAGTACAAAGCATCCCAGTGCATCCACATGGACTGTCTAAGGTACCAAATGCTGCCCCTCTACCATATGTCTTGAATTTATATAAAATACCTATGGTTGTATTTGAATACTGTCCTCCTTCTGTCTGTTGGAAGCTTTTGTGTGTCGCACCTCCCTAGGCTGGTGTGACAGTCCATTTGTTTGGCTGTGCTTAGCACTCTGCGTACTGCAGAAGCTGCCAAGCCTTCCCCGTGAAGGTCTGTCAGGGCTGTCGCTCTCCCTGCAGCCTGCTGATGGCTATCCTCAGGAGTTTGGAGAGTGGAGAGAGGGTGGGCTAAGATCAGGCCATTAGGGTGGGGAAGGGACCATATCCTAACCCAACAGCCTCCTGGCACAGCCAGAAGAGGAAAGGACACATTATGCGTGCATGGGAGACAGAGAAGTTGGGGGTTTTATGTAGGTTTCCCCCATTGGAGCAGTGTCTGGACTTTGGAGAGTCCTTGCAGTGCTGGTGGTGTCTCCTCCAGTGGTTAAATGTTTATCTTAAAGCCACCGAGGGAGTTGGAACGTGGTAATTCTGAGCGGTGGTGATGGTATGGATAGTGGGGTTTGTTCTGGTTGGGATTTAAGTGTGTTGGTAGAGATGCAGGATATCTAAAGCTGGGCAGCCTCTTACTCCACTGCGCTTGGATGCTCAGCTACCGGCTGTCCTCAGTGAGAGGTGCCCTTTGCAATCGAGGTCCTGTTTGCAAGCCTGAGCTCCTTTTTGAAAGGAAGGGCTGGTTTCTCTGCACAAACTGGTATTTCCATGATTTTGTCCAGGTGGGTGAAAAGAGACAGTTACCTCCCCGTGGGAAGTCACAACCTGAAAGCAGCAGCTAAAGCAAAACTGGGTTACGATCCAGTGGAGCTGGACCCTGAAGAGATGTGCCGGATGGCTACGGAGGAGCCTCAGGTATTCCCTCCCTGTACTGTATCTCCTCTGCGCAACTTGAAAACACGCCTAGAGCAGCTGCTCTGTGACTGAATCTCTTAAGCGTTACAAAATGTTTTTGTTTAATGCCGTGGATTTTGAGAAATTAACTCAATCTGTCTCCCCAAATTGCTGATGCCTTAGAAGCACTTGAGCTTGTGGGGGAAAGAACAGGGTTTCTTTGAAGTGGTTCTACCACTGGCATTGCACTGTATTTTCTGTATTTATCTATATCAGTATGAGGTGGCAGGCACCACCTAAATCAGAAACACCACAAAGAGCCGTGACTTGCTGGAGGGACAAGAAATAGGCTTAGCGCTCCAGATGTCGCAGGCAGGGCGTTTCTGCTGAAGCCCTGGAGCAGCCTTCTGATTCCCGAACGGGGCAACATCCGTGCCATGAGCTCATCCTCCCCATTTCTTCTCATTCAAAGCTGACATATTGCTGTGCAATTAGAGCTAGAGCAGGTTGTCTTCGGAAGCAAAAAGATTATTCTTTACAACCTAGGATATGGAGAAATACACCTTTCCCTTCTGCCACCGATACAAGCATGTCCAGCAGGAATCAACGTAAGGTGATTATCACTGAGCTGCTCTGTCACATGTGATTGGGACTAATTTGCCTCTCGCCCTTCCCCAACAGACCCTGGCCACCTATTCAGTGTCCGACGCAGTCGCTACCTATTACATGTACATGAAGTACGTGCATCCTTTCATTTTCGCCTTGTGCACCATCATTCCCATGGAGCCTGATGAGGTGGGTACACTCCTGAGACGATGATTTCTTTGCTGGGTGAAGACCCATGTCTCCCACACTGCAGGAACACTCTGGCCAGGGACCTGATTCCCACTGCCCGGGCATTTTCCCATCTGTCAGGGAGGGAGGGAGGATGGATTTGGAGGCTAGTCCTTTCTCTCCATAGCCCTGAGGTATTTTGAGAGAGGTGCTGAAGAACGAAAGACCTGAGGGCTGGAGCAAGAAAGTATGGCCGATGCTCCATGCTGAGCCAAGTTTACTTGCAGTCGTGGTCATGCAAAGCTGGGTCTCCTGATGGCTGCTGTCAGCTGTAGGGAGCATGGTTAGGAATCTGCCTGTGCTAAGCATTTAGGAAATGTCCCTCTGTCCCTACCTGTTTTAGCTTACAAAGGTGCTTGACCATGTATTAGTGTCAGGAGATGATGACAGCAGAGGTCTGGAGGCCTTTGCACTGTCCGTAGCCTGCTCTCCTCCCAGCCAACGTGAAGGAATTGGTGTTGGTTTCTAACTTGCTCCCATCATCCTTGCTGTGGGCTGCAGCACTGCCCACTGTGCAGGGACACCTTCCACTAGACCAGGTTGCTCAAAGCCCCATCCAGCCTGGCCTTGAACACTTCCAGCGATGGGGTATCCACAGCTTCTCTGGGCAACCTGTTCCAGTGTCTCACTACCCTCAGAGTAAAGAATTTCTTCCTTATATCTAATCTAAATCTCCCCTCATTGAGTTTAAAACCAGCTTTGATGTCTCTCCTGCAGGTGTTAAGAAAAGGATCTGGGACACTGTGTGAGGCACTGCTGATGGTTCAGGCCTATCACGCCAACATCATCTTCCCCAACAAGCAGGAGCAGGAATTCAACAAACTTACAGAGGATGGCCATGTGCTGGACTCAGAGACATACGTGGGAGGCCATGTGGAAGCACTGGAATCTGGGGTCTTCCGCAGTGACATTCCCTGCCGCTTCAAAATGGTAAGGGGCCACGTAGCCAACCCCTGTCCTCAGGGAGTGTGGTGGTAAGCCCAGCAGGGACACAAAGGAGATGGTAACACCAGCAGAGTGTCCCTGCTGGGCTTGGGCAGTACCTGTCATACTTCAGGAGACCTTGAGCACCTGAAGCTGCA
Organism: Burhinus bistriatus; assembly: GCA_013397275.1. NCBI lineage: Eukaryota > Metazoa > Chordata > Aves > Charadriiformes > Burhinidae > Burhinus > Burhinus bistriatus. The sequence goes on along the minus strand of VYXH01011162.1, from coordinate 22,566 downwards.
TGGAGCTTGGCTGGGAAGGGATGGGAGGAGGCCTCCAAGTGGCCATCTATGCTTCACTGGGAGAGCAATGTCAAAAGAAGGCTTAGGGGAGATGTTATCACCATGTTCCAGTATTTAAAGAGTGGCTACAAAGAAAATGGAGACTCCCTTTTCTACAAGGAGTCACATGGAAAAGATGAGGGATAATGGGTACAAGTTACTCCAGGGGAGATTCCGACTGGACACAAGAGGAAAAGGAGAACAATCAGCCACTGGAATAATCTCCCCAGGGAAGTGGTGGATTCCTCAATATTGGACACTTTTAAGATTCAGCTGGACAGGGTGCTGGGCCATCCTGTCTAGACTGTGCTTTTGCCACGAAGGTTGGGCCAGATGATCCGTGAGGTCCCTTCCAACCTGGTATTCTATGATTCTATGATATGTATCACATACTGGAAGCAAGCCAGACCTTGTTGACAGCAAGGGAGAGTGGTGAAGTGGGGTTTTGGATTTGGTTTTGAGCCAGTGGTTCTTGGAAGATATGCCTCTGTCTCCTTGGGGTCCTGTCCTCTCTGTCCTTCTCCCACCCAAACTAAGCTTCTTCTAAACCCTTCCTGCGCATCTTTTACCTGTTTCTGGCTCATATTGCTGGCTCCATCACCTCCCCCTTGCCCTGCTTCACACCTGCGTTGTGCTCATGGACTCAGGTTTTCCAAGGTGGCTTCACTCTGCTGTGCAATGCATCACACTTAGTGTGGAACATTTTGGTGGATATCATCTAGTGAATGATCATGGGGGAGCACGCACTGGGTGTATAAAAGGACCTAAGTCTGAACCTTTAGACCTTTGTACCAGCCAGCATGCAACCATGAGAGGTGCTGCACTACCAAACACAAATGGAACCAGCTGCTCGTTAGTTGCCCTTGTCTCTTCCTTTCATTCCTTTATTTTTATTTGGTTTTGACCTGGTGTCAGTGGTCTAGACCCTGCCATGCCTCAATATGCTGCCCTGTGCTGCAGGCCATACTTAGAGCTCCCCAAATCAGGCAGGGGAACGGCAGAAGGACAGGAGCTGCCAGCCTGCAGCCGGGGACGGCTGCCCACGGTCTCAGTGCTGTCCCCATGCCCCTGCAGAATCCTGCTGCCTTCGACTTCCTGGTGCAGCACGTGGAGAAGACTCTGCGGCATGCCATCGAGGAGGAGGAGGGTTTACCGTTGGATCAAGTCACCAACTTCCAGGAGGTAGGTCGCCTGCTGGGCTTGGCAGGGAGGGAGGGCTGAGCTGCCAGGCTGGGGCTGCAGCTTTAAAGTGCCTGTTTAGGTTAATTTTATGCTGTATGGAGAAAGACCAAGAAGTCCATCAATGGGCACCTGCAGAGTAGATGGTGTTGAGGGATGCTATAAGCAGCCGCCGCCTCTAGCAGCCCCAGCCAGGACCCCTCTACCCAGACGCTGGACCCAGCCCGAAGATCCAGGGTCTCTGCCCTGGCTGAGGGACGTGGTTCCTGCTTGCCCCTTTGCAGGTTCAACCAGGAGCAAAGCTCTGAGCGAGCTGGGAAGGGGCTTAGTGAGAAGACAGACCCCTCAGATATCCCAAATACTCATGTTCCTCCCCTGCTTCTTATTGGCTACAAAGTGCAGGTCGCCCCTCTCCAAAGCCAAGTCTGGAGTTTCTTGGAGGGCATCACCAGTCAGTGACTGGGGACTTCTGGTCTCTGCTGTTGTCTCCACTAACCCATTTGCACCGATAAGGTCCTTGATCGAGTAACCTTTAGGAAGTAGCCGCTCTCACCTTCCACGAACCCCTACAGATAAATCCTACCTTAGAGGTCCAAAACAAAATCGAAAGTGCTGGTGGTCGAGGTGTCTGTGATGCTGCTCCTTTAAATCCTTCCCCAGAGTCAGTGGCAGGTGTCTCTGTCCAGGAGTAAAGGACCAAATTCAACAAGTATTTCACTCATTAACTCCCTCCTGTCTGAATTTCATTTCCTTCTGTCTTGCCACAGGTTTGTGATGAAATAAAGGTCAAACTGAATTCCCTGAAGGATGTTCCGAACAGAATTGAGTGTCCCCTTATCTATCATCTAGATGTGGGGGCCATGTACCCCAACATCATTCTGACCAACAGGTTGCAGGTGGGTAACATCAACCTTGTCTCTCCTAATTTGTCTTTCAGATGACCTTGGTGGTCCCTCTGATTTGATCCCTGTAACAGCAAGGGCTGAACTTTCTGCTTGGGGCAGGGGGATCAGATAAGGCTGGGTGTGAAATTCAGCCAAGCTGCCATGGATGCCAGGTCCACAGAGGTTGAGCTACAACTTTAGCTAGGACACCTGGTAAAAAAACAGCTATTGTTTTTGTGGGTTTTGTGTTCCCAAAAGGCTCTGGAAAGGAGAACTTGCTGAGTACCATCTCTGATGTTCACACCTGTGCTCTTCTGCCACCCAGCGCCTGTTCTGGCATGAGCTGTTGTTTGAAGAGCTGTCCCCTCTTACCACCTGTGTGTCTCTTGCTTTTGTCCAGCCCTCAGCCATGGTGGATGAGGCCACATGTGCTGCCTGTGACTTCAACAAGCCGGGTGCCAACTGTCAGCGCCGCATGACTTGGCAGTGGAGAGGAGAGTTCAGTAAGTACAGTAAGGATGGTGCAGTCCAGCCCACAGAGATGGAGACAAATTCCTGCTTCTCCCCTGGGAAACTGATAGCTGCCCTCCTCCGCAGTGCCTGCCAGCCGCAGTGAGTATCACCGCATCCAGCAGCAGCTGGAGTCAGAGAAGTTTCCTCCCCTGTTCCCTGAGGGAGCCCCCCGTGCCTTCCACGAGCTCTCCCGGGAAGAACAGGCCAAGTATGAGAAAAAG
>VYXH01011162.1:543-19688 GCA_013397275.1 Burhinus bistriatus | reverse complement strand
AAAAAAAAAAAAAATCAAATCAGGATCTGGAGCAGTGTTTTGTGATCTAGACTGTGAGCGGTGCTCACCATTAATTACCTCTAACGGCTGTGGGGTTAGTTCAGACTGGGTCTCGTCTTAGGCCAAGCTTTGCAGACCTTCTCCAGGATCCCAGCAGGCTCCTGTGTGCTTCCCAAAGAGGGACCAGGCACCGGTGCCTGTGTCAGTGTTTCTCCTTTTGTCTGTTGAGAGCCATGGATGTGAGCTGAAACATGAATGGCTCCATTTTTGGAAGGCTGCTGATTAAAGCCTGTTAATGAAAGGGAAACATAACATTATGCCATCACCTGGAGTGATGCTGTTCAGCAGAACCATCCAGCTGGCCAGGGGCAGAGCCTGGGTCTGTGGATGGGCCATACATGCATCACGATGAGTTTATTTCCCTCGCCTGCCCCGGCTCCTCCATAACGAGGTGCTGCTTCTCTCCGTGCTGGTATCTTCCTTCTCCTCCCTTTACAGTAGGACTGTCTCCCTGTTCACCTGTGCCTGATGCTCGGATGCCTCCCTGTCCATACTGTGCTCATCCCTCTGTCTGTTGCGGGGCACCCATCCCTCAGAAACTCCCTGTACTTCTTTCCTTGACTAGATTACTGCCGCAAGGCATACAAGAAGATCCATGTCACCAAGGTGGAGGAACGAGTCACCACCATCTGCCAGCGAGAGAACTCCTTCTATGTGGACACAGTGCGAGCTTTCAGGGACCGCCGCTACGAGTTCAAGGGGCTGCACAAGGTACTGAGCTCAACTTCTGGTTTAACTTGTCCCGCCAAGGCTGGGGGCCTCTCGTCTCTCACTGAGAACCTGAGTCCTAAAGGACTGCTCTATTCAGCCTTTGTATTCAAGAAGGATGTGGTGGAGCTCCGGCCAGCTGTGGCTTCTCACTGCCGAATCTTCAATGGCTGCTGCCACGGCGTTTACTGCCTCTGCGGTGCTGTTGGAAACAAAGCTGCATCTTCAGTTTTCACTGGGTTTAGCAAATCCCCAGCCAGTCTCTGTTCTGATATATCTCATCTTGGCCGGGTTCAGTCTGGGACATTCGTCCTACTTGGAAAAAAGAGACACGCTGAGAAGCAAGGTCTAGACCTCGGGTTAACAAACGGTTGAGTCCAGGAGGACGTTCTCGTTCTCTACTGGTTGAGGTTTGTGCTAGAGGAGACCAGGGCATGTTATTCTTGGAGGATGTTGAAGGCAATGATGAGGCCCTGGGACTCTGCCTCTGGCGCAGTTAATTAATGAGCTGTGTGCTTTGCGATTGCTCCCAGGCGCCTTTTCTGCCACGCTGCACAGAGCTGGGCGAGAGGCTTTTCCTACAGGGGCGGTTCTGCTGTTTAGCCGGACATCACTGATTGCTGCAGGCAGCATATTCGGTTCTTGCCTGTGCACACGTGGTGCAGCACGGCTGGTGCAGGCAGGCAGCGCTGCCGGTTGAATTCTGATTGTCACTGTCAGAGCTACGGTTGGTGCCGCAGGTCCCTCCTACCGTGTGGCAAAGTGCCTCTGGCCAACTCCTCCTCTGCTGCAAAAGGAAAAGGAATGTTTAGCTCATGCTACTGATCTTTGGCAAAGACACTGTTCTAGAGTTGTAATGCTATACTGGGACTGAGGGGCAACCAGCTGGGTACCACCAGTAGTGATGTGTGGGATTGTCCTGACTCTGCCTGTGGCTTGCAGGTGTGGAAGAAGAAGCTGTCTGCAGCGGTGGAGACAGGAGACGCCTCTGAAGTGAAGCGCTGCAAGAACATGGAAATCCTGTATGAGTCCCTGCAGCTGGCCCACAAGTGCATCCTCAACTCTTTCTATGGCTACGTCATGCGGAAAGGGTGAGTCTCCCCTCAGGGCGACACTGGGGTTCTCCGGAGAGGACCCTTGGAAACTGGGACTGTCCTAGGAAGTCTGTCACTTGCTTCACCTGCTTCTGAAGCACCAGGATGAAGGTGGGTGCTGCCTGTAACACTCCTTGCTTCTACCAGTGACTTCTCATCCTGGAGACTCCTGCCAGATATTAAGTGTTGGGCATAAGTGATGGGAATCTTGTCTGTTAGTGGGTTTCCAGCTTTTCTGAAGCATCATAATTAGGGCAAGGAGAACAATCTACCAAGGGCCAGTGTTGATGTGTTTCTTGCATTTCCTCCTCTGGAGGTCCTCCTGCCCTTTCCATAGCTGGGTTTGGGAGGGAGCACTTCCTGGTCTTCACTCTGACTCCTCTGCTCACAGAGCTCGCTGGTACTCCATGGAAATGGCTGGCATCGTCTGCTTCACGGGAGCGAATATCATCACCCAGGCCAGGGAACTGATCGAGCAGATTGGGTGAGTATTTGCTGACCTGGGGAAGAAAGGTCCGTCTGCATCTGGCACAGAAGTGGGAGCATATTAAACGCCTAAGCTTTCAGCCGTTAGTGTTGAAGATTGAGATTTCTGACACTGCTATGGTTATTCTGTCATATTACGAGGGTTTGCTTTGCAGAATGGACCAGAGAGTGGATGCAACAGGCTGCCTCTTCATGGGGGACACAGAGCTGAGCCTTAGCTATCGTCCACGCTTCTTCTGACAGTGACTGTCCTTCCTTCCTTAGGAGACCTCTGGAACTGGATACTGATGGCATTTGGTGTGTCCTCCCCAACAGCTTCCCAGAGAACTTTGTCATCAAGTCAACCAATGCCAAGAAGCCAAAGGTGACAATCTCCTACCCAGGTGCCATGTTGAACATCCTGGTGAAGGTGAGTCTTGCACCCATCCAGGCCAGCTCCACAGTCAGGGAAAAAGGAGGTGGAGGACTGACAAGGGAGGAGGACCTCTCTTCCACCTCCACTCCCCGTGTAGTGAGCAGGATGTTGGGGCTGATGGCCCTGCTTGGTGCACAGCTGCTCTCTGCCCTGCAGACCATCTGAGCGGAGGGAGAGGCTCCGATATCCCTGCAGCAGAGAGGGTGGTGTTTAAGAAGCCAGGGTTGGTGCGTGCTCACCTGTGCAGGCTGGGAGTCCTGACTAGAGCAAGGTCCAAAACCATCCTCTGCTTGCTCCAGCTTCTGTAAGACAAAAGAATATAATCTTAGGGTCTGAAGCATTTTTCTTCTCAACAGGCAGGTCAGATGTTTTGATTTTTTTGAGTCCTGAATTGTGCTGTAGCTTTCCGAGAGATGCTCAGTGATCCCTTTAGGCAGGGCATGCCCAAGGGGCATCTCCTGGTGTAACCGGCCTGGCTGTTGAGTGAAGCTGTTCTCCTGGGGCTTTGCCTGTAGGAAGGCTTCACGAATGATCAGTACCAGGAACTGCAGGATCCAGCCTCTCTCACCTACATCACGCGCTCGGAGAACAGCATCTTTTTTGAAGTGGATGGACCATACCTGGCCATGATCCTCCCAGCTTCCAAGGAGGAAGGCAAGAAGCTGAAGAAAAGGTGAGATTTCAAAGCTTGACATATTATCACTTCCCCCGGGTAACAGATTGGAGGCCTCTTTCCCTTCATGCATGTGGGGCACGTTGGTCCTTGCTCCTGGAGCTGGCAGCATGCTTGATTTGCTGGCTTTAAATGGCAAGTTCCTTACACCAGATCATCTTTGAGTCCAGCTATGCACTTGCCCCCAGTGCCATACTATGGCTATAAATTTTAAAAGATAACAGCAAAACGACACTTCTCTAAGTTGGTGAGCAGACACGATCTCCTTGTTTGGCTCTGAGGTGTGCAGGAGAACTTTGACTTTCCTTCTGAGGACTTCTAATACTGCTTATATTCAACCTAATCTGTTTAAACTCACCAGTTTCCTGCCTTCCCATCTCTCAGGAGTTCACAGACCTCCAGTAATGCTTCTCCTAGATGTCTCCCCTTCCTTCTCCATCTGGAAGAAGGAACAGGTCCTGCCGTTACCATCACCTTGCAGGATAGTTGTACTGAAACTTCACTGATTTCTCTGCAGCCTCCTAAACAGGAACACGAGCTAGAGCAGTAGCAACCACTAGCTCAAGGGTTGCCCACAGACCTGGGTCTGGCTCCAAGAAATGCTGTCGCTGCCCTCCAGCACCCTCTGTCCTTACAGCTCTATGCTTCTTTGTGCGTAATGCCCCATTGGAGGAGCTCCAGCACCCACCGGCTCCTGTCAGTGCCTTTCTGCAAGCAGCGAGTCCCTGCCACAGGAGTCGAGGTGATGCCAAGCACTGAGCAGGCTCTGCTCATAGGACTCTTACCTCAGGGCCTCTCGGTGTCTTGTAGTTTGGGGATATTAGCAAGTGCATTCATTTCTTGGTCACTTTCCAACCAAAACAGCCTGGAGGTGGCTGGCGGGCACCATTGTTGGTGGAGGAGGAGAAGGCTTGTGCCCACAGGAACATGGTCAGGTGGGAGAAGGGCTGGCAAAGTGGCGTACGTTTGAGTATCCCCTCTCTTCTCTTAGCTGATGTTCTTCTAAGGTTTTTCTTGAGACGTACAAATAATTGACAGGGCTGTGAAATGCAAAAAAAAACCGCGAGAGAAAATGAGAGTGGGAGGAGTGTTCCTGTAGTTGTGGCATGGCTACATCCAGTTTCCTCTGAACTCCTTTGCCAGTATGTGGGCTGAAAAAGTTTCCTTTTTCTCTCTAAACCTCTTCCTAATACCTTCCTCCATTTCCCCACCTGGGCTCTCACCTCCCACCCTTTTACTTGTGTGCAATTAAGATCATTCTCCCAATCAGTATGGATGAGCTGGGGCATGAGCTGATGTGCTTTTGCAGACTGATTTGAGACAGTTGGTCAAGAAGCTGTAGCACCACAGCTCCATTGAACACACCAGATGGTGGTGGGGTGGCATGGGGAGAAGCGCCCTGGCAGGAAGAACACCAGGGGGATCCTGGAGGATGTGTCCCTTGGTGCAGGCCCGGTTTTGCCTACATTGTCTCCTAGGTACGCGGTATTCAACGAGGATGGGTCCCTGGCTGAGCTGAAGGGGTTTGAGGTGAAGCGCCGGGGAGAGCTGCAGCTGGTGAAGATATTCCAGTCTTCTGTATTTGAAGCCTTTCTGAAAGGCAGCACCCTGGAGGAGGTCTATGCTTCTGTGGCCAAGGTGGCCGATTACTGGCTGGATGTGCTCTACAGCAAGGTGAGCACAGATCAGCACGTCTGTGCTCCCGAGGTGGAGCTGGAGGACAAGTATCAGAGCTGGTTAGGCACTGTAGGGAGGGTGGACTTTGCTTGCACAGAGCAGGTGGTCCACTGTGCCTCTGAAGGTCACTTCCATCTTGGTTTTGCTGCTTTGGTTCTCTCGGACTGCTGTTTAGTGTCTTTTAGTGCAAGGGCTCTTCCTTCAGCTGTAACTGTGGGTGAGTGCTGTCCTTCTCCAGTGATTTCCTTCATGGATCTGGTCTGTTGGCCCTCATTCCCCAAGGACGTTGGCTAAGGGCATTCACTGAGGCAGGAAATGACAGGGCCGCTTGCCTGCAAAGTGTTTTATGAGGAGCACAGAGACATCAGCTCTATGGTAACTGGGGAGAGCAGAGAAAATTCAAGAAACTGGGGGGTGAGAGGGACTGAGAGCCTTCCATTCTGCAATGACCTTGTACAACAAATTCTTGGTGAGCCCAGCTACTTTGTGTGTCCATCACAGAGCAGTGCTGCCACAGCATAAACCGATGCAAGGCTCAAACCCACGCTCTCTCTTCCCAATACGTCACGTTGGCAGCTGCAACAGGGACCAATTCCCAGCCTCCCTGCAGAGAGCCACATCAACTGGGTGTAGGTGCTCCCTGTGTCTGACAGCAGCAAGGTTTGATCACTAGGTTCTTGCTAGCTTTTGGGGTTTTTTTTTCCTCCCTTTCAGGCTGCCAACATGCCTGATTCGGAGCTGTTTGAACTGATCTCTGAGAACCGGTCCATGTCGCGCAAGCTGGAGGACTACGGGGAGCAGAAATCCACCTCCATCAGCACTGCCAAGCGCCTGGCAGAGTTCCTGGGGGACCAGATGGTGAAGGATGCAGGGCTGAGCTGCCGGTTCATCATTTCCAAGAAACCAGAAGGGTCTCCAGTCACTGACAGGTAACCCCATCTTGAAAGGCCAAGGTTTTTGGCAGTGTGGGGGCAACCAAGAGAGGAAGGACAGAGTAGCAGGAGGTGAGTGAGCTGGTGTGGTGTGGCCAAGTGATCACCTGTCTGCTGGCTCAGACCATGAGCAAGACTAGTGATGGGTAACGCCCTACAACCACTGCACGGGAGTCTCACATGGGTGGGAGGAGACGCCAGGAGGGTTTCCACAGGCTGGGAGAGAGGATTGTGTGGTGCTGGGACCTTGCTCCGGGTGGGTAACAAGTGCTTCCCTGCCTTCCCCAGGGCCATTCCCCTCGCCATCTTCCAAGCTGAGCCCAGCGTGCGTAAACACTACCTCCGAAAATGGCTGAAGAGCCCCTCGCTGCAGGACTTCAACATCCGTGCGGTGAGTGAGGCATCCATGCAGGTGGGCCCCAGCTCCAGGACAAGGGCTCGTCCCTTTGGAGACGTGACCTGGGCAGTGCATACTTGCGCTCAAAAGTAGGGGGCGAGGGTCCCGGGGAGATACTGGATCCTGCATCTGGTGGCCTTCTGCTCAGCTTTCTTTGCTACCTGCTGCTCTGCCCTCTGCACAGATCCTGGACTGGGACTACTACATTGAGAGACTGGGCAGCACCATCCAGAAAATCATCACCATTCCTGCAGCCCTGCAGCAGGTACACGGCGATGGTGGGGCAGGAGGAGGGCTTTGGTCAGGGAACTTGGTGTGATTTGGAGATGCTTTCCAGATAAAGAATCCAGTTCCACGGGTCCGGCACCCAGACTGGCTCCACAAAAAACTCCTGGAGAAGAACGATGTGTACAAACAGAAAAAAATCAATGAGCTCTTCACTTCGGAAGGCAAGAGACAGGTAAAGAGGGTGAGGGAAAGGTGCTGTCTGTGCTGGTGGGGCTCTTGTCCTTCAACTCACGTCCTCCTGCTGTCCTTGCTCCCTCAGGTCCTCACCAACCAGCCCCCAGAGGGGACACCCAACTCACAGATTGGTGACATAGAGGACTTTGGGTCTGCCAAGACCGTTCACCTACCAGTTCCCATCACAAATAAGCGGAAGCGAGTCCCTGCAGCAGAGGAAAGCCAACAGATGTCCCAATACCTGGAGCTATCCCAGTCCTGGCGAGAGATCCTGGGTCCCCCTCCGCCCCTGGGCACCACCAAGGTAGGTGAAGCAGACTGGGCAGAAGATGCCCTGGGGCTGTGTTTGTCCACCCAAGCAGCTTGGGTGCTGCCAGGAGCAAGCTGTGGGTCTCCTGAAACCCTCTGCATTCCCGTGGCTCAGGGCTACAAGGAGAAATATAATGACTGATCAGGAAAAGGGGGTGGTGGTGGCTTCACAGCTGGGGCAGGAACGTGATGTGGGGCTGGAGGATGGGAGGGCTCAGCTGTACAGTGCAGTGTTGAGGGGGCTGGGAAGCCTGTACTGGTTTCTGGCTCGACTCATGCGCACTGTCACCCTACTCAGGAAGAGTGGCTGGTCTGGCTGCGCTACCACCAGAAGAAGTGGGAGCTGCAGGCTCGGCAGCGGCGGGAGCGGCGGAAGAGGCGGCGTCTGGAAGACGGCGGAGTGACAGCAGGTGGAGGAGTGGTCCGCGATGCCCTCTCCAAAGGGCTGAGCAGCTACCTACGCAGGACAGCACGCAGCATCCTGGACTTGCCCTGGCAGATTGTGCAGGTACTGTGGAGGCAACCTGCCACAGAGGGCAGCCTCGGGCGCAGGCCTTGCATTTACACCATCTGTGGTCAAATGGTGAAGTTCAGGGACTAGTGACCCCAACATCACTCTGGTGTTAACCCTGGGGAGGCCAGATGGGGCTGCAAAGCCTCATGCTTATGCACATCTGTATGGAAACAGGAGCCCACATGGTCGTTCTTGGTAGTGAATCTGGGATGTGCGTGTAGATCTGCCAGCAGCGCAGCTCCAGCTCAGCCCATGGGCAGCACTGTGCAGTAGTCACAGAACCACAAAAACACCGGCTGATGTTAGAGGCAGCTCTGGGGTCCATCTGGTCCAACCCCTGCTCAAGCAAGGCCACCCAGAGCCAGTTGCCCAGGACAGTGTCCAGATGGCTTTTGAGTATGTTCAAGGTGGGAGACTTCACAACTTCCCTGGCCACCATGTGCCAGGCCTTAGTCACCCTCACAGTGAAAAAGCGTTTCCTGATGTTCAGACGGAACCTCATCTGTTGCACTTTGTGCCCGTTGCCTGTGGTCCTGCCACTGGGTGCTACTGGGAAGAGCCAGGCTCTGTTGCTTTTGCACTTCCCTTCAGATTGATGAGATCCTTCTGAGCTTCCTCTGCTCCAGGCTGGACAGTGCCAGCTCTCCCAGCCTTTCCTCATATGAAAAACGCTCCCGTCCCCCCTTCATCCTTGTGGCCCTTCATTGGACTCTCTCCAGTATGTCCATATCTCCCCTGTACTGGAGAGCCCAGCACTGGGCACAGTGTGCCTGTGATGGACACAGGATTCCAGTGATGCCTGGAAGCAGCCAACATACAAACGCAGAGGTGGGGTGGTGCCATCCAGGGTTTTTCACAAATCCTCATTACGCGTGGCCATCTGAGCCTAGCCCCTTGTCACCCGCTTCATCTTCCAGAAAGGCCTTCAGAGCTGCAGGCACGAGCTTGAGATGGGACGGCTGGTCCAGGATGTCAGTGACTTGCCTGGCATCAAGAGTCAGCTTGAATTGGTCAATCAGCCTTAGCCAGAGAGTTTTCTCCATGGTGCCCTGGGACAGGGCAGTAGAAGGACACGGGGCCTCTTAAAGATGACTCTTCAAGCCCTCTGCTCTCTTTGTGGCCATCAACTAGCCATATAGATCCACAAAGAGCTCTGCAGCTTAGACGTAAGCACTGATAACATGTTGGATCTCCCTGCTAATGCTAGCTTTGTACCCCCATGTCCTGCAGATCGCTGAGACCAGCCAGCCTGGGCTGTTCAGGCTGTGGGTGGTGATCGGGAGTGACCTGCACTGCATCAGGCTGAGCATCCCCCGGGTCTTCTACGTCAACCAGCGTGTCCCAAAACTGGAGGAGGGAGCAGCCTACAGGAGGGTGAGGATCTGCGCCTTCTGGAAGGGGAAAGAGCTGCTTGCGTTGAGATGAGGTGCTTTACCTCCACTGTAAGCAGATATTACAAGCATCTGCCTTGCAAGGTCTCACTCTCCCAATCCACAGGTGTACCTCATCCGGTCCCTGGTCCCTCTGCTAATCCCAGCCTGTCCAGAAGGCAGGTTCTCTGTTATGGGAATTAGTAATGTGCATGAGCATAAACCACTGATTTCCCTAGGAGAGAGGAGCACCGGGAACTGGGCTGGCTCAGACCCCAGCTCCTTGCAGCCCTTAGAAGTGTCCCAGCTCCTGGCTGCGGTGCCGTGTGGTGTGACGTGCCCCGCTAAGCGTATCCCTTGCCTCGGCAGGTAAACAGGATCCTGCCGCGCTCAAACTTAGTTTACAACCTGTATGAATACTCTGTCCCTGAAGACATGTACCAAGAGCACATCAATGAAATCAATGCAGACCTTTCTGCTCCAGACATCGAGGGAGTGTATGAGACGCAGGTAACTCCTCCGGGTGCTTGTTCATGAGGATTGCTGAGTGGTAGCAGCTCGTTACCCGGCGGCACAGGAGGACACCTGGCACTTAAAAAGTCAACAACTGGGTGAGACACCAAAAATCAAAAAGGCCGCAGAACAGAGTACTGGGGAATACATCTGCATTTGTATGGGCAGAGATATGGAGTATCAGCACGTGGTTCAAGGCATGTCAGTGAAAGGGGATTTGGATTATTTGGAGTTAGGAAACCTTTGGGGAAAGAAGACATTTAAGCATCAAAACCAAACCAGAACCAGCCTGCTGGTGTTTGAACCAGAAAAGATAAGGGGTATTTAGAGTAAAGACAGGAGAAAACCCAACATGTGTGGAGTCACACATAGATCTGGGTGCCCTGTCCTCTAAGACGAGGTTATAAAAGCTTTAGAAAGAAGACTAGGATACAACTTGGAAGTTCGGGAAGAGCAAGAACAACCTAAACAAAGTTTGTTACAAAGCAGTCAAGTAAGAATTAAATTTACCAGTGCTATTAATGCTGAAAGACTGAAAATGAAGATGGTAAACTGGGATGCCTGCTTCTAATGGGGACACTGGTTTGTTCAGTGGTTCAAAACCTGGTGACAGGACTTTAGTCAAGAAGATGTTGTAGTATCAGGACCTGACCTGTATGGAAGTGGCAGAGTAGGTTGCACCGTTGTAAGAGTGGAGCTATGTGTTAAAGACAGCACAGAAGCAAGGGAATTTGCTACCAAAATGCAATGTAGAATTATTATGGATCAAAGGTCTTTGCCTAAGTAGCACAAGCTTGGTGTGAGCAGCGGTGCCATTAGTTACAAAGTGCTTTGAGGTGTAAGGGGCTGCAAGGGCAAAAGGAGCGTCATAAAGTTGGGAGACTTCAGCTACCAAAGTTATCGGTATAGCCTGGAAAGCGTTACAGTGGGGCATGAGGAAAGAAACCATTTTTAGTCACCTTAAATTTCCGCTTTTAGAAAACTTGGGTAAAGGTCCCACAAGGCAAGGCACAACTCCTCGTTTAGTAAGTAGCACCCAAACTTATTTCAGATTACGCTGCCAAAGTGACTAGCATGTACACAAACTCATCATATCTGTAGGAATTCTTCTGGTAGCAAACCTGAGTCCTCTCCACTACCATAGTGTTTAGTAAGCGGGAGCAGGTAAAATTGAGAAGCAGAGGAAATTAAAATTAGCAACTGAGGTAAAACAAGGAGCATGGAGATGTTCTAAAGGTATAAAAGGAAGTGAGATGATCAAGGGGTTGCAGCATCTGTCACGCAAGGGGAGGCTGAGCAAGCTGGGAGTGCTCAGCCTGGAGGACAGGAGGCTCAGGGGACCTTCTCGATGGGAGGAGTAAAGGAGAGGAGCCAGGGTCTTCTCAGTGGTGCCCAGGGAGAGACCAGGAGGCAGCAGGCACAAACTGAAACATGAGGGAATTCTGTGTTAATGTAAGAACAAAACTTCTCCTGCAAAGGTGGTCAAGCAGGTTGCCCAGAGGGTTGTGGAATTTCCGTCCTTGGAGACACAGAGAACCCAGCTGGACACAGTCCTGGGCAAGGAAAGATCTGGCTTGATCTTTAAACATCTGCAGTGCAATTCTGAGCATGGTCTCCAAAAAATGTAGCAGGACTAACACAGGAGGATGACAAGGAGGATGCAAGGAAGGGAACAGCTTCTCTGCAGGAATGGAACTTAAGGACACGGGAATGTTTTGGCTTGCTAAAGAGATCTGAAAATGGAACCTGCTAGGGGTCTATAAAATCAAAGCTGGCATGAGGGAAGCATGATTAGACACAGAATGTTCATTGCTTCTCACTGTTTTGGGACTAGGTCCCATAGCAAGCCATTCAGGAGGAGTCTTCTGCAGTGGTGTTTAGCACTGTAGGGTTAATAAAAAGGGGCAAATCAGTGGTGGATCTCCCACTGTGCCGATGATCTGGTGGTTCAGGTGAAGCTTTTCTTGCAAGGGAGTGCCAAACCACAAGTTGCAGAACCGCAAGATTGCCCAGATATCGCCCCACGTGTCCTCCAAAGTGCCTGCTGCTGCCCTTGATGGTGGGATCTGGGGCTAGATAGGAACACAGGTGAATGAGGAATTAAGATACCTGTTCCGTATCTGCAGCACTGGCAAGGGGGATAATAAACTCATGCCAGAGGCACCTCAGGTATGTCCTACCTGTGGTTTTTAAGCCAGGTTGTTCTAGATCTGAAAGCCCCAAGAGGAGCTTGATAGTAGAACGTTGTTCCACCACATCTCTCCCCATCACTACAGGTGCCGCTCCTTCTCCGTGCCCTGATCCACCTGGGCTGTGTCTGCATGGTCAGCAGGCAGTTCGTCAGGCACCTGGCAGGGCGAGAGGCCGAAATCTTTGACATTGAGCACCTGGAGATGCGCTCGCTGGCCCAGTTCACTTACCTGGAGCCAGGTGAGGCACCCTGGGAGAGGGGCTCGTGGGGCAGCGGGGACCTGGCACCCGCGAGTACCACTGATGCTCTGTGTCCCTAGGGAGCATTCGCCACATCTACCTCTACCACAGCTCCCAGGGCAGCAAAGCACTCTTGGGCCTCTTCATCCCCTCGCAGCGCAAAGCTGCCGTCTTTGTGCTGGACAAGGTAAGGTGAGACCTTGGAGGTGNGGGGGTGGTGAGACACTGGCCCAGGTTGCCCAGAGAGGTGGGAGATGCCCCATCCCTGGCACGTTCAAGGTCAGGCTGGCCGGGGCTCTGAGCAATGTGATTTGGTGAAAGATGTCCCTGCTCATGGCAGGGGGGATTGGACTGGACAGCCTTTAAAAGGTCCCTTCTGACCCAAACCATTCTCTGATTATATGAATGGGGGTTAAGCAGCAGGAGGTTTCTCCAGACATCGCACATTCCTGCCGTGTTTCAGCAGGGCTTGGTGGAAGGCATCTTGTGATGCACGGAGGGGAGAGCCCCACAGGACCACGCAGCCCGGGGTCCCTCTCCTCCTTGCTCCAAGCCAGTCCCCCTTGGGTGCAGGTACGCAGCAACCAGATGCCAAATCTCACAACCCTCTTCTCGGCGGAGCGCAACGCGCTGCTGGAAAAGGCAGGTGAAGAGCTGCTGCCCCCGGACAAGCACACCTTCGAAGTGCGTGCCGAGACCGACCCCAAGGCTGTCTACAGAGCCATCCAGCGGCTACTGCTGGGATACAAGGTGAGATGGAGGTGCAAGGAAGGTCCCCATGGGACCTTGTCCATGCAGGCATGTGGAAAGGGGAGGATGCTGTGGAAGGCACTGGTGTACCGGTTCCAACAGTGCCTGCACGTATTTGCTGGCCCAAAGGTCAAGGGTAGAAATGAGTGTTGCTCAAGGGCTTTGTCTTGCTTGGAGTGGTTTTCACAGGGCAGTGCCAGCAGCAAGGCCACCTCGGTGTGTCCCCCCCATCCCTGTGCTCAGCTGGAGGGTGCTTCAGGAGTGGTGGGCTGTGCTGTCCCCACCGTGGGGACCTGCTGCAGGGATGGGGCAGCCAGCAGTGCCAATTTCCTGCTGAGCAGAGGCACCTGCTGGAGTCGTGCACCGGGGTATGTTCTCTTCTTCTTTGTGCAGGACGAGCGCCGGGGCCCCACGCTGGTCGCTGTGCAGTCTAACTGGGACCTGAAACGGCTGGCAAGTGGGATCCCCATCATCGAGGAGTTCCCTTTGGTCCCCATCCGGCTGGTAGATGATATCAGCTACTCAGTCCTGGACTGGCAGCGCCATGCTGCCCGCCGCATGATCCGCCACTACCTCAACCTGGACACCTGCCTCTCGCAAGCTTTCGAGATGAGCAGGTGCCCGGCGCGGCCGTGTTCCCCTGGGGCTTCTGTGCCCTTGATGGGGACCATGGGAGGCTGCCTCGTCCCTTGAAGGGATGGGCAGGGGTCCCTGTCTTCTCTGCTCACCCCAATGACTGCTCACCTCTCTGTGCCCCAGGTACTACCACATCCCCATTGGGAACCTCCCCGATGACATCTCCACCTTCGGCTCTGACCTGTTCTTCTCCCGCCACCTCCGTCGCCACAACCACTTGCTGTGGCTCTCGCCCACAGCCCGCCCAGACCTGGGGGGTAAGGAGGCTGATGACAACCGCCTGGTCATGGAGTTTGATGAGAGAGCCTCTGTGGAGATAAACAACCCTGGCTGCTACTCCACAGGTGAGAAGGGAGTAGGGTTGTAGCACTGAGCGGGGGCAGAGCTGGATCCTGCTCTGAAAGCGCTGTTGAAGGATGGATGCAGTCTCCAAAGAGTTTCTGTGTTGACAGTAGTCAGCAGCAGCAGCTTTGGCATTTCAGCAGTGATCTGGGCAAGGTGCATGCAAGGGGGATGTCCCTGGGGCAGGGAGGTCTCACCTGCAATGTGTGCAGGCATCCGAATGCAGATTCCTTCCCAATTCATGGCCACCAACAGCAGTGCTCAGACTACCTGCAGTGTGTCAGCCCAAGGACAGACTAGCTCAACTGGTCATCCCTGGTGACCCTAGGACAGGTCTTTCTTGGAGGCAGAAGCAGCTTGAGCGGTAGTCAGTTCTTCTGAACTCCTCTGCTGCAGCTTCCAGAAAAAAATGGTGGTCCCCAGAGGGTTAGTAGGGCCAAGTCTTTTTGGAGGACAAGTGCTGGTCAAGACAGTCACACCTGTGAAAGCATCTCCCCACTGGGTGGGGCAACACCTGTAGATCACCCTTATAACTGTGAAAAGCACTTCTGGCAGAGGGCAGGGAGGGTGTCCGCATCGGTTCTTTGCCCTGCCTGCTGAGACGTTGTTTGCTGTTAGTGTGTCTGGAGCTGGACATCCAGAGCCTGGCTGTAAACACGGTGTTGCAGTCCCACCACATAAACGATATGGAAGGAGGCTCCAGCATGAGCATCAGCTTTGACGTGATTCAACAGGCATCCCTCGAAGACATGGTGACAGGGAACCAAGCTGCCAACATCCCAGCCAGCTATGACGAAACTGCCCTCTGCTCCAACACTTTCAGGTATGGCTCTAGGAGTCAGTAAGAGATGGAGCATCTGGTTTCCATCCTGGCAGGTCCCACTGGGGGTCCTGCCTCTCATTCCCTCCTGGCTTTAGCCTTTTCCAGACTTGTGCCAGCAATGGGGCTTGTGGGGTGCTCTAAAAATAATTTCAGCTCTCAAGGGCAGGGCAGGCATCTTCTCCAACAGACTTTTGAAGATCGTGGGCTCAGAACTGCCTGGTGGCTCAGCCAGCAGATGTATGGGGATGTTGGTGAAGGCTTTGCCCTTTCCTGTTTCTCCTTTCTTCGTGCCCCATCAGGTTATAGAGGCACATATTTACCCTGTGGCTTATATGCGAAGGGCTCACATGTCTCTGCTCTGGCAGAGTTCCTGCTCTGAATCCTCCATTGTATCTGAAAACACGCCCCTGTGTGGAAGGAGGAAGGGGTCGCTCGTGGCTGGTGGGGTGATGCTGGTCTCTGTTCCCTGGCAGGATCCTGAAGAGCATGGTGGTGAGCTGGGTGAAGGAGATCACGCAGTATCACAACGTTTACGCAGACAACCAGGTCGTTCACTTCTACCGCTGGCTCCGCTCTCCTTCCTCCCTGCTCTATGATCCGGCACTGCACCGCACGCTCCACAACATGATGAAGAAGCTTTTCCTGCAGTAAGTGAGACCTGGAGAATGCCAGGCTGGTGAACAGGGAAGGGACAGGCATGGTGTTGGTGACCAGGATACTGTTGGCACACACAGTCACTCCTCTCTGCTGCAGCCTCCAGAGGTGGGCAGTAGGTTGGACCTCCTGTAATGTTTGGGTGAGCTCCCTTGCGTGGCATCACCAACGTGCTTGACTCCTGACTGTACTGGATCCACGGGTTGCATCTGCTCCTCGGGCTTTGCCTTCCTGCCTCTGACTCCCATTCCTGTGCCCTGCCTGCAGGCTGGTGGCTGAGTTCAAGCGTCTGGGCTCCTCAGTGGTTTATGCCAACTTCAACCGGATCATTCTGTGCACCAAGAAGCGGCGCATCGAGGATGCCATCGGCTACATGGAGTACATCATCAACAGGTAGGGTGTGCTTGCCAAGCCAGGACTGGAGATGGGGCTCCTGGATGATGGAGCAAAGGCAGGGCTCAGGGGCAGGAAGGAGGATGCTGAGGCCTTTTGACGTGCCTTAGCACTGAATTTTGGGTTTTTTGGCAAAGCTACTGGAGGGACAAGGCTGCCCAGTTCTCTTGCTGTCATGCCTGGAGTAGGGATCCATCCCTTAGCTGTCCTCTATAGGTAATATTCCAAGAATAATCGTAGGATTCAATCCAGAAGAGACCTTCAGGAGAACTTGAGGTGTCCAGCACCTCATCCCCTGGCTGGCTGACAGCATCCCAGCTGTGGTACAGGCACCTCAACACAAGCATAGGGAGCCAAGACTCCTCAGGCATGGCTTCACCTGGGGTCCCCGCCAGTGGTGGGATGGGAGAAGGGAACCTCCTCTCTCTTTGGCCAGCACAACCTCCTCCCCATGGTGTCCCACGGAGAAGGCTCTGAGCTAGGAACGATGCCAATGCTGTGGGTGACTGCAGTCTCTTCCCTCCAGTATCCACTCCAAGGAGATCTTCCACTCTCTGACCATCTCCTTCTCCCGCTGCTGGGAGTTCCTGCTCTGGATGGATCCAGCAAATTATGGAGGTATCAAGGGAAAAGTGGATTCTCGCGTCCACTACGGGGAGGTAAGAAAGGGGAAGCACTCGGTCCCCCAGGAGTAGGGTGCTGAGGGTTGAGCTCAACAGGGAAGGTGTTGGCTGGGCACGAGGAACTGCTGTGATATCGTTGGCTCCCTCCAGAAGGACACCAGCAAGAGGCAAGTGTTGCAGGAGGAGGACAGCGAGGAAGAGGGGGAGGAGGAGGTGGCGAGGGAAGAAGAGGAGGAGGAGGAAGGAGAGCCAAACATGGAGGAGCTGCTGGAGAACAGCTGGAACATCGTGCAGTTCCTGCCCCAGGCTGCATCCTGCCAGAACTACTTCCTGATGATTGTGTCGGGTGAGCTGTCCTAGGGGAGGAGACAAGGTCACTTGTGCCTCCCCAGTGCCAGAGAGAGCCTGTGGTGGGGTGGCTGCTGGCGCTGGCTGGAGCTGGAGCCTTGCCCATGTCTCCCCAGCCTACATTGTGGCCGTATACCACAGCATGAAGGAGGAGCTGCGGCGCAATGCCCCTGGGAGCACCCCCATCAAGAGGAGGAGCACCAGCCAGGTGTCCCAGGAGGCACTGGGGCAGATGGGGGCCATGCCTGGTGAGTGCTGAGCCGCAGGGCAACCCTGGTGCAGGCAGAGAGCCACCCATCTTGCTGTCACCACATGCCACCATATGGCTCAAGTGCTCTTTGCTCCATGTCTCTAGGCATGATCACCTTCTCGCAGGATTACGTGGCCAATGAGCTCACCCAGAGCTTCTTCACCATCACCCAGAAGATCCAGAAGAAGATGGCTGGTTCTCGTAATGCCACTGAGCCTTCAGACATGTTTCCAGTGCTGCCTGGCTCCTACTTGCCGCTCAACAACCCGGCTCTGGAGTTCATAAAATACGTTT
Source organism: Burhinus bistriatus (assembly GCA_013397275.1). Taxonomy (NCBI): domain Eukaryota; kingdom Metazoa; phylum Chordata; class Aves; order Charadriiformes; family Burhinidae; genus Burhinus; species Burhinus bistriatus. The sequence goes on along the minus strand of VYXH01011162.1, from coordinate 2,535 downwards.
GCAAGGTCAGCAGGGTGGGCCAGGCCCCTTTTCTGAAGGTTTAGAGTCAGGGCTCAAATTCTGGTCCTTGCCCGTGGCTCAGATCTGTTGCAGCTTTCCTCCAGGAGTGCTCTACAAGCAGTTTGTCTTGCCCTGTATCCATAGGAGGTCACGAGTATATGAGCTGTCATGGTGAGGACACTCTCTTCTCTGCTGGTAGGCTCACCTGGCTCTTATTCTTGTAGGTCCTCTCTCTGGATGCCAACATAACTAACCAGGTGAACAAACTGCGCCGGGACTTGCTGCGCCTCATCGAGGTGGGCGAGTTCTCAGAAGAAGCCCAGTTTCGTGACCCCTGCCGCTCCTACGTGCTCCCTGAAGTCATCTGCAGGAACTGCAACTTCTGCAGGGACCTGGACCTGTGCAAGGACCCTGCTGTCTCCCAGGTACAGCCTCTTTCTTGGGGACACCAGAGACCCCAGCATGATAATGCTGGAGGCTGGTCAATCACATTATTCACCTTGTCTCTCAGTCCCTTTGCTTTGCAGCTCTGCTTGCTGCCAGTGATCAACCTCACCTAAAGGCCATTTTCTGTTCACCTCCTTTTCTAGCTGCTGGCGACAGGTCTGAGCATCCCTTGGCTTTGGCTGATGCTCTGTCCTCTCCAGAAACCGGTTCCACTATCCCAGTGCTTGGGACTTTTGATGCTCACCTCCCTCCTCTTTGCCCCTAGGATGGGTCGGTGCTGCCCAGCTGGGTCTGCTCCAACTGCCAGGCGCAGTATGACACCGATGCCATTGAAACGGCGCTGGTGGAAGCACTGCAGAAGAAGCTAATGGCCTTTGTGCTGCAGGACCTGGTGAGTGCGGGGCTCACCCACTCTGCCTGTCCCCCTGGCTAGCTGAGGCTGGACGCATTCACTCTGCCCCAGCAGAGGGGCTTGGCCTTGTCTCCTGGCCAGCCTAAAACTCCTTGGCCTCCAGGTGTGCAAGAAGTGTCATGGTGTGAAGGAAACACATATGCCCGTGTACTGCAGCTGTGCTGGAGACTTTGCCCTCACCATCTCCTCTCAGGTACACCTGCACCCTCCTGCCTAGCCCAGCCCCATGCCAGCAGCTCCTAGAGGGACAGCAAGGAGCCCTGTGGTGTCCTGCTCCTCCTCTGCCTCTTTAACTGCTTGTCCCCTGGGACTTGCGGCACTGCCCCACCAGCCCTCCCTGGCCCCCAGGGGTGCTGGGCAGCCTACTTCCCTCCCTGCTCCCTTCTCCCCAGACCTTCATGGAGCACGTCAACGTCTTCCAGAACATTGCCCGGCATTACGGCATGGCCTACCTGCTGGAAACCATTGAGTGGCTGCGGCGCACCAACCCCCAGCTCCAGGAATGAGCTGGTGGGCTGCTCCTCCTGCCTGCACCGTGCCAGTCAGGGCTCTGGGGCCATGCTGTCATGTCCATGGGAGAGCAGTCATGGACCCCCTTGGCCATGCGCCGAACCCCAGAGAAGCTGCGCACTCTTCCTGTGGCGAGGGAAGGCAGGAGCTGTGCCAGGGACCGGACTGTCCTGCCCCCAGCTGCCTCGGGGCACCAAGGGCTGGAGCTGTGCTCCACAGGTCTGTGCCGGCCCCCAGGCTGTGGTTTTAATGTTGAATTTCTATAAATAAATGGATTGTAAAAGGCAGGTGTAGTTTGGGGGGAGGGGGGAATGCAGGGGCTGTGGCCCTGGGGGGATGCAGGCAGTTGAGGGGGTTGAGCTGTGTCCTTGCTGGGCAGGAAGGACCAAGGACTGGTCCGTGCCTGCCTCGTCCGTGCCTGCCTCGTCCGTGCCTCCTTGGGAGCAGGAAGGCTGCAGCGGGGCAGTGCCCCCCTGGCTGTCCCCCTCCAGCTCCAGGGAAAGGGGCTGCCAGCATCGCAGAGGCAGTGCTGGCCCCTAATGCTCCCTGCCACCGAGTCTGCGTCGGGCAGCAGCCTGCGCTTCAGTGCCTTGCTCTGCCCCCTGCCCCACCCCCACCCACCC
>VYXH01011160.1:18478-41244 GCA_013397275.1 Burhinus bistriatus | reverse complement strand
TCTGAAAATTCCGTGATTCCATACAAGAGAGGAATACATTTATCTGGAGAAAGCCTTCAATGGGACAATGTTATGTCCTTGATCTACCTGGCCGCAGTCAGTGATCAAAAAGCATTGGTATTGTGTATGAACAGCCACATTAGGCAACAATCTCCTATTGAAAAAGATTTTTCTTTCCACACCCCCGCATCACCAGAGCACATCAGCTAAGTAAGCAGTGTTCAATCATTTGATACTACAACACCACGTAAGTGTAAAATGCTCTAGCAACATCTAACAACTCCAATGTTCTGTTAAAATTATTATAGCAGTATACAACTAAATTTGACTTAGTAATAAAGCCTTGGAATAGATTGCAATGTTTAGAGAGTCTGACATATAACAGAAGAAAATGAGAAAGAAATGGCATTTTGCCAAGGATGCCAAGAGAAGAAAGAAATATGTAAAGAGACAGCAGAAAGAAAGGTACAAAATTAAGTTTATAGCATGGCTGCCTGCCTACTGCATGTTGTTATTTTTATTCTTAAGCACTTTGCCAGTACATAAATATTTATATGTACTTTGACTTACTACAGCAGTGAAAACTGAACTAAACTGTGGCAACTGCAGGACTGGCACAGTGCTACTGACCATGACACTCAAAACTCCGTGGTGAGAGAATTTGTAAGGTCATTGAAAAACCAGAAACAACCCTAAGCCATGAAAAAGGGGAATCTCATGTTCTTGCACCGATAATAACAATCCAACATTTTTTCTTTCCTGTCCTTTTCTTATTTATGAGGAAGACCTGTGATTTACCAGTGTAATAATAGATCCTGAAGAGGCCAGATGCCCTATATAGCTACCCAGTATGGTGTTGCTGCTTCGATGAGAGTGTGAGAAAGGGTTAAATTACTGAGAAACAATCAAACAAATGTTCCTGCAGGTTTACTTTTGGAAAAAGTATGGATTCAAATGCAAGTTATCCTGGCCACAAACAGTTCTCATTTGCCAGTGTAATCACAATGCTTTTTTTTCCTCCTATCTTAGAGAAGAAAAGAGTTATTGTTTTCCAAGTGAGCTCAATGGAATTGTACCTTCAGGTCAGGAAATCAGCTGAAAGAATTATAAGGAAACAGAGCTGTCTGTCCCTGCTTTTAAACATGCCCCTTATTTTTATGAAGTACTAAATGCACTGAAATGGTTTACTTGGTAACCCCTGTATGATTGTTCTATGCCTTTTTTCAAGGACTCTTCTGTGTCACTGATTTTATACATTCACCTATACTCTGCTGTGCCTTTACATAGGAGTCAAAAGAAGCAGAAGAGAAAATTCTGAGACTCAAACAAATGTCTGAAAATTTAAATACTGGAAAGATGTCAAATTGGGGTATTATTTTTCTCTCTCACAGAGCTTCAGAAAAAAAAGCAGGGTTTGGACTATACATTTAATGAATAAAAATAGACGCAGTAATTGATTTCAGTGGTAGGATGTGATTTCTTTCCAATTTTCCATTTCTTTTGGGGTGAGTGCCTGTTTTCTCCAACAATGGCTCTTCACCTGCCCCCTTTCCTTTCCCAATGGTCTGTTCATCACACAATTTGACCAATTAAATTCCAATCCAAATATTCATTTGGGTGATATTTCAGTAACAAATGTCTATGGATTTTATTTCTAAAAAAAATCTCTTTTTTTCCATGATTTTCCAGGGAGATTAGGTAGAAAAGAACCCATTAAAATAAAGGGTATTCATATTCCCTGAACTGGAATGAATACATCTCAGATTTGTCATGATAGCTATAATCAGAATGTAGTCCAAATTCCATTGCTATCTCTAGTATTTTTGGCAGACCAAAGACTGAATCAGAGACAAAAAACAGGATGCCATCAGACACGTAAATGTTTTTCTTTTTCTGAATGTGTTCATTTGGCCACAGATACCTAATCAGTGCAGTATAACTGGCTAAATGCAATGCTTACATAACAGAAATGACACAAGTCACATTTTCTGTAGTGCATTTATGCAATGAAATGGATGTCCCTTGTACAAGAAGTTCCAAGATGCTATTCCTGGATATACCATTTATTGAGCACATTTTCTTTGGGCAGAAACTACATTTTTTTTCTGCCTACCCAGGCAAAATACGCTATATAAAATTAGTTTAAATGAAAAATTCTGGGTGTTAGAAATCTGCAGTTCCATAACGAGGGTTGAGATGGGTGTATGAAAGTCTATCAGACCTGAACATTTGTTAGGGTACTTTATGTAAATCAGGGAAGTTTGTAAATTATTTTGGATTTTAAGTGTTATGCCAGGTAAATAAATGCTGTTGAAATTAATAACCAAGCAAGATCATTGGCAGCTACATGACTTTAAAGCATAAATCAATAAATCTGTTCTTGGAAAAAACACCTGACATTTTTCTGCACTTTGCATTTTTCTGCACTAAATGTATTTGCTTCTAAGCATGGGTGAACAAAATGTAAAGTCAAGCTCAGGACCGATTCATTCTAGTGAAAACCTCACTGACATCGGTGGCCAGTGAAATGCCTATTGTGATTACCCTTGCATATGGCTTCAGAAAAATTCTAAATATTTATTTTCAAACAATTGTTGTGAAAGAAGAATAAGATGCTTGTTTAACTGTGACTGCTCATCCTCTGAAACATTAGTATATGTACAAGTGCTCAACTAACGAGGTGCATCCTCAGCACCTACAGGACTGAGGTAGAACATGCTTACCTGCGGGAACCAGCCAAACCCTTCTTTTGAGAAGCTTTTTGTTGTAGGAGGATAAATCCTTATCATATTGCTTGTTTCTTCCAAACACGAATGAAAAAATCCAAAAACCCCAAATTAAATTGTTAGCTCTGGAGAGAAGATTTTCATTTCTCTTGCTGTTTAAAAGGCAAACTTCCTTGATATATTTTGCAACACTAACAGACAAACTGTAAATTGTAGTTCAGCACCTTCAATAACTGCTCCGTCCTTGACCTTTCCAATGGCATAACCAGTCTTGGTGGCAATTGTCTGGATATTGATGGCAGCTTTGTACAGTGTAAGGGAAAGTTTTGTGTTACAGTGGAGGCTGAAACAGTCAACGGATTTCCAGTAAGTCTACTAAACAGCCATTAGGGATTATTAACTTTTTGGTCATTTCTACTAACTTGGAACTGATTCAAACAAATAGCCCATATTCAATTAATAAACATCTGAAGCATTCAGTCCTCAGACTCAATAACTTTTCCATGTGTAATCTAAAATATTGAGAACATATTTATAATTTAATACAGTTATTGTGATTCTGTGCCAACTATTAGCTCATGCATATAACTTGAATGCAAGGTTATAGAATAACCAGAATCTACAGAAATGGAGGTTTTTTTACCCACAAAATCTCTACAAATTACAACTTTGTGCCATACTTTAAACAAATTAATTTCTGGTTTTACTCTTACTATAAAATGAGAGTAGTAATATTTATTTTAAAGCAGTACAAAATGCAAGAAACACTGCCATCATGTGAGTACACACATACAAACAAAACATTTAGCATAACAACAGGATTTTCCTGCCTGAAATGTTAAAAAAAAAAAAAAAAAATCTATAAAGTACCTAAGGGAATGGATGTGTAAGTTTGATAAACTGCACAGTGCACTTTAATTTGTGGAGGTAATTAACAAAACCTAAAATGCTGAATCAAATGTGGATGTTCAAGTAAAACTGGTTTTACTTTTTGCTCCTGAGAGAAACCTGGGCCCATTTGAGGCCCATGGTAATTTTTATTTTGACTTGACATTACTGGGGCCGAGACTTTATCCAATAGTTTTAAAAAGAAAGCAAAGAATGTGGCCTGGCTTTCAGCACTATGGATTGTCATATAAGGATTACGGCAGCAGCAGTACCATTTTGTTAAGGACTATTCTAAAGAATCCCAACAATCTAGACATGCATAAAATGTCACAGCTGTTGCATCTGTCTTTACCCAAATATTTTTTCACAACATAGGATACACATTGCATTGTGTGAATTGCATTAAATTAGCAGTTGGAAAAGGCACTGCAACTCATTTATAACACATTTTTCATTAAGTACAGATCTCACTAATATTTTCATTTCCATATCACAATAGTACCTGATCTAGCTTCAGCGAAGCTGCAGATTAGAAAGCTGGAGAAGGGAGCATACACTCACTGGAATGTTTTCTTTGTGCTGTAAATGTGATAGAGATTATAAGAACCAAACAGATTTGTTTCAGTCTTATGCATTGAATTATTTGAAACTATTTTGTACTTGTTTTTATTTCTAAATAAGGTCTTGCAATACAGAAATCAGCAGCCGCTCTGAAACCACATTTTAAAGGTTAGAACAGAAGGTTCAAAAGTCGTATTCAGTCATGTTTCATAAGATAGTTTAACCTTGAACTGATGTTTTTTTCCTAATTATATAGCTAGTTCCTGCAATGCTTTTTGCTCTATATCATGATATTTCATTTGTCAGCCAGAAATCATTGTCATATACCACACAATTCTGTGATTGCTCCCGAATTTACAGATTGTGCAAATTTTGCTTCTGAAAAGAGATTACTTTCCTTATTTGAATTTGAATAATAGCTCTACAGCATTGTCAGTTATGTAGAACACTAACTTTTTGTTAGTGCAGAGCTTCTTTCTCAATTCACCTCTTAGAAAGTGACTTTTAACCACATTTACAATTCCACACAGGACGTCAGGTGGCCTGATAGAAGGGATTTGTTGCCATTGAATACTTGAAAAAAGATAATAAGAAGTAGTATGGGAAATTGGAATAGCTGATATAAATATGTATTTTTTTTTACCATTTTAATCAAGGATTATTGTCATGATAAACCTTCTGATTATTGTATTTTCATATGAAAAATAGCTCACAGTAGGCATCTCAAACCTTCCTGTCATGGTTTGAGTTGGGAGATCTTGTTTCTATTTCTAGATTACTCATTTGCCAAGGATAAGTAATGTCTCCTAGTCCAAATTTGGAACAAGAGGGTTTTCTTTCCTTTTGAATACAGTTGGTCCATAACAACTTATTTCTCATCTTTCAGTGCTGAATTTACAAAACACAACTTCATTTATTGAATTTTGGGGGAAAAACTTATACTGTTGTACACCAGGGGAGTGTGTGATTTAGAAAAAATAATTATAAGCTCAAACTCCTACTGATGGCTGAAATCAATTTAGCATTTTGATTCCTCTTCTTTTTCTTTTCCTTAAAGAAAATATTTTAATTTCCAGTTCAAGACCTCAGCATGTTCTGGAAGCGTGTCATCTCATTAAACTTTACAGATACTGCCATTTCAAGTATTTCTTTAGGACTGAAGTAAAAGACGTGAAGGACAATGTGTCCCTGGGTGCCTGTGATGTGAAGAAGCCTTGAAACACATCATTACTGTAGTACAGCTGGCCATCCACTGCACAAAGTGTACCACATCCACAAAGAAAATTCTTCTGAAACTCGTTTTAAAGGAGCTTGTTCACGCTCTGATAGAGGTTCATGCAAAACAGGGTGAGAGATTGAGTCTGGGTCATGAGGAAATCTGCAGATCCTTCAAAGGGAAACGTGAAGAAATGGAGATTAGGAAGGATACACTGGGTCCAGGTAGAAAAATACATTGCCAAGGGGAGAACAGAGAGGTAGCATGACCTGCCAAAGATTTGGTACATCACTCAGCTTCTTCTAAACCTTTCTTAACTTCCAGATATTTGAGGTTCACATCATTGCTCACACATAAGATGCCCTCTGGTATCTTGCTTGAACTTCGACGGGTGCTCCAAAAAGCCAGAGGTTTCCCATAGACTACAATACGTGGTTGTCCCAAGCTCACTAAGGCATCTCAAACAGCAGGAGGTGTCTGTGTGTGGCCACCTGAAAACGGTCTTCAGGGTCAGGTTCAGGTCCAGGTTCAGACACATGAAGGTATATTTATTTACATGTGAATTTGATGTCATAGCTGACCCTAAGTCTGCCCACCACGGAGGCTAGAGAACTACTCAGTTCACCCAAAAACTGTCCTGCATCTGACTGGCTGTAGCTCTCCAGATTTGACTGACTATATTGACAAGGAGCTTGACGTGTTTGCATGGGCACTGGCAGCCAGTGATGTTTTGCTCATTCTCAACACCCGGTACAGCCGCACAGGAGGGGCACACAGGAGCTCTAGAACAGCCCTTGCTGCTTTGGAGCAGCGGCTGGAGGCCAGGCACAACAAGCCAGGGTTGGGGCATCTCCGCTGGCAGTAGCCGTCTGTCTGCTGGCAACCGTGTCTTCCCTGTGGTTATCTCCACTACCTGTATTTGCATGCAAATATTTATACATATGCATTTAAATTCAGGTATTTTTCTTTGCATGGTGAATCCTGCCTTTCATCCCCTTTATTATTTGTCTGCATTGCAATTAAAGTTATAGTGAAACCTGCTGTTAGCCAGGGTGAGCGTAGCCTCCCACCAGGCTCCTTTTATTCACTGAAGCTACTCCCTCCTGCATTGTGCTACCATGGACCTGCAACAACAGCAAGCGTCATTTCAGATCCTCCTTAGAGGCAAACAGCAAGTTCCTCCCCCTCTTGCTTAAAACTAGCTCTGGCCCTGTGTGCACTGGTGCCCATTAAACATAGGAAGGATAATGTGTCACATCACAGTATCATGAAACAGAAAATGTCCGGTGTTGTTCATGTGTGGTTGTTCTTTTTTATTGAGTAGAGTGCTATATTCCTTCAAAATTAATCAGTGCATTAATACGTGCATCAATGGGCAAATATACGTACAGAAAATTTAAAGAGTTTTACCTCTAGTTTGATTCATAGTACTCTGAACTTCCACATTAAGAATTAGGTTTGGATATATAAGTGAAAAAATAGTCTTCAAAAATCTTCTGATCTTGAGAAGCTGTACACCGTCATTGCTGCTTGTTCTTTTATATAATACTCATGAATTTTTTTCACAAAGAACTTTTTCTGTCTTTTCATATATGGAAAACTGCCTGGGTTTTATTATTACAGAATCACAACTTGTGTGAAGAGGTAAATGGTTATGCATAACTAATACTGATTATTTTTATTTGAATAGACCAGGTTAAAAGATTTCAAATTGTTTCTGTTTCAGTGAAGGGAGTGGCTGAAGAGGTCACTGACTCCTTTTTTTTTTTTTTTTCTTTTCTCCAGCTATCTCTTCTATTCATTATTCTTTGTTCAGAAAAAGCTTGTCAAGGAGAATAAGTAATACCATGTGGCTTGGCTTGTCCTTTGCTGATGTCAAGCCACATAATGAACTGTAACAGTCTAAGTAAATGGTTTGAAAACGACACTTCAGCTCTGAAGTATGAAAGTCCTTTATATATCATGAATTATTTGAGGGTTGCATTTACACTAATAAAGTAAACAGGGCAAGACCCAAGGTTCAAACACTGGTATTTAGTACTGCGCACTGGTGAACACGCCCTGTGGCACGGTTTGGGCTTGTGCTGTTATCCTCCCAGAAAATGCTGAGAACAGGGCTGCTCCCAACAGACAGCAGGTATGAAGGTTCTCTGTCTAGTGGAGGAAGAGAGTTTGGTGGTACCGTTATATATTACGGACACTTGGTGCCTGAGGGCCAGAGAATGAACCCTAGACTATTTTATTTTCAAATACAGATGGAGTTTAAAGGAAAATCAGAGGCTAACTCAGGCTGCAAGTAATAAAGCTTTTACAAATAAACCTTCACAGAGTCAGTATTTGGGTCTTTGTGTCAGTTGCAAGTTTAAAACAATTGTTTGAGGAAAACTCATGAACAGAGCTGCATTTATCAGACAAATCTTTCTTGGTGGTAATTTAGCCAAGTTTAAGTGTGTTCCTTTGCTTCATTAGGAACTAGACTTGTTTATCTGAAGACAGAAAATTGTAAATGTTCCAAGAATTTACTGAGGGAGAATTATACTGCAGAAGTGTTAAACATGATATACTTCCATCATTATGACAAAGGAATGCTGTGTACAGCAGTAAATTTTAAATTAAAAAAGTGATTCTAGGGCTTAAAATTTCTTTTTCCTATAAAATTTAATATAAATATGTAAGTCATTTAAAGCAAGTTCTAGATAATTTGAGCATGATTTATTGTGGTATCTTCAAATACGTCAAATGCCTCAAGGACTAAAGGAAATGAAAATAAGAAATGTGTTTAAAAACTAAAACTCTTCAGTGTGTTTAAAATATTCATGGGTGGCGGATGCACTTTGGGCTGTAATCATCCTAGCAGCTGGTTACTAGAGCTTCTTCCAAAACAGAGAATTCTTTTAGTCAGATGAGTTTTCTTTTTCTTTCAGCTAAAGACAAAGGTCTTTCAAACTCCTGACTAAACTTTAGGTAAGTTGAATATATGTCAGTGGAATTTAAAAAACAAAAAAAAAGTATAAATTTTATTAATGACTGGTTTTAGACTGTTTTATGATAACTTTGGTTAATCTTAATTGAAAGACAACAATTTTATGCATGGAAGTCAATGTTATGCATTTTTTTGAGTAGCCACATGTTGAACCAGAACAATTTATTCTCTTTTTCTGAAAACATGACAGAATGTGTTAACAATAAAATCATCAGGTGTCATAGCATCTCTTTAAAAGGTACTTTTAACCAGATAATCAGGCAACTAATTGCCTTGGGATATTGTGAAGTTCAAATATATAGCTGGATTCCAAGAGGTATTAGACAAATTCACAAAGGAGCAAGGACTCTGGGGACTATCAAACCTAGGGCAAATTTCATGTGAGGAAGTGACCAAACCAGCGGCTGTCAGAGGCTCCATGGCCAGGGGAAATATCAGCCTGTTTTCACTGTTCTTTTATTCTTTCCACGAACACTGATAGTGGCACTGTTAAACATAAGATACTGGAAGAAGTGGGCCTTTCAGTGAACAGAATAAAGTTGATTTATGCCAGTGAAAATACTTGTTATTCATTCTTCGAATGCCATCTGTTATAGGTTAAAATGTGTGTATATACTCTTTTTGAGGGATTGGAAAACGTGTACAAAATGCAGTAGAACAGACTCATATGCCACTTCATATTCAACATATCTCTGAGTTTAGATATATAATAACTTTGTAAATGAAAATTTAAAATGAGATATTCAATTTAGAAAAAAAAATTGTCTTACATTAGGATAATGCTGAAATTTGTATCTACCTGACCATGAAAGAAAACACAATAAGACAGGGAAAAAAAGAGACTGAAGGAAAACTAACCAAAAAAAAAAGCAAAGGAATAAAACACTTTTTTTTTCAGATTCATCAAAACCAGGAAGCCGTCCAGAGAGTCTGTAGAGTCAATGATGTTTAGGCAAAATCACATAAGAAAAACAATTGGTGATCACTGTGGAAGGAACTAGTTAAACCAGAACCTTTCATTGTGGGACATTACTCAGAACGTCTGCCTAAAATTTAACGGACCACAGAGTACGCGATATATAAACAAAATCAACAAGAAAATGCCAGAACCAGAGCTTGGTAATCACCCAAGAATTCTATGGGTACTCTAAAAGATGAGATGGCTGAAATGCTAGTAGTAATGTGCAACCTCTTGTAAAAATTGCCATGATATATGATGACTGGAAAGTGGCAAAAATTTTAAGAATGGTTCCAGGGCAGTTCTGAAGGATACAGTCCTTCAAGTCTGACATTTGCTTTTACCAAATTACTAGAAAAACTAATAAAGAAAAGAATCTGTGGATACCTTTATATGCAGTCTGCTTAGGAAGCGACAATGTGACTTTTACAAAAGGATGTACTGTCTTTAAAACCCAACAGAATACCTTATAAGAGTCAACAAAAGCATGGGAACAAAGATGTGTTGCTGATACAGTTCTGCTTGGATTTCCAAAGGCTTTTGAAAAAGCCTCTCAGTATCAGCATCTAAGGAAACAAGAAGAAAAGCGTAAGAAAGAGCATCCTTGCATAGATAAATCATTTGCTAAAAAGATAAAAAAAATAAGGCTGAAATACACAGCCAGCTCTTTCAACAGAGGGACAGCAGTGCAGTTCTGCAGGGAGCTGTATGGAGACCTGTGGTGTTTATCTTACAAATAACTGACCTAAACCAGGGGGTGATCAGTGAGGTAAGAAAGTTTGCAAAGGTTGTTAAACTATAAACTAATCATATAGTAAAGATGAGCAATAGCTGTAAAGCCTTGCAAAAGGACTTTATGAAACTGAGCCATAAGGTAGTAAATTGAAAAATGAGATTCAAAATGGATAAACATAAAATAATGCACTCAGGGAAAAAGAATTCCAACATCATATGTAAAAGGATGGTCTCTGAGCTAATCATTGCAACACAGGTATTGAGAACTTGGGGTTATGATTGATAGAGCAATGAAAATTTCAGCTCAAAGCTCAGTAGGAGTCTAAAAAACAAGCAGTATTAGGAATTATTGGGAAGGGACTGGAGAACAAAACAGAAAACGCTTTCTACATTTATCTTGAAAATGGTATATCTAATCTCCATCTCCAAAATGATATTAATACAACTGGAAAAGGTGCACAGAAGGGCAACAAGGGTGTTCAGGGGTGTGGAATGGTTTCTGTAACTAAGCTAGGACCCCTTCCATCTGGGAAAGTGATGATGTGGCAGGTACAGCAGAAGTCTACACAATCATGAATGGCAGGGAAAAGGAGGTTAGGGGTAGACTCTTCATTGTCTTCCAGGATAAAAGCAAGGTAGTACAGGTGAAGTTAGGAGGGATCAAGTGTAAAACAAATAAAGAAGAAGGTGATACTTCACGCAGATGCGTAGAACTCTTCTCCAAAGGATGGTGTGCATGCTGACTGGAAAAGTTCAGGGTAAACAAATTCACTGAGAATAACTAAACTACATCTACCTTAGAAAATCCACTGAGCTGAAAACAGCTACAAGCTGGTAAAGAATATGGAGAAGCTTACATATATGGTAGCTTCGTTTTTACTCATCTAGGTTTCAGCTTATGTCCATTGCTGGAGGCAGAATAGTGGGTTAGGTGAATAGTTCTTCTGAGCTGATACCATCATTCTTATGTTTCCTTGTTCACATCTATTTGCAAAAGGGAATAATATGGATCTAATTCATTAAGATGATGGGATACCCTCCATGAGAGGATGATGGACAAAGATGCAGCCAAGCTATGAATGGCAGTGATAAGTATTCATGTGCAGTACTGCGAGCAGTTTTTATCATGGGAGCCCCAGCCCTTTGTCTCCTCCAGAAAGGTCTGCAGCTGAATGAAGGAAAATCAGGGACTTTCCTTCTGCAATTTTCTGACAGCTTTTTTTTAATCACGTGACTTCTTAGAAGCAAGTTTCTCAGCTGTCACTGCTGGTATCTACCCATGACAGATGTCACCTTAGGTCAGTTTAAAGTGTATGTTGCATGCACAAATCAATGTAAAAATGACAGTTTTCTTTATTGCTTGTATATTGAACTTTATGTACTTGTTGGTTTAATTGTATTCTAATCCCATTAGCCAACGTTATCTTTTTTGCTCTCTGATAAACAAACAATTTTGGTAGCAGAGAACATAAAAAGACAATTAACTGACTCAAACCTCATAAAGTTTTAATGTCTTGGATGGTTTTCTTCATTTTCCTTTGCTGACAATCTAGGCAGTTGAGTCACTTAAAATATAGGACAACAAACAATGGATCAGACACCAAAACTTGACTAGTGTTCTAATAAGTTCAGAAAGAGCAAACATATAAGGTCTCACTTGAAAACTCTCCACCATTTTATAGCATAATTTAAATGTTATTTGATTCCATCGTTCTATTTTACAGGGTCGTTTGGTTTCNAAGTTCAGAAAGAGCAAACATATAAGGTCTCACTTGAAAACTCTCCACCATTTTATAGTATAATTTAAATGTTATTTGATTCCATCATTCTATTTTACAGGGTCGTTTGGTTTCTGTCTCTAGTGGCGGGGGGAGGGGGGGAGGGATGTTCAAAGGCAATGGAAGTACATTTCTTATTTTTTCCATTAACTATTTTAATAAAAGCACCACAAACATTAATTCTATACCAGAAACTGTTCCTAACTCTTTCAGAATACTACAGTACTTGCTTTTTAAAATGAGGTATGGAAGATGTTTACATGCATGAATTCATACAGGTGTCCTTTTTTTGAAAAAATGTGTGGGGCCCCTTTCACCATTTTTATTACCTGTTCAGAAGTATATGGAATTTGTAGGAAAAGGCAGACTCAGTAATTTGTTGTTAACAAGGCATTACGTTTGTGCTTTTCTTTTTCAACTTTATGTTACTTTTCTGGGTGCAGAGAACTACAAGAGGCAGTCTTACCAATGCCTTTTTCAGTGGCCATAAAATGTGTTTTTCTTGGCTATTTTGTAGTAAATATACTGGTAACATAAACCTATATCTAAACCCAAAGTTAACCCTAAGTCTGATCAGAATTAACAGTGTATTTATTTATTTATTTATAACTGTGGCAATTGTACCTCTCCTATAAGAATTTGTGTTTTTTTAATACTTTTTTTTGGATCACTTAGTGAATCCACTGGCCTGATGTTAAATGTCAGGAAACAGCTATGAAAGTTGTGGAGTGGACTTGACTTGTAACTACATCTCTGGAGTATGAACCATTGTCACGTGAATGAGAAAAATATTAGCAACCTAGACTCCCAAATGACTGTGTTGTCACGTCCTTTGCCTCATCCATGAGTTATAACCTGGAACTGTGTTGTTAACTCACTGAAGAGCATTTTTTAACAAGACTATGTCACTTATCCTACTTTCTCACATGCAGCAAAAAGAGTCAGGGGTTACATTCCTTTACGTTTTGTAACTTGATGATCATTATGGGTCCCTTCCAACTTGAGATATTCTATGTTTCTATACATTTTTCTTTATTTGAAAAATTATTTTGATACTGGACAGTTTTCAAAAATATATACTTTGATTCAGCAAAATACATGAGAGTTTCATACGGAACTTGCAGGGAGAGATTCTGCAGCCTGTGTCATGCAAGATATGAGATTGCAACTATACGAAAGGCACAAACCAACCAGTCCAGTTCTCCTGTCCCTGCTGTGATCACCTTCAGGCTGTAATCTGAAGCTAAAAGGTAGCGGGAGTCGAGAATACATCTTTTATGATGATAACATCTGATTACCTAATTTATGCCATATCAAGTCCTCTCAGCAGGGCTGCCTTTAAAAAAATTCAGAATTAAATCTAGCTACCAGCAAGGTAATCAAATGAGAAAGTAATATTTATGCTTGTAAAAATCTACATGAATAGATTTTGTTTACTAAGGAAATATTTGAGCTTTACTATAAAGAGTCAAAGAATACCAATGAAGTTCAATGTGTAAAAGTAGATTTTTTTCAGAAACTATTGCTTGCATAAGGTCTGAGCAGTAAGAAAAGGAAGAGAAACAACCTGTTTAATAATAGAAGTCTTGTTATACTCTAAGTTATATGCAGAACTCCTTGGATTAAATGCAGGGAGCTACTTAGAACAGGGTTTGCATCCATCAGCTCCTTCATTTTCATCTGTTCTGAGGTTATATAGAGATCAGAAACATTTAACTGACTCATTCTGTTTACTTTTTTTGCTTTTTTTTCGGAGGAAAAATAATCAACTTTGGTTTTGGAGACCAGTTGGGATCATAATTGATCAGGTTGTGAATCTTTGAAAGGTCTATCTACATCTTACTATTGCTTTTTAGTACTGATTCTGCCTAGTTAGGACAGATTTTGAATTATTTGGTTGTACATACATGGTTTTACAGTTTTTCTGAATAGGCTATTGTGCATTTACCTTTCTGCCATACATTATCTCAGAGGATATTTGAGGACTTGAAAAGTCTGTGCTTTTATTGATTCATTGCAAATCTCATGTAATGGTACTTTTAGTCATAATTGAAAAAAAAAACCCAAAACACAAACAAAAAGCAGGAAGAGAAAACCCCTTGTCTACAGAAAAATAAATAAAACCAATATATATGCTAGGCTTAGAACTGAAACTCAATATCCATAAACTTTAACCTATTTATCAATACAAATCTATCAGAATATATACTGGAGTCACAAGACAGATTCTCCTGTTCTAAGTTGTTCTAAGGTTGTAAGAAAATTTACAGTACTAGAATCCAAGGACTTCTGAAAGAAAAAAAAAATACCATTGAGTAAGTATAGATTTAGATGCCTGCATTATTTCAGAAAAAAATGTGAATAAACATCTGCAACAATGTGCAGAATAAATATAAGTTCTACACACTACAATTCTTTCTATATATTATTAAACTATGTTCATACTTATCTGAATGGAACAGGTTCAAGAAAATAGTTATTAAACTCAATTATAAATTTCTCTAAAATATGTAGGACATATTCTCTGTCAGTTAGCTGGGCTCTTTCTATAGCAAATGAGGAGAGAGCGAGCTACGTACTCCAGAAAGCAATTCATCCTCTATCTAAAGTAAGGCCAGTTGCTTTCTGGACATAGTTGTCTTTTTCCACTGACTAAAGGAGGTGTCCTTTGAAAATACTAAAATGTTCTGCTGTTTTCTTTTCAAATATCTCACTGCTACATTTTCCTTATTCTAATGATCATCCTGCACACAAACTGCGGCCAATCAGTATACATTAATATCTGCCTCTGCTGTATTCACCATGCACAGCTTTTGTCAGTTACTTTAACTATTGGTTGGCATAGGTTACCCCAAAAGACCTCACAAGCAGCTGAAATTAAGAGTCTGTGGTTCCTTTCCTGATTTTGAATCCTTTTACTAAGCACACAGTGTCTGGCCAATTTGCTGACTTCTTTGCAGCTACATAAAACTCAAGCACACACCAGTAATTTTTTTGAAAATGTGTTCACTGTTAAACAGATTAGTCTAATTTAGCTAGCGGTTTGAGTCTATAGTATTGCCTGTTTCTGAACTAAGCTACCTATGCCTTGTTACTTTTTGTGCTTGGACCATGCTTTTCACTCTTGCTCGGCATGCTATTTATTCTCTCTCCTTCTTCTCCCCCTCCCTGAAGCTACTGCTTCCCATTCACCTCTTCAACAGTGGCTCTTTTTCCTGGGCCACCTATCTTGATTCATTCTACATAATAAGAAATGCACAGAACATTAATGTGTATTGTACAAAAACCATGCATTATTGCATCTTTACAAGTGCATCTTTCCTTCTTTTGAAGTATTTTTCTGTGTATATCTTGAAATATCTGAATGAATTCTGTTGCAGTTTGAGGAATCCACAACAATTTATTGTCATTTAGATAATTATTCTATCACCCAATGACCCCTCCCTACCTGATAAAGGGAATCGGGAAAAAACAAGGAAACTCGAGGGTTGAAATATAAACAGGTTTAATAGAATAATAGTAAATAATTAACATTAATAATACTAAAGAACCAATATTGATTCCAATACCAGTGTAAAATATATAAGGATTATACTCAGCCCATTCTATCTATAGGAAGTTGGGCACTCCCAACAGTGGACAGCAAATGTCGGACACAGCGAGCTCTACGGCATCGGGAGGAAGAGAAGGGCTCAGGGGTCCGGCACTGAGACAAGAAGTTCTCAGGATCACATCTATCAAGGAGGAGAGAGAGCTTCTCAGCAAATTTTCTAATTTATATTGTATGTGACGTTCATGATGTGAAATAATCCTGTTGGCCAGCTTGGGGCAAGTGCCCAGGTCTCGCTCCTCCTCATCCCCGCACCTGGCTAACTCGAAAACACTGAGGCCTTGAAACCTGCGTACCATTGCTGGCTATAAAGTAAATATTTTCACAAATTCAGACACTAGAGTCTTCTGAAAGTACAGTTTTCCCAAGCATTAGAAGAGATCTTACTAAAAAGTAAAATTACTGAAAGATAAATCAATCCTGTGTTGCTCAAACCAGGACAAGTTCATAAAGTTGTTTTTTGTTGCTTTATTTTGTGAAACGAGCATCTTAACTTTTTATTTACACTTGTGATGGATATAGAATATGAAATAAAGGAATTCAGGATGTCTGTAATACTTATGTCCTCAGAGAGCTTCACTTCCTCTCTTCTCCATTACCTTTACCAATCCCAGCTTCATTTTGTGCAGGCTTCCCAAAATACCATAAAGAGAGTGGCTTTTTGGAGTTGGTTAGCTAAAACACATAAATCATACACACTTCTGAGACTTCCCTCCAGACATTCATCCAGGGAGCATTCAGTTTTGCCTGGGGAAGTAATTTGAATGGATAGCTGATCAGGTCAAGTCGAGAGATCCTTTCCGACTCTGTGATGACATCATATTAAATTAGGGGACCTTGGAGAGATCCTGGCCTGAGTTTAAAGTCTGGGGGTCTGGTGAGGTTTTTGGGGCAGAAGACAAGGATGAAGTCATCAGACAAGCTCTCATTTCAAACTTCTAGCTGTGGAAAATAGATTTTAAGAACACAACTTATTTCTCTAGGACTAATCCTGCTGCAGATAATGTTAGACCCCTTAAAACACAACAGCAACAACAAAATTCGCTAGAGAAATTATTCAGCCTTACTAGCATTAGTGGACATACCTAAAGTGTCAGCTTTGGGCAAATTAGGTAATAGCCCAAGATTTCAGAAAAAAGAGGGAAGAAAAAGCCACCCATAGCCCCGATCCCTCTCCTGACATCCTCTGCCTCCTTCTGCCCCTTTCCCATCCCGAAGGAAGAGGACAGATTTGCCTCTGTTGCTGACAGAGTTTCTAACCATCCTTCTCTACCTCCTTCAGCACTAGCACGGCGTGTGCTGTGACCCTAAAGCCAGCGAGGCAATTCTGATTATGTCGTGCAGCGTCCTGACAGAGTAGACTGATACTAGCCTGGGGATGTGTGTGGTATAGACACACACTTATATTTCCATATGTCTGCCGAGAGCATGACTTTCTGTTTCATTCTTGTATGAAATCATCTCATTTCATAAGCATTGAAATGAAATGCCAATATGTTTAGAATTTTTAAATCTCTTCATTGTATTAGGCAACGTCTAGACAAAAAAACCCCACCACCCCACAAGCAAACCAAAACCCCCCTCTTTCACACTGGCTAGTTTTGAAAGTTCAGTAGTAGTTTTAGCAAAAGTATAAGATCTCATAGCTTTTTCGTGGGTAGCACTATTAAACTTCCACTAACTGATGACAAGTAAAGTTGTGCTACTGCAGCTTCTAAAGGCATTAATTTCTGAATCAATTTTAGTGATTTTCACTCAGCAAGTTTAAAATTAGGCACAGAAATATACTTGTTACAACTACCATGTATTTAGATCTATAGGAGAGTTAAAAAAGCAGAGCAGCTGAGTGAAGCAATCCTGTAGAATCTTCTGTATTGAGAGAGGGTGAAGAGATGGGATGATAAAAATGCGTTTGCAATTAAATATTACAGGGGAAATATATATACTGCACGTATTACTAATGCATGCATGCCAGTACTGGAAATACAAAACTTGAAATGAAAAACAATCTCGAATAAGTAACCGTTCTCTATTGGTGTGATGACCATGGGAAATTTGGGATTCAAAGATGATGTAGAGTAAGGAGGCAAATCTAATATATACTCAAAGCATATTGGTTCAGATGTTATTAATATTTAACTAGTGATGAGCCCACTGGAGAAAATCTCAATTTCCTGGTAGCCCAGGTTTCAACTTTTGGTGCCTCTCTTTGAGAACGGGGAAAGTCTTTAACAGAACAAGAGCATTAGCGAAATCAATCAGGCTTGTTTTATCAGAAGAGTGCTTCCATCTGCAAGAGCAACATTTGTATCCATGCTGCAAAGATTCAATATCTCATGGATTCACATTAAAGCCCAAAGTAATGTAACTGAAAAAAAAGAAAAAGGGGAAAAAAAAAAAAAAAAGAAAAGCATTTTTGGGGTTTCCCTGTGCAAAATTCAGTAGCTGATGATGTTTGTACATGAGTGAATGGTATGACAGAGAAGGAACAAATCCTTCACATAAAATCAAAAATGCTTGCACTTTTTTCCCTGAGAATCAAGACCTTTAAAAGAGGTTGGGATCAGTCAGGAGCTCCTTAGGGCCATCTGCTTTTCT
The DNA here is from genome assembly GCA_013397275.1 of Burhinus bistriatus. Classification (NCBI taxonomy): domain Eukaryota; kingdom Metazoa; phylum Chordata; class Aves; order Charadriiformes; family Burhinidae; genus Burhinus; species Burhinus bistriatus. Next base: position 23,191 of record VYXH01011160.1, on the reverse strand, counting down.
GTTAGCATAGCCCAGAGGCTGCTTTAGCCCTACCCAGTCCTGTCCTCTAAGGAAGCATGCATCAGTTGTGAGATGACAAACAAGCCCATGTATACTCTCATATATCCCAATATAGAGAATGAAGAGTTGGCTAGCTGCCTAGAATATCTTCACAGAGAAAAGAACATGGAGAATTTTGGCTTGTAGATCTGGCCATGGTAAATAAATACTCTTTGAAAGAAGACAGAAGTAGAAGGTGACACCATATGACACTGAGGTTTAGACAATATAGTCTGCACAACGTTCATTGGAATAACCTAAAGTAACCACAATTCTTTACTTTCAAAAATATGGTATAATAAAACATGCATAGCCTACACCTTACTCAATGAATACCACCCTCACACTGTATTTACTGATATTTGAAAAGATTTAGGATAAAACTTGAGATTTGTAAGAGCGTCTTGAAGTGTTTTTAAAAGAGCACTTAGTTCACATAGTTGAAAAATGGAAAGCTTTGTAGTGAGACAAAATCTTACAGAGTAGGGGTGGCGTTGGTCCTCATCATTTCTTCAAACTAAAGATTATTCTGAAACATTTACTTATGTTTATGACTGTTTTTCCCCATAAAGGGTCCCTTTGAGCAACTGTATTTCTTTAGCCTTTCCTAAGCACAGTATTATATGTGGCCATGTATAATGCAGCACTGTTTGCCTAACCTCTCCCTGTCTGCTTCTGTTGCATTTTTATTGGAAAGCTTCCAAAAATCTTTGTTAAAAACTTTTCACAATGAGATCAGCAGAACACTTGAGCTTTGTTGGAGTACTGTTTGGGAAACATGCATGAATAGCATTCCCTATATAAAAACATGTTAAATATGAAACTCAATAAAACAAAATTCATGATTATAGAAGAACAAAGTCACTCAGCTGAAATCTCAAAGGTTACAAAATCATACAAGCAGTGAAGCTGCCTGTGCCCCAAGTACAAAAGAAACCACAACATGGTGTCAATGAATAACTCTTGGGTCACAACTTTCCGAAGAACATTCAGACAATAGATAGAAAAAAGTGCATGGAAAACATATTGAAGAAATTATAGAAAAAAACCTGAAAAATTAAAATTAATCAATTGAAATGTGTGCTATAGATTCTGATTGATCATTCAATCAAATGCTAGAGAACAAGATATTGAAACAAAGGTTGGACTAGAATTATTAAATGTTATTACAAATTTGATCAAGATCAAACTGCAATTAAAAATAACAGATGATGGCTTATTAATCACTCAATGACCTGTTCAGCCACTCTAAAATTATCTGTATTTACCATTCCATGGACAGTCACCACAGTTCTTAGACATCATTGACAAATTACAAGGTATCCAGCAGAAAAGGAGATATAGTATTACTCCGATCTAATTTAGCTATCTAGAAGTTAAGCATCTGATGTCATCTTATTTAGGCTCAGAGAACCCTCAGTACACTGAAACAGGTGTCCCAAAATGGTCATATATTGTGTATTAAGGCAGGCATCTAAGGTAATACAGATAAATAATTATCTGGAGATGTTGGTGGAGATTATATGGTAAATTTAGATGGGACAGTTAACTTCACTATGTTTGAACTGTTGTGGTTTAACCCCAGCCAGCAACTAGGACCACGCAGCTGCTCGCTTACTGCCCCCAGTTGGGATGGGAGACAGAATTGAAATAATAAAAGTGAGAAAAAACTCATGGGTTGAGAAAAAGACAGTTTAATAGGTAGAGCAAAAGCCGTGCACGCAAGCAAAGCAAAACAAGGAATTCTTTCACTGCTTCCCATTGGCAGGCAGGTGTTCAGCCATCTCCAGGAAAGCAGGGCTCCATCACACATAATGGTTACTTGGGAAGACAAACGCCGTAACTCTAAATGTCCTCCCCTTCATTCTTCTTCCCCAGGTTTATATAATGAGCATGACATCATATGGTATGGAATATCCCTTTGGTCAGTTGGGGTCAGCTGTCCCGGCTGTGTCACCTCCCAACATTTTGTGCACTCCCAGTCTGCTTACTGGGCGGGTGGCGTGAGGAGCAGAAAAGGTCTTCACTGCTTAGCAACGATGGGAAATAGCAGTGCACCATCAACACCACTCTCATCCCAAATCCAAAACATAGCCCCACACCAGCTGCTAGCAAGAAAGTTAACTCCATCCCAGCTGAAACCACAACAAGAATAAAATAATGAATGAAACCCACCTGAATATTTGACATCTCAGTGTCTCTATTGAGTAGCTGAATGCAGGGTGCTATCATCTTTCATCGGAGCGCGATAGATAGGATACTTCAGAGGCCACTGCTGTAAGTTTGCCATTATCTAAAGGGGACTCTATTGTATATTAACCCACAGAATCAGTTCCTGCTTTCTCATGTAATCACAATTCAAATATAAATAAAGGATTGATTCCTCACCAGGGGAATAGTTTTCTAATATTATGAGCCCAGAAAACAGGCCCATCATCTTCTTGAGAGCTTAGAAAAGTAAGAAACAAGCTACAGAGTTTTGTACATTTCACTTTGAAAACAACAATGGAAAAAGCATGAAATCTGTCCAAAAGACCAATATAGTAGTCTAGACAGGAAATATCTAGGGCATGAACCATTATTTTGGCCTGTGATAAAGTAAAAAATCTGAATTGTTGCGATACTCAGTATATTTAATGTGAGTGATCTGGCAATTGTACCGGTAAGAGTAGCAACGTTTAGACTAGTGTGAAATTAGTGATTCTTAAAGATGAAACTTGAATTAGGTGTGAAGAAATGAGTTTTAGAAACTCTCTTTGACATTGCTGAAGCCAGGATTTCCCCTGTGAGTGGAAGCCATACCACATTATAACAGAAGCATTATACATCTGCTTACACTCATTTTATACAGGTGTGAACTGATTAGTCAGATGCATAAATCTTTTCCAGGAAAAAATGTAGATTCAGCATTACAGAATTGCTTTGAAAACATGTATTCTTCTTGTTAAGAAACAAATTGATGTTTCCATATTTTAAAACCTGATCCATTTGAAATAGTTTTCTATCTGAGAATTTCCTTTTAGTTTCTTAGAAATTCAAGGTGCTTATAAAAGCTGGAAATCGAAACAAAATATTTGTTTTTCACAAAACAGACTGTTTTAACATATTTAAAATTAATCTTTCACTCTTTTGCTTTGTTGCAAATCTCAAAAAAAAAAAAAAAGGCAACAAAAAAACCCTGGTGGTTTTTTTTCCTGAAAAGAGAGTTTTAAAACTTTGACAACAAAACCCCCAAACCCTTTTTTTGTCTTTTTTTAATTTTTTTTTTCCTTTTTCCCAAAGTTATACCAGATATAAAGCACTGGAAAAACCTGTTTTATTATGGACATCTAAAATTTTTTAACCTTTTTTCTGCGTTCTCTTGTTATGAACTGAATGAAATTGCAGCAAGAAATATATAGATTTTTTTTGTATATGTGGAAGTGGAACAGGAGTTACAGAAAGTACCAAAAGAAAATATCTTAGCTTAATACTCTGAGCATATTTATGCACTATTTATTTAACATTTAATGAATCCTACTTATGTAGTATCAAAATACATTTTCTGAGGAAAGGTCACAGTGAAAGCAGTTTCTAAATATAGATTTTGAAGTTAAAGATTAATTGGACATTGGCCAGAAAGTTCTAAGAAGACACCAGTGTCCTGCGTGCATGTGCATACATCTGTGCAAATAATAGCCTTGCAACAGCAACTGAAAGATCTTGCTTGACTGAAGGTCCAGAAAGTGGGTATGCTTTTCACGGCGGCAGATGTGTAACTGCGGCCACAGCTGAGCTGTCCCTTAGTTAAGACCTCCCTGACGCAGTAGGTGCCTTAGTGGCTCTGCTACTCCTCTACTCACCAGCAGCCCAACTGACTGCCCCAGTTATACCAGATAGGAGAGGAGGAGGACACAGCATCACCCAGCATCAAGCCCAATACTTGGGACTGATAGTGGGGTATTTCTTTTAAAACCATGGCAAATAATTAGTGGTTTCGTATTCATTGATACTTGATCCACGCACTAAAAGTAACAGAAATCTGATCTAGGTCTGGTGTGAGCGTGTGATCGTGTTTCAGTTGCGGCATGCGTGCTGTGCCAGAGCGCACCATATGTTGCTTGGGCTGCATTTGTGTAGCTGCAGGAGAACAGATGATACTTGATCGGATCCTGAGTCTGCCAGGACAAAATTACCCTATCAAAATATTTTGAACAAATTTGAAGCAGCAGTATGAACTCGCACCAGTTCTGTACTTAGTGGTGTGTGGCTTCAGCTCTTTCAATTGATTACTAGAAGCTTCAAAGTTGTCTTAATCTTCTTTGAGAGGCTGTTTAATTCTTTGGAAAAGCAGACTTTGTAATTCTGAGTTTCATACAGCAAAAACATAGAGCAATATGATGTTTTCATTGTATATATAAGTGGGAAAAGAGAGAATACTCTTGATACAGCTAAGCTACATTTTCATCCAAGGCAAAAATCAAATGTAGACTTCCGACTAGATGTATGTCCAAAATAAGAAATTCAGATTTGAAACCTAGACCTCATTTCTTAAATGTCAAGGCTTTCATAACCGTACCCAGATCTCCCAGAGATTAGGGAAAAATTTAGATTTTTACTTGGTTCTATCTACTTCTTGTAGAGTATTTATGAATAAAACAGATTAGTTTTTTCTTCTTTGCCTGGAGTTTCTTC